>BJKM01000390.1:0-422500 GCA_015082035.1 Chaenogobius annularis
CTGTAGCAACCTCGTGTGAACATCTTCTAGGCTGTTGTCATCACTGACCCGTAAACATACTCATCTTTTTTAAAACTAAAACGTCGCCTCTTCACATTCAACAACAATCACAGAATTACTCTCACCTTTAGAAGACAAGGCCACGAACACTGTTTGTCCCGCAGATGTTCAGAAATTATCCAAAATGTGAAACCAACTCTCCTTGAGTGCTCCTCTGGTGCTGTGTGTGCTGTGTGCGATGCAAAGACGGGCCAGGCTTTATTCGAAAAGCTGTGCGCGAGGGATGGCACAATGCTGCCATTGGTTAGGACCCAGAAGAGGCGTGGTCTATGGAAAACGAGTCCAATTTCAGATTCACCTAGAATTAAAAAAGAGAAACAGTGAGCGTGAATATTCAGATTTGTTTTAAGCCACCGTCAGGTGTTCACTCGGTTAAACTGTCACCTCACAATGAAGACACAGTGAAGCCAGTTACAGCCGTGTCATTGAAAGAGAAACATTTCAATTGTTTAAAGAATTGTGCTTAAAATGTGTTAACTATGAATCCGTTGCTTTATTCATGAAGCTGTCATTAAGGTAAAGTGGTAATATGTGTCTTTGATTTATTCATCAAATTTATATAATAATAATAATAATAGTTATTATTATTATTATTATTATTATTATTATTATTATTATCATCATCATTATTATTATTATAATTATTAGTATTATCATTATTGTTATTATTAATAGGAACATATTTGGTAAATGACTGAAGCTATAGAATAGGCCTGATAAAAAGAGGCTGACTGTTAAAGCTCACTGTCAGGCACATTATTTGCCTTCTTTTATGATAAATAAAAACCATTTCAAGCACCAGAAACAAACACTGGTCTTATCTGATTTTCTGGGCAGAACACAGATTTTCCAGGCTTTAAGACGAGCTCCGAGTTGCACCTAGAACAAATATCGTCCTGAGTGCCTTGTTCTAGGTGTGAAAGTTTGTGTAAAGGCCCTAAAGTGAACGTGCGCGAGGCGCTCACCCGCAGCGTTATGGGCCCTGCACGAGCGTGATGTCACACCATGGAGTCAGGATCCCCCGAGTTGAAACGCAGATAATGTTGTTCTCAAAAGACTGTTAAACAAACGCGACACCTTTAATGACACATTCGTGGCACCGTTTAGTCTGTGCCAACATAAAGCTGCTTTATGTCCAGACAAGTTAGTGTGATGTTTTTATAATACATTAATTTGAAGTATGGAGCACCGTTGATTCGGGTCTAAAGTAAATCCATTATTTTTAAATCTATTTGAGAACGAATCAAAGAGAAACGTGAACGAGGACCTTATCTCATCAGCGCTATTGTCCACAGCTCTTCTTTGACTTCAGAGGCAGCGCGGGACAATGGTCTTAGTGTTTTTAAATAAATACTACTGTAAGAACACTAAGGGAATCATAACATGAGCTGGAAACACAGCAGCTCTGTGTGAAGAGGAGAAGATGACATGTGCACTGCCCGGAGGCAGCAGCGCCCACAGCAGAGGTTACCCCGAGTTTAACAAGGGATTTAAACTCTCTGATTGGTAACTCCACTGCACTCTGAATGAAAAAGGTGCGTAATTACTGTTTTACTGTCACACACCCGGCTTGAAACAGAATTCACAAACAACCTAAAAAGTTGGTTTTACGTACAAAAGTTTTACGCACAATTTACAAAAATATACCTTAGTCTACGTACACAAAAAATGACATAAGTAAAGATAGCCAATTATAAAACATTGAAAGTAAAATGGTTTGTTTTAAAGTGACCTAACCTTTTAACAAGAGTGTTTATGATGCTTAACTCAAATGTGAATAAATAGGCCTATGCAGCTTACTGCGAAAAAAAACTAGGCTACTAAAAAAAAACATATTTGGCCAATGGAAAAAAAAGGAAATATTCTATTGGCAATAAATTAAAGGCACAGTATGTAACTTTCTGGAGGTTGAAAGTCACCTGCATAATTCCATGGAAAAACTAAAGTTAAAACCACACTTCGGCACATTCTCTATTGCAGACATAAGTTTTATGCCATGCAGTGGAAGAAGGGGGCTTCTCCAGGCCAAGTACGAGTCAGGTGGGGACAAGTTTAAAAAAAAAAACATCTTAGCGCAATAAAAAAACAAAAACAAAAACATTATTTTGTTTTTAGTCTATTTTTGGGCTAAAAATGACTTGATGTGTCTTTCAATACATGGTACAGCATATTATAGTAAAAATATTTTACTTGAAATATGTTTATGAAATAAAGGCTTCTAAATAATATGTTTGTATTTCATAGCACAACATCATCTTCATGATTTTCATCATCCTTATCACTTACACATGTGATTCATGTGAAAGGGGGCAGTATTTTGGATCAGGGTGTGTCTTGTTGATGCTGTCACTGACTTTGTTCCTCGAGCAAAGTTTTTTGACTTTCGTGCGGCAGAATGCGCGTGACCTGCGGCGACAGGTGTCCACGAGAGGTCAAAAGTAACACTTCCGAGCGCAGCGATAAGAGACGCGAGGCCACGGCGCGGACACGTTTGGCTGATCGTCGGGATATTCTCAGTTTGATTCCGATGGGACCTATCATTAAGCCATCAGGTAAATGACACAGCAGGGGAGTTTGGACACGTCCCTTTTTAGGCTCACAAGAACAGGTTATTTATTCCGATGTTTCTGACAAATCTATGAACTGCATCAATATGAAAAGAAACTGGGGAATTTTGGCACCATTCATTCCAATGACACTGGAATATGCATCCTAAAAAAAGTGATGCTATACTATACACAAAAAATAGTAGTAATAGTTACTCTATTTGCACAGTGTTGCCGTTTTATTATTTATTCAAAACCCTGTTCAAAGTAGGCTGTATTCTAATATTCTTGTTCAATTGTTAGATTGAAGTCTATTTTAGTTTAGTTAGTTATCTTTATTTTCATTTTCCTGCTGTCCTTGAACTGCGCATTGCAACAGTGGAATTTCACTGTGCATTGTGTGTCAAATAAAGGCTCTCGCATTTTAGTTTGAGCCTTTATCAGGGTGAATTTTGTTGTCCAATAGCCAAATCCGTGAACTGTTGACTTCACTTTTTAAAAGCATAAAAGTCCGAAAATCGTTCAGTGGTTTCTGATTTAATTCTCAAAAAAATCATATAATCTGTTATCAAATTCCCAAATTTGTGTAAGGCAACCAAAGACGCCCTTTTTTACTACGCTGTTATTACACGAGCTATGGATTTTATAACCTAAAGTCCCAAATCTTACATGTAAGGCTAAATTAATACTTTCTGCACACCCAAAAACAAAGAAAAAGTGATCAAATTTGAGCCTCACAACTTGCATGGTTTTACAGCAATAGAACTTAAGTTACAGGATGGTTCAACGCAGGTTTTTCTCTCTGAATCCCTCACATGGGTGGACTCTTGCTGGACGTGCACACTCTGTATTTCCCAGTAACAGAAAGCAGCTTCGACTGAAAAAACCCTACTTAACGACAACTTTTATAAATGCATCCGAGCACAAATCTCCCTTTGTGGTCAGCCAGTCGAGATGAGGCAGATAATTAGATCATAATAGCTTCAGAAACAACTTGGTATTGATGTCGCCATTACGCTTTAGATTTTCTCTGCAGTGATGAAGCATGGCTCAGCTGACTAAATGCAATTTAACTACACTGTAACAGATAGCAAAGTCAATCTTGTATGATTCATTTATGCTCAATGTATGTCACTTTTACAATACCACTATGTCACCTTTGTACAGTGCGCACTATAAAAGCGTAATAGAAATTGTGATAGGTATAAAAAGATAAAAATGTATAGACTTGAGCTAAAGCGGACATAAAACCTTGAGAATATTAAA
Source organism: Chaenogobius annularis (assembly GCA_015082035.1). Lineage (NCBI taxonomy): Eukaryota > Metazoa > Chordata > Actinopteri > Gobiiformes > Gobiidae > Chaenogobius > Chaenogobius annularis. The sequence goes on from BJKM01000390.1 coordinate 3,873, forward strand.
CTCAACTGCATAATTTTACACCAAGTTGGACCAGACAAATAAAACTATAACCGATGAGTTTAAAGTTTAAATAAGCATTAACTGAATTATTAGTGGAAGTATAAGGACCTTTACACTGAATTTAAATCAGGCTGTGGAAAGGTTTGGAGAGGTTTGACCAAGTCAGAACTGTAGTATCAATACAATAACACAGGATGCATTATGCCTTCCTGATGGAAAAGAAGTTTATTCCAATCATTTTCAAACTGCAAACTTGATCAGTTTATACCAAATTTAGTTTAGTTGTTTTTAGTCGCAATTTTAAAAGAGCAAATCACAAAGGTTGCTGTTATTAGGCTAAAATTGAAAACAAAAAAAATATATATATATACAAATGATCCTGTCTTACTATGTAAAAAAAAGGCTAGTTTAGATTTCTGTCTTCTCTCAAATGTGAATGCTGAACAGATTCCTATCAACACATAAAATTGCAAATCGAATCATATTTGCAATGCTTCTCAGAAAAATCACAATCTGATTTCTTTCCAAACGTGTTCAGCCCTACAACAAATCAAAGACGGTTGGAGAAAATGTATGGATTAGCCACATAGTAACTGTCCCTTAATCGCATCCATCTTGTCCATTGACCGCTCCCAGCCTGAGTCTTGTTGTCTCCATATGGGACGTCATGTTCGGGTGCTGTGCCTCTGTCCCATACAGTCTGCAGCTCTTTGGCTTTTCCCTCCACCATCTGTTTTGGTTCCCTCCATTCTACACGCCCACACATCTTTTTCTTCTCGCCTCATCTTCCTGTGTTTTGTGCACTATCCGCCCTCCACACAGCCCTGTGTGTGTGTCTCGGACCGGCCTCGTCCATTGTCTCAGGGGTGCGTCCCATTTCCGCTTTGGTCTTGCCCTCTGACCCCGCACCCCCGTCCCTCCTGCTGCTGCACCCCCCCCTGGAACCCCAAATCTTCTTGTTCTCTCTTCGACTGCCCTCCCTTAAGTTTTCGGGGAAGGTAATAACTGTTGCCGGCAAGTGCTGCACAAAATCCCAGCGTGGTTGCTATTGTGGGCTGTACAAAGGCAAACAGGCAGTAATGGCCATTAGCTACAGAGGGGCTTAAGCCTGTGAGCCCTGTTTACTTGAGTTTAGCCCACATGCCGTTCAAAAGTCACTTTGTGGATTCACGCCATCGTTTTGAGTTTGTCCACAAAGTTTTTTCAAAATTGTTTTTCTCATTGTTTTAACATAAACAAAATTAAAACAAACAGAACAAGACACGGAGAGCAACGGGAACAAAACGAGTATAGTCCGTATAAAATCAGTCTGGCATACAGTGTCTCCTTTTGTATCCTGTCGCTTTTGTACCAATGGCTCTCCATTTTATAAACGTCCAAAGTTATTTCAGTCCAGTCCTTGACAGTCGGCTCCGTCGCTGTCATCCATCTCCTTGTTATTGCTTTTTTTTTTTTACTTTTTTTTTTCTTTTTCTGCAGCCTAAAAGTACATTCCACAGGTACCTGTCCATCGTTTTCATTGTTGGAGATATACATCCGATTGTTTTAAAGTCGGTGTTGAAGGCAAGTCCCAAAACGTGACATGACAGTGATGAGCTTTTTAACAGCCACAGTTTATTAGAATTCTCTGTGAATAAAGTGCACTTCGACATGGTGTTATAAAATACCGTGATACATTTTTCCAACAGAATTGTTTTTCTCCCCCAAATTCTTCTTTACAAAGCTTTTTGGTTTGTTTCTTCACATTTCTCCACAAAATGTCAATCTGTGTTTCAACGCTTCATGACCACGATCATCATAAAGTTTAAAAGAATAAGTGATTTCCTCAATTGAATTGAGTTCGGCGATACAGGTCACAAACTCCCCCGCTAACACACACTATAATTGCAGGACACTTTGAGGATCAGAGAGACTGGTCAACCTTGTCTTCATGCCTGTCACTCACGCCGCGTCGCCACGGAGACATTCATCACTCAGACGGTCAGTGGTTGTTGTAGTGTTTTGTCCGGGATCTGAAGCCAAAGGTCCTCTGATGTCGGGACACTGACAATAAGAATGGATCAAACACATTGCAAACAAATAGAGAAGGTCTGTTTTTCCGAAACAGGCTGAATCAGAGATGAGCGGGAGGTTCTTTCCTCTGGAGCTTTTGTGTCGACTCCTATGATCTTATTTGCTTTTTAAACATGTTTGCAAAAGAAATCTATATAGTCTGGTTGGGCTGATCTGTAAATCAACCAAGACCACTATGCCAAAGGTGAATGATCGGTCCAAATACAGTTTTATACAGAGAAAACTATTCATTGTCTTGAATTTAACAATTATCTTGCCATGACCGCTTTAGAAATAATGATAAACTTCATACACTTTTATTGATGAATCATAAAGCTATAATTTATTTTTCTTTCAGACCCAATGTTGATACAAAAGAGCAAACTAGTGAATGCCAAGGCACTTCATGACGTTCCAGGTCAGCAACAAAGCCACTAATTGACACAGCGTTTGCTTAAAAATGATTTTCAAAATGTAAAAGTTTTAATTTGGTAATTTAGTTTGACAAGCAGAACATGATTGAATGTAGCCACACACACTTATATTACATGTAATGAAGTAAATCTATGCTGCTCATTTGAACATACTGTCTCTGGTGTCAAACAGACAATAAACAGGCGAGAAATATTAAAAGTGTAATGCCAGCAGGCGTTAGAAGGAGAGGAAAGCCGCTGATGGTTTGACGATTATGGATAGCTGTGGGTAATAGCAGTGTAATTAGGCCTTTACTGTGGTGTAATTCTCCGTCAAGCACATTGTCAATATCTTGGTTGATGAGGGTGAGAGTGAGATTGGGAGCCAGTGACCCGGGCCCCGGGGGCTGATGATGCCCCTCTTCATCACACACAGCCTGTAATGCTCTTGCTGCGGCTGTGATATTTGCCGTTGACACAGTGTTGATCTAAGCTGACATTATGCAGCATGGGCCTGATCGCTGTTTGTTTGGGTGTTACATTTGTCATGTGTGGGAGGGCAAACGGGGGATCAGGAGGACCGCGCGGAGAGGGGAGCGTGGCAGGGGCAGCAGGTGAAAGGGAGATTGGGATATGGGTGTATGTGCTCATCTCTTGGATTAGTGTCATTCGAGGATCTGCTGCTGGTGTGGAAGCAGATCTTTTCCCTCAGTGACTCTATTAATTTACCTCATTTATCTTAACCAGCCCCCCCTCCTCCCCCCAGTAAATACTCGAGACCTCAACCTGCGTGTGTGGGAGTGTGCGCGACGACAAACGCTGCTCTCAAGTGCGTGCGGGAGTGTGTGTGTGTGTGTGCAAAGGAATAAAAACACAGCAGCTCTCCTTTCTATTCCCAGAGGACAAATCCGTGGCGGAAAAACTCATTTTTTTTCTGGGGGGCAAATAGTTTGTCAGCCAAGCTAGGAGGAGTGATGAATTATCACAGACGTTAGGTGAAGGAGGGTGAGAGCAGCAGAGGAAAGCCCTCTCTCCTTCTCTGTGTGTACGTCTCAAACCACATCCCTTTGTTTGTTTGAACTCTTCTGCTGCTTCTGTTTACCTCTGACCTGTCCATTCAGCCCCACCTTCAGGTTTGACCACACACTATCTTATCAACTACACACCTTTTCCAGCATTTAGTTTTCTGTGACGGACTGCACTGACGTTTATGTATAAAGTAAAATATGCTTAATCTCACACCATTCTAAACACGGATTTGTTGAAAACATGTATACTTAAAAAAAGAAACAGTATCAATTCTTCAATATTTGTTGCAGAATGAAAAAAAAAAATACTATTCAAAAGGTTTACAAATGTGTAACTAAAAACAATACCCAAATTACAAATGATATAGGCTACCAAAAAAAGAACAAAATCATGTTCAATTTGTGAGCTTGGCATTTGCTCTTATATTGATTCCGGTATACTAATACTAAGAGTATTTAATTGATGAAATAAATACAATACAGATATACACACAATAAGTCGTTTTTATATGCTGCATGTTTCTAATCGTGCTTTAGGCTGCAGTAAACTGTACAGTGTATTGCTCTGACACACAAACACACACACCCCACACACACGCACCCACACACGCACACACACACACACACACACACACACACACTTCGCGCACACTGGGGAAATGTGGCTGCCCCTACAACTCAAGTGTGACTCCCCATTCCAAATGATAAATTGATGGCCAGAAAAAATGGATTTGTTTTCAAACTAGTAACACATCAAAGAAATAATAATTCTGTGCGAGGAAGAGTGGCGGGCGAAGTAATGATGAATGGCCTGGACAGCTGGATCACAACAGAGCCTCGGAGAGTGAGACGAGGAGAAGAGTAAAGTGTATAAAATCAACACGCAAACAAAACTCGCAGAGACAGCTCAAATATGTGTCCTTGCTCTCTAACAGACTCAGGACTCTCGGATGCTGCTGTCACTGAGTAAACGATGATGACTTTTTATTTAACTTTGGATTGGTTTGGTTATGTTGGTGAGAAAGGAAACATAGTTAACAATATATAATGTGCATTGCGTACAAAAAAAGTTTTCTAAAATAATGATGCTGTAGCATGCAAGGAAAATGTATTGTACAATTTGCATCCAAGTGCTTTCCATCCAAGTGCCCAGATAAAAGCAAAATAAACCATTTTATATTGTCTTCTTAATACAAATATTGACAATTGACAAATCTTGTATTTATATTCAAAATTATTAGAATGAATTCATGCTGAACATATGAAAAGGTACTGGGGAATTTATTTTGTGCGGAAACTATTCCCATTGTATTCTTGTAATGCAAACGCAAACATGTCATTATTTGCTTATTTATACAACCAGATGGTTCTTAAAATATCAATAATAAAAAAAGCTTATAACAGTGAGGCTGATAGATGCATGTTTGCTTTCCTAAAAAATAATCTCCATTTGTGTGCCTCAGCCAGCTCCTCCCACTCGCAGTCAGGTAATAACTGTTAGCTCTGGCACTAAAATCACATCATCATTACCGGGCTCATCCCTGGCTCCATCACCAGCTCGATTAGAGCCAGAAATAACATGTATATTCACACTGTGCTGCAGGTATTTGGACTGGCGCTGTGCAAAGCGGCGATCATTAAATATAAGACCTTGTTCTTTGATAAGTTTCTCTTTCAGGATTTACAAAGCCCCTTCTTCGCCGTGTCTGTGTGTGATGTGTTTCCATCTCCTCCTCTATTTCTTTTTTTTTTTTGCCAACCACATCTTACATTTTTATTGTTTTTTATCACCTCCCCCCATATCTGCACTCTCTTCCCCTCGCAGTGATTGATGGAGTTCGGCAGCGTCCAGAGCACAGAGCACGATAGCGTGTGGCCAACAGTCCACGACAGCCTGCACTGGAGAAAGACGGAGGGAGAAGGATAGATTAGAGAGAGGGAGAGAGAGAGGTAAAGGGGTGGGAAGGAACGGAGGTATGGACTCGGAGGAGGGTGTGTGCGAAAACGAGGGGAGCTCAGCTGAAAGCCACAGACTTAATTCTATGCATCATTAAGCAGTCTCACTCAATGCAACATCCCCTATACATCATCCACGCTCAGTAAACACAACGATGACATTACATTAGCAACTGCAAATGAATTTTCTTTTTAGAAGGAAATTGAGAATACTCTGCTTCTCTCCCTCTCTCTTTCAGCCCACTCCTCCGCCGCGTTCTGGGGCTCGCAAATCTCTGCCCGTAAAAGGCAGATATAAACAGAATAAAATCCGGAACAAACACATTTTCCTCTGCCTTCTAGTCCTAGCCTAAAATAGTGTGGATAATTGTGCACAATGACATGTTTATTTACATGAAAAATATTACCATCATCTCCTACTCTTTATCCAAATGTTATGGTATAATAATTTACTTATCAACTTTTAAATAACTTCCAGTCAATTGTTATTTATGTTATTTACAACAGAGTGCACAAAAGCTGACACGCAAATCCCGGCTAAAAGCGAATAGTATTTGAGCTACATAAATTATCCAGCTAGTCAAATGAATAATTATGATTTTATTGCACAGATTATACCCTTTTCCCCCTAAAGTGGCTCGCCTCTGAAGCCTGGGAAATCTATTAAGGCCGTGCTATAGATCATCCCATCCACACTGTGGCGTGTATATAGATTGGCCGGCTCATTTGAGGAATATTGAATCAGTTACAGTAAAGTAAGCCCCTGGATTGAGTCAAATGTAAAAAATCCATGCATGTGTGAGGAGCTGTCAGCATGGGCCTGTAATGACGGATGGCTCCTACTGCCTCTTGCAGCGACTGGTGATATAAAAGTCAAATTATGAGCAGTGGGGAGCGACAGGAGGGAGCGGGGGGAGAGGAGACAAAAAGACAAAAAGAAGTGGACCAGATCCGTCAAACGATAAGTGTAATCAGTCAATGTGTGGGAGCGTTTCAGACGACAGAAAGTGCTTCCTCGTCGGTGCAGTTTGGAGTCAGAGGTCATGGAGGGGTCAAGAGCACGACCCCTGACCTCCTGCTCGAGGAGACTGACACACGACTGCTCATATTGATTCAACATTCATGGGGGAGGGTTTACTCATGTTATTTTTTTTTTTAATGTGTCTATTGGACATGACTGGTTTACAATTGCATTGATTTTAAATGTCACCTTTAATCTTTGGTTAGAGAATATTTACCAGGGATTAGTAGAAGTAGAATGCTTGTTTACACTGGTCCACAGCCCAGATAAATAGACCAGGACAGGTGGGGCATCCAGCTGAAAAGTGGGGCATCCGGCTGAAAGCTTATGCCACATAAAGATACAAAATATGATATCAGTCAAAAGGTGGCAGCAGCGTTTACGAAAAGGAAAGAAATATGAAACAGCCCCAACTTACATTTGGGTCACAGACTGTTTTTATGATTTACTGACGGTAATAGTTTTGGTCTCGGAAACAAATGTCACCTGATAATTATTTGGAGTATTATTGTTCAAAAATATGTGGCTCGTGTGCCCCGTTGTAGAACACAGGGCTGAACCATTTGGGAAAATTGTGAAATTGCGATTTGCAAGCATCACAATTGAGATTAGATTTGCAATTTATGTTTGAATAATAGGAATCTGTTCAAAGTTGACATTTTAGTTTGCTAGTTAGTTTGTCTGCCATTTGTAGTTTAAAAAAACACTTTAAAAACATGTGCAAAAAGCTCTGTGTGAACAGTAAAAACGTGTCCAGGAGAACTGACATTATAGTGCTTAAAAAAAACTGCAACCCTTGCCATTTGCTAATTGTGTCCATTCAAATTTCGATTTGATTGTGATTAATCTGGCAAATCTTCATGGACACATGGACTGGTCCCAAAGTAGAAACAGGACCAAATCAAGTCCACATTTGGACGAAACTGGGCTCAAACCAGGACCAACAAAGACAAGTGTTAACACGCCGAATGTTTACATTATTGTACATCAAATTATTCGTTGACATAATAGAGCTTAGGTTGGATTGTAAAAAAAACAACAACCTGTTACCACGGGAAATCTGCCATGTTTGTTGCGTCTATAGAGATACATCAGCCAAAAAAAATATCAAAAAGTAAACAGAAGAGCCATGGAACAACCTGATAAACAGCTCAGTCACAACAGGTAAATACATGTATCACTCTGTAGTGTCTGAAGTTTTAATGCTAAGTTCAGTTTTAGTATCTGAAAATCTCCACTGGTTTAACACTAGGCTTGTGATGTGTGACGACACAATCCCGAGCTCTATAATGATGAGGCAAATAGTGACAATATAAGTTATCTGGAACCTAGTTTGGTTTGTAAATGATAATGTACACATTAACTATACAATTTTCCACTTCTATCTTGGTTCACCCAAAAAGCCATCTTTCCCTTCCTTCTTGGTGTTGTGGGAGTCAGACTGACCCCTGGTGACCCGCTTCGTGCCTGACCCACTGCGAGGTGTGAACTCCTGTCCCCCGCTGACAGAGACTCCCGATCATCTTTATAGAGCCTGTCCCACACTGTTTATGACTCGGCAGTTTAATTAGAGCAGAGCAGGACTGCAGAGGTGAGAGCCCCACAGAGGCAGCTCCACATCAAAGAGAGGAATGTGTGCGTTTACTGTTTGTATCCACACTAATCATACAACAATGACTCTGACTCTGATCCTGACATGTCTCAAATCATTTAGCTGATTAGAATCACCTTATGTGCAATTGTAAAGATCAGATTTATTATGAGGATTCAAATATGTGCAGAGATCTTTTGCTATATTTTGCCACATTAACATTTTTGTCTAAGTCTAAGATTAAAAAAAAACAAAGATTAACTTCATAGTTACACACAAAATCTTAGGCCAAGTCAGAAAAAACTAAGAGAACAAAAATCAATGACATTTTTAAAACAATCGGATGTATATCTCCAACAATGAAAACGATGGACAGGTACCTGTGGAATGTACTTTTAGGCTGCAGAAAAAGAAAAAAAAAAGTAAAAAAAAAAAAGCAATAACAAGGAGATGGATGACAGCGACGGAGCCGACTGTCAAGGACTGGACTGAAATAACTTTGGACGTTTATAAAATGGAGAGCCATTGGTACAAAAGCGACAGGATACAAAAGGAGACACTGTATGCCAGACTGATTTTATACGGACTATACTCGTTTTGTTCCCGTTGCTCTCCGTGTCTTGTTCTGTTTGTTTTAATTTTGTTTATGTTAAAACAATGAGAAAACAATTTTGAAAAACTTTGTGGACAAACTCAAAACGATGGCGTGAATCCACAAAGTGACTTTTGAACGGCATGTGGGCTAAACTCAAGTAAACAGGGCTCACAGGCTTAAGCCCCTCTGTAGCTAATGGCCATTACTGCCTGTTTGCCTTTGTACAGCCCACAATAGCAACCACGCTGGGATTTTGTGCAGCACTTGCCGGCAACAGTTATTACCTTCCCCGAAAACTTAAGGGAGGGCAGTCGAAGAGAGAACAAGAAGATTTGGGGTTCCAGGGGGGGGGTGCAGCAGCAGGAGGGACGGGGGTGCGGGGTCAGAGGGCAAGACCAAAGCGGAAATGGGACGCACCCCTGAGACAATGGACGAGGCCGGTCCGAGACACACACACAGGGCTGTGTGGAGGGCGGATAGTGCACAAAACACAGGAAGATGAGGCGAGAAGAAAAAGATGTGTGGCGTGTAGAATGGAGGGAACCAAAACAGATGGTGGAGGGAAAAGCCAAAGAGCTGCAGACTGTATGGGACAGAGGCACAGCACCCGAACATGACGTCCCATATGGAGACAACAAGACTCAGGCTGGGAGCGGTCAATGGACAAGATGGATGCGATTAAGGGACAGTTACTATGTGGCTAATCCATACATTTTCTCCAACCGTCTTTGATTTGTTGTAGGGCTGAACACGTTTGGAAAGAAATCAGATTGTGATTTTTCTGAGAAGCATTGCAAATATGATTCGATTTGCAATTTATGTGTTGATAGGAATCTGTTCAGCATTCACATTTGAGAGAAGACAGAAATCTAAACTAGCCTTTTTTTTACATAGTAAGACAGGATCATTTGTATATATATATATTTTTTTGTTTTCAATTTTAGCCTAATAACAGCAACCTTTGTGATTTGCTCTTTTAAAATTGCGACTAAAAACAACTAAACTAAATTTGGTATAAACTGATCAAGTTTGCAGTTTGAAAATGATTGGAATAAACTTCTTTTCCATCAGGAAGGCATAATGCATCCTGTGTTATTGTATTGATACTACAGTTCTGACTTGGTCAAACCTCTCCAAACCTTTCCACAGCCTGATTTAAATTCAGTGTAAAGGTCCTTATACTTCCACTAATAATTCAGTTAATGCTTATTTAAACTTTAAACTCATCGGTTATAGTTTTATTTGTCTGGTCCAACTTGGTGTAAAATTATGCAGTTGAGTTTAATATTCTCAAGGTTTTATGTCCGCTTTAGCTCAAGTCTATACATTTTTATCTTTTTATACCTATCACAATTTCTATTACGCTTTTATAGTGCGCACTGTACAAAGGTGACATAGTGGTATTGTAAAAGTGACATACATTGAGCATAAATGAATCATACAAGATTGACTTTGCTATCTGTTACAGTGTAGTTAAATTGCATTTAGTCAGCTGAGCCATGCTTCATCACTGCAGAGAAAATCTAAAGCGTAATGGCGACATCAATACCAAGTTGTTTCTGAAGCTATTATGATCTAATTATCTGCCTCATCTCGACTGGCTGACCACAAAGGGAGATTTGTGCTCGGATGCATTTATAAAAGTTGTCGTTAAGTAGGGTTTTTCAGTCGAAGCTGCTTTCTGTTACTGGGAAATACAGAGTGTGCACGTCCAGCAAGAGTCCACCCATGTGAGGGATTCAGAGAGAAAACCTGCGTTGAACCATCCTGTAACTTAAGTTCTATTGCTGTAAAACCATGCAAGTTGTGAGGCTCAAATTTGATCACTTTTTCTTTGTTTTTGGGTGTGCAGAAAGTATTAATTTAGCCTTACATGTAAGATTTGGGACTTTAGGTTATAAAATCCATAGCTCGTGTAATAACAGCGTAGTAAAAAAGGGCGTCTTTGGTTGCCTTACACAAATTTGGGAATTTGATAACAGATTATATGATTTTTTTGAGAATTAAATCAGAAACCACTGAACGATTTTCGGACTTTTATGCTTTTAAAAGTGAAGTCAACAGTTCACGGATTTGGCTATTGGACAACAAAATTCACCCTGATAAAGGCTCAAACTAAAATGCGAGAGCCTTTATTTGACACACAATGCACAGTGAAATTCCACTGTTGCAATGCGCAGTTCAAGGACAGCAGGAAAATGAAAATAAAGATAACTAACTAAACTAAAATAGACTTCAATCTAACAATTGAACAAGAATATTAGAATACAGCCTACTTTGAACAGGGTTTTGAATAAATAATAAAACGGCAACACTGTGCAAATAGAGTAACTATTACTACTATTTTTTGTGTATAGTATAGCATCACTTTTTTTAGGATGCATATTCCAGTGTCATTGGAATGAATGGTGCCAAAATTCCCCAGTTTCTTTTCATATTGATGCAGTTCATAGATTTGTCAGAAACATCGGAATAAATAACCTGTTCTTGTGAGCCTAAAAAGGGACGTGTCCAAACTCCCCTGCTGTGTCATTTACCTGATGGCTTAATGATAGGTCCCATCGGAATCAAACTGAGAATATCCCGACGATCAGCCAAACGTGTCCGCGCCGTGGCCTCGCGTCTCTTATCGCTGCGCTCGGAAGTGTTACTTTTGACCTCTCGTGGACACCTGTCGCCGCAGGTCACGCGCATTCTGCCGCACGAAAGTCAAAAAACTTTGCTCGAGGAACAAAGTCAGTGACAGCATCAACAAGACACACCCTGATCCAAAATACTGCCCCCTTTCACATGAATCACATGTGTAAGTGATAAGGATGATGAAAATCATGAAGATGATGTTGTGCTATGAAATACAAACATATTATTTAGAAGCCTTTATTTCATAAACATATTTCAAGTAAAATATTTTTACTATAATATGCTGTACCATGTATTGAAAGACACATCAAGTCATTTTTAGCCCAAAAATAGACTAAAAACAAAATAATGTTTTTGTTTTTGTTTTTTTATTGCGCTAAGATGTTTTTTTTTTAAACTTGTCCCCACCTGACTCGTACTTGGCCTGGAGAAGCCCCCTTCTTCCACTGCATGGCATAAAACTTATGTCTGCAATAGAGAATGTGCCGAAGTGTGGTTTTAACTTTAGTTTTTCCATGGAATTATGCAGGTGACTTTCAACCTCCAGAAAGTTACATACTGTGCCTTTAATTTATTGCCAATAGAATATTTCCTTTTTTTTCCATTGGCCAAATATGTTTTTTTTTAGTAGCCTAGTTTTTTTCGCAGTAAGCTGCATAGGCCTATTTATTCACATTTGAGTTAAGCATCATAAACACTCTTGTTAAAAGGTTAGGTCACTTTAAAACAAACCATTTTACTTTCAATGTTTTATAATTGGCTATCTTTACTTATGTCATTTTTTGTGTACGTAGACTAAGGTATATTTTTGTAAATTGTGCGTAAAACTTTTGTACGTAAAACCAACTTTTTAGGTTGTTTGTGAATTCTGTTTCAAGCCGGGTGTGTGACAGTAAAACAGTAATTACGCACCTTTTTCATTCAGAGTGCAGTGGAGTTACCAATCAGAGAGTTTAAATCCCTTGTTAAACTCGGGGTAACCTCTGCTGTGGGCGCTGCTGCCTCCGGGCAGTGCACATGTCATCTTCTCCTCTTCACACAGAGCTGCTGTGTTTCCAGCTCATGTTATGATTCCCTTAGTGTTCTTACAGTAGTATTTATTTAAAAACACTAAGACCATTGTCCCGCGCTGCCTCTGAAGTCAAAGAAGAGCTGTGGACAATAGCGCTGATGAGATAAGGTCCTCGTTCACGTTTCTCTTTGATTCGTTCTCAAATAGATTTAAAAATAATGGATTTACTTTAGACCCGAATCAACGGTGCTCCATACTTCAAATTAATGTATTATAAAAACATCACACTAACTTGTCTGGACATAAAGCAGCTTTATGTTGGCACAGACTAAACGGTGCCACGAATGTGTCATTAAAGGTGTCGCGTTTGTTTAACAGTCTTTTGAGAACAACATTATCTGCGTTTCAACTCGGGGGGATCCTGACTCCATGGTGTGACATCACGCTCGTGCAGGGCCCATAACGCTGCGGGTGAGCGCCTCGCGCACGTTCACTTTAGGGCCTTTACACAAACTTTCACACCTAGAACAAGGCACTCAGGACGATATTTGTTCTAGGTGCAACTCGGAGCTCGTCTTAAAGCCTGGAAAATCTGTGTTCTGCCCAGAAAATCAGATAAGACCAGTGTTTGTTTCTGGTGCTTGAAATGGTTTTATTTATCATAAAAGAAGGCAAATAATGTGCCTGACAGTGAGCTTTAACAGTCAGCCTCTTTTTATCAGGCCTATTCTATAGCTTCAGTCATTTACCAAATATGTTCCTATTAATAATAACAATAATGATAATACTAATAATTATAATAATAATAATGATGATGATAATAATAATAATAATAATAATAATAATAATAATAATAACTATTATTATTATTATTATATAAATTTGATGAATAAATCAAAGACACATATTACCACTTTACCTTAATGACAGCTTCATGAATAAAGCAACGGATTCATAGTTAACACATTTTAAGCACAATTCTTTAAACAATTGAAATGTTTCTCTTTCAATGACACGGCTGTAACTGGCTTCACTGTGTCTTCATTGTGAGGTGACAGTTTAACCGAGTGAACACCTGACGGTGGCTTAAAACAAATCTGAATATTCACGCTCACTGTTTCTCTTTTTTAATTCTAGGTGAATCTGAAATTGGGACTCGTTTTCCATAGACCACGCCTCTTCTGGGTCCTAACCAATGGCAGCATTGTGCCATCCCTCGCGCACAGCTTTTCGAATAAAGCCTGGCCCGTCTTTGCATCGCACACAGCACACACAGCACCAGAGGAGCACTCAAGGAGAGTTGGTTTCACATTTTGGATAATTTCTGAACATCTGCGGGACAAACAGTGTTCGTGGCCTTGTCTTCTAAAGGTGAGAGTAATTCTGTGATTGTTGTTGAATGTGAAGAGGCGACCGTTTTAGTTTTAAAAAAGATGAGTATGTTTACGGGTCAGTGATGACAACAGCCTTAGAAGATGCTTCACACGAGGGTTTGCTACAGTCTGACACAGTTATAATTCACACACTGGGCCACTTTTCAAATGAATCTGGTGCGTAACGGAATACACATTTACGCACAGCATTCTTCTGTCATTTCACATTCAAGTAAAGTGAAATACTATTGACCTGACCATGAGAATAGTGACTGTACGCTACGGGTTGCTTGGTGCTATTTTCTATGAGAGAATGATACGAATTCAATTTTAAGGGAAACGGCTATGAAAATATTCGGGGCAAGACATTTTTGTTTTGTATTTTGGTCCAAAGAAAGGTAAAATACTGACATGCATAAGCAATTAACCACTAATTGACCACTAATAACCATGAAATTGTAGTGCGGTGAAAAGCAGTGATCCATCAATGTCAAATCCATCCATATAAAATAGACTGTATTTTGGAGAGTCTCTTTCTAGAGGAATACAAAACAAACATGAATTTTATTTTATTGCGTTTTTATTATAAAATTACTAATTTGACAACAATAGGCCAAGACACATTTTCAGCAATTAACTTCATTTAAAATCCTTGTTGAATCCACACACACTGCGTGATATGACAGGAGTTAATTAAAATCGTAATGCGCAGCAGGAACTCGCTCTACAGTGTTAAAACTCACTGGATTAAGCTAAACACCCACCGTGCCAAATGTCATGTCGCTGTCATGCTTACAGTCAGGACATATCGATAGGTCAAATAGTCTGGTATCAATTCTGCTCTGACACAAAGCGCAGGCTGATCTGGAGTCATTATGGTCTTCACACAGGCCCACGCGAACCAAAACACACACATTTTCAATACAATTAAACAACAATCATATAATACCCTTTAAATGTTGAGGGCAATACAGTTTAATTAAATTTTAAATAATTAATTAAATGATCAGCCCTAAATAGTCTTTATAAATTAAGCCTGCAGACTTTTTAAGCTAACTCCCTATAATTTTAGCAGGTTTTGGTCTCAGTGTTCTCCGGGGGACACTCATGCAAACACAAGACTAATACAATTTTGGAAAAGACGCACACTTTCCACACGTGGACCACGGACAACTCAGGGAAATGTCTGGCAACACTGGAAGAGGTAAATACACTACACCGGCTTAGACGCACGCAGGGCACGGCACAAGTCATCGTCCACAAAAACAAACACAAATAATATATGAGATGTTATGGGCTTCATATGGAGATAGTGTGGATGTGCTTCCTTTTGTTGGTCCGTTTATTCATTAGGCTCTTATTTCTTTTACAACAACTTTGTCTTTTGTGGAAACGGTTTCCTCCGTTAGGAGCAGACAGTCATTTGTCCTAATTAGGAAACACTTAAATCTTATGCTATGCCAGTTGGCACTGTCTGCTGAGACTGACATCAGGCCATTTCGAATTATTAAACTCCAAAATTTTACATCATGAATGTGAAATAGGCTGCATTTACAGATTTTTTTTCTCCTTCTATATTTCATAATTGAATCTCTGAATTTAAGTAAGACGTAACTCTCAACTCAGACCTAATTAATATAACATAATATTTTAGATAAAAAACTATTTATACAAAATTCTGCCCTTAACTTCACAAACTGTGTTGTCTCACATTAGGCTACTCTTATATCTGATATAAACAAAGTTTATGATCAGAATCATAATGTCTTTATTGTCATTGCGCAAACTGCACAACGAAGAAACAAAACGCTCCACAGTGGTTCTCAGTTTAATCACACTTACAAGACATAATAAATTACTTTTTTTTAAAAAAAAGGACAGACAAATAAATCAGGACAGACAAATAAATCAGAAATATTGCAACTACCCGAAGCATATCATGATATGTCTGAAGCAAACACATTTCTTACAAACTGTGAACTATAAACAAATGGAAATGATTTCCCGATTATGATAACTTACAGGGGCAACCTATAAATGAAGTTACAGGTAAAATAGTGTAGAGGTTAATCTTTTCCATGACATTTATGGTTGTTCATCCTCCTCCTTCCCCCAGGTCATGGGGGTCTTAACCAACTAGGCGGAATGTTTGTAAATGGACGTCCACTTCCGGAAGTTATCCGGCAACGCATTGTGGACATGGCTCATCAGGGAGTGCGGCCCTGCGACATCTCTCGCCAGCTCCGGGTCAGCCATGGCTGTGTCAGTAAAATCCTTGGACGGTATGAACGTCTCACTTTTCATGTGTCCAATAACTTTGTGGCCAATAACTTTATTATAGATTTCATTCAGTGTCTACTGTAAATTGACTTAAAAGTTTGATTTGATTTTGCAGCTACTACGAAACTGGCAGCATTAAACCTGGTGTGATCGGTGGCTCAAAGCCCAAGGTGGCCACTCCAAAGGTTGTGGACAAGATTGCAGAGTACAAAAGACAGAACCCGACTATGTTTGCCTGGGAGATCCGGGACCGTCTGCTGGCCGAGGCCGTGTGTGACAGTGACACTGTGCCCAGCGTGAGCTCCATAAACAGGTGACTGATCTCATTCATCCATGACATTGACTGCATGAAGCTGACTAAAGGCAAAGGCAAGTGCATTGTTGTAGGAAATGTGACCTCTGAGCTACCCAAAAGGCAGTTGGATATTAACTTATTAATGTTGTGTAATTACATCACTGCTCTCTCTCAAACATTCCTCTTTTTTGTTTTTCTTGCAGAATAATTCGCACCAAGGTCCAGCAGCCATTCAACCTGCCGCTGGATGGAAAAGGCCTGAGCCCAGGTCAAACATTAAGTAGGTTTTTTTCCAACACATTTATGAATACAGACATGTACTATACTGAGCATTATGGCCAACGATTAGGGTTAAAGAGCCAGTGTGCTTGTTCTTGTGGATAAAGCCCTTGACCTTGTGCTGTGATCTGGACATAACACTTTCTCTGTGTCTGTTTTACTTTTGTTCTAATAGTCCCGAGTTCAGCAGTTACTCCTCCTGAATCTCCACAGTCAGACTCTCTGGGCTCCACCTACTCCATCAACGGCTTGTTGGGCATTCCCCAGACCGGTGCCGAGGGCAAGAGGAGCCACGACGACAGTAAGAATGACCTGTTAGTGAGACATCACATTGAATTAAAAAGCAATGGTCAATGTTCACACACAAACACACAATAGAGTACATAAACATCATATTATTACGATATAAACTAATGAACCTTGAAAACCCAGATCAATATGCACATGTTTTCCCTCGCAGGTGATCAGGAGAGCTGTCGGCACAGTGTGGACTCTCAGGGTAGCGGGGGCATCCCTCGAAAACAGATGAGACTCGACCATTTCACAGCACAGCATTTGGACTGTGGCTTCGACCGGCACCACTATCCAACAGACGCCTTCAACTCGCCATCCAGCAGCAAGACAGAACAAGTATTACATCAGTTATAGTCAGCTTGGTGGGTGTGCTTTGTACTTTTCAAGCAATACCTAATTGAATTTCACATTCTCAACCCAGACGTTATACCCACTGACACTTATCAACGGCAGTTTGGAGGAGGCAAAGAATAGCCTGACGACATCCAGCGCAGCTCTCAGTCGCAACCTGGCAGGGCATCAGGGATACACAGTGGTGACGGGTGAGTTTGCACGGAGCTCCACGCATGCTTCCCCATTCATTTGTTGTGGTTTTGCGCATTGTTAAAGGTCACACCCGCTCATATCTTCACATTTGGCTGTCTCCCCCTTCATGCATGCTGGTTGTTTCCACCTCAGAGTGTGTGCATCCACGGCCGCTCTGCCTGAAACAAGAAATGTCTCCAGAAGTGACCAGCACCAGCCCGTCCCCACACATTACACCGTCCAACCTGGCCTATGTGGAGCTTCAGGCTCTGCAGAAGCCCGTCTCTGTCAGCAGCTGCAGCAGTTCCAACCATTTTCCAAATGCCATCAGCTCCTTCTCCCATCATGCACCTGTGTATGGCCAGTTCAGCAGCCAGTCTATCATCTCAGGTAACACTGGGCATCCATCAGCTTCATGCTTTTGGTCATGACACAAACTGCAATGTGTGGGTGGTGTGTGTGTGTGTGTGTGTGTTGTCTTCATACACTGCCATTCCATATCACACACCGCACAATACATATTTCACACACACTGTATATTTAGACTATCACTTGCAATTATATCTGCATACTGTAGTAATGACAAAAGTATAATTTGTTTTACCAACATTGTTTTCAGATTGTCTTTGGACTATGGGGGCAAAAATGTATGGGAATTAATGGAAAACACTGGAATTAAAATGGACTTTGACTCAATATGAATACAAAATCTAGAGTACGAGCAGAAAACCGTGCTAGACTAAAACAATAATAACACATATTTCTAGTCCAACACCTTACTTCATGCACGCTATTTACTGTATCATAGTTTATATTTAGTTTAGGGTTATTTTTTGTTGCACCACGTCGTCCAATTCCTGTTGTTTGTGGATTTTGTAAGAAAAAAATCGGATTCTTTTTCTGATTTGTAAATAAACATGGTTGTCATTTAAATAAGTTTAACATGACAACAATAAAGTCTCATGTAACACAAATGCATAAATGTCTTTATTGGGGGAAGACTAGTTTATTATGTATTTATGTCAATATGACAAAGCATAATAGTATAATTTGTTATACCAATGTTGTGTTCAGCTTGTTCTAGACAAAGATTAATGGAAACTAATGGCAAACTAATGAAAATAGACTTTGACTGAACATAAATAGACAATATACAATATACAGACAGATTAATAGTGCAAAACCAGCAAATAGAACAAACAAATGCGGTTATCATTTGGTTGAATCCATAGCCTCAGTATAGTAAAGTCTCACATACAAATAATTACTGTATGTCTTTTTGGGGGGGTCTAAGTCTAAGTTAATGTGTTTGTGTTTTCAGGGCGTGACATGGTGAGCTCCACATTGCCCGGCTACCCACCGCACATCCCGCCTCCAGCGCAGTCGGGATACGCGTCTTCTGCCATCACGAGCATGGTGGCGGGTAAGAAATGCCACGATATCGCATCTGAATGTGACCGAAAAGAAACGCAGACGGTTTGTAGATTAAACTGGAGTCTGGCTGTGTTAATGAGTGGCCTGGGCGCTGTGCTGAGAAGTGCCGGCGCTCAGCTTTGCGGGTGTACGCTGTGCTGCACTCGGCGCCCAGGGGGTGTGAGGGGAACAGGCTGGGGGTTCCGCCTTGCTGCCCACACCCCCATCGCCCAGACACCGCTGACCACACATCGCCATGGGAACCGGGGGGCCCAGGAGAGAGAGTGAGAGTCAGAGAGAAAGAAAGAGAGCGAGAGAGAGGCTGATGTGGTCTCAAATCTGTGAAGGAAACAACAGGAGGAGGTCCAGTCTGGGCATCTGACTTGTTTTTCTGTCGCATTAAAGACTTTGACATGAATATGGCGTAGACATGTTCAGAGAGTGACGTGTGGCTTGGTAAATTTGTTTCCACCTTGTCTCAGTCAGTGGGTTGATAAGAGTAACAGAAAGAAGAGTGTCATAGTGTGTGTGCTGGTGTGTGTGTGTGTGTGTGTTCACTTTGCCCGCTCGTTACTCACACTTCTCGAATAAATCAACAGGAATTTACTTGGACAATGTTTTCGCGTCATTGTAATCTATAGTATGTTTCTGATAAGGAGAATGGTGAGGCGTTGTCTTTATGTGAGCGGCTTGAGGCTGCCAAGCCCTGTCCTAGTGTGTGTAGTGAACCAAATGTCTATGTGTGTGTGTGTGTGTGTGTGTGTGTGTGTGTGCCTTTTTTATTTGAAGTCTGCCCTTCGAAGCGCGAAATGAGAGGCTCTGATTTATTATTTTTCTGGTGGGCTCACTGCAAGGAAGCGTTGATACACAATTACTGAGTGGAATAGCAGAGGGAGGGAGAGTTAAGAGAGGAAAAAGACTGGTAGGGAGGAGGGATTTATACCAGCCAACATAATTACCAATTAGATATTGAAATGTAACAAAAAACGAGAGTGAAACTAGGTTAAAGAAGGAAGTGCTGGGCAGGGAGAGGGCGAGATGGGTTTGGAGGAGGTTCGTTTCGGGGGGATGAGGGCTTTGAAAGAGCTGAGCGGCTACAGCTACATGCACGCACCACTGGGTCGAGGGATTTTACCCTGAGCCACCCACCTGCACCACAGATTAATGGTTTACAGGCTGCACTAACCGTTGGTGAATTATGAGCTAAAGCTGGCCATAGAAGGAAACACTACAAAGGTTGTCGTGATGTTTTTGTCCAGATTATAATAGCAACCCTTAACTTGAGCAGGTTTGAGGTAATAAGGCTGGTGTTGATGTTTCATGAAAGGTGCTTTTTTTCTTCTTTCAGGTGCAGACTACTCGGGACAGTCCTATAGCCATTCCCCGTACACTTCCTATAGTGACGCCTGGAGATTCACCAACTCCGGCATACTGGGTAAGTATCGGACAAAAACAAACTTTACATCAAATGTGGTCGAAAAGGTTTCAAGGGTAGTCATCTGGACCGCATTTTAGACATTTAAACAGTGTCCAGATGACTATGAAAACTTTTTGACCATGGTCTACGCCTGGGCTGGATGAATGAGGCATTACATCCACTTTACTTCAAACTAAACATTTTGCCACATGTAGTGTAGCAGTCCTGCTAACGTAGGAGACTACAGGTCCGTTATTTATGTGGGACTGTACATTTCCGTTTTAATTGTGCAACCTCTTTTATAAATCCTATAAATGTTCATATATTCACAGTTGCATGAAAAGAATCATAGTTGTAATTATCTTCTTTAATTCCGGCTCCAGTTGTTCCCTTATCTTAACGTGTCAGGTTTGAGATGGAAAGTGTTTTGTGAGCATGATGACTTCTTAAGAGTTTTAACTAGGGTTTCATCTAAATCCTTCCCCTGAAGCACAAACAGACAACATTCTGGACCATCTGCCTGTTAATTATATCTCGCCCAGTTGCATCACCACCTTCTAACGCCTTTTCTCTTGTCTTGTATTGTCCGTAGGTTCGCCTTATTATTACAGCTCGGCATCACGCACAGCCCCACCGTCCACAGCTGCCTACGACCATCTTTAGTAGGACTTTGAGGCAATAAGGGACCTAAAATACAAAGGACTCAAACCAAGAACACTTGGCGCATGACTAGACCGAGGATGTGAACATGTGAAGCTGCTGAGGAAATAGCCACTGGATTTCTATTTCTGGTTATTTGTTGACATAAATCTCATCTATGTTTAAGTATTTGAGTATATTATTACTACTGCTGACTATGTTTTTACAGGCAACCACTGATTTTCGTAATACGACCAAAGAGTTTTATTGCCAGTTTGCCACACACTGACTGATTCTAAAAATATGCAAGAACTTTATATTAAACTATGCCTACATTTGTTTACATTCATGATTTTATGTTATTTGGCAATTGTCGTCAGTTCTATGGTTTACAGTCTCCGTAATATTATCAAAATATGGTGTTCACCTGATCCGTTAGCAATATGTACATAATGTAAATGAAGATTGACTATGGAGAACTGAAACAAACGAATGGAGGCTCTGGAGAATGAAAAACCAATACAGCTTGAAATGCATTTGTTCAATTTGTCATGTTGATGTTTTAATGTTTGGTAAGAACTGTGACTATTTTTTCTTATACTGATATTAATATTATTCAATGTGTAAATATGAATTTCTAAAAAAAAATATTTTAATTAAAGCATGACACATTTAAAATTGTGTATCTTTTACATTTGTTATTATTATTATTATTATTATTATTATTATTATCATTTTTAAGATGAACGATTCTAATTGTTGGATTTAAATTAATTTGCTTTATTTGTGCCTTTACTGTAAGAAGTTATGTTGAAACGGTCCCACTTTTGCTGCACAGCTTTTTAAAAGGACAAAATCAATGATCCCGAAAACACGCACATCTGTTTAATTTCTTTTTTTTTTTTTTTGTATTTTCTGCATCATGTATTTTTATTTGCAATCATCGCGTGGCTCTTTGTGGTCTTCATTACGGCGGAGGCATAACGAGGCCACGGTTCGTCGGTGACGCGGCCCACCTGGCGCCTCTTCACAACGCTCCGACTCGTGCGCAGGCTTCATTACCTACGTACGTCGTCGACATCGCGCACGCGAGGGACGTCAAGATTATTATTATTATTATTATTATTATTATTATTATTATTATTATTATTATTATTATTAGGTTAATCGATAATCGTGATTGTTCAGGTCACAGTATGATCGTAAAAACAATTATATATATATATATTATATATATATATATATATATATATATATATATATATATATATATATATATATATAGAAGCAAAAGCAAGTATTTTTATTCAGTCTATTGTCCGAAATATACACAAAGTAAACCGCGTTTTTATCCGACTTTATTTTTTTCATTCACGTTGTATTTCAAAAAAGCTGGTGATAACAAACTTGAAGAATAGTAACGGGAAAGAAAGAAAATGAATACATAATCATGAATGAATCGGTAAATTGAGCAAGTTTTTCTTCACAATAAATCATAACGTTAAATTTGATTCATCGTGACATCCGTGCACGCCAGTTTATAATTTGAGTAGGCTCCTTTCTCCAAAGTGGCTCAGCATTTGGATTTCTCGCCTACCTGTTGAATTTAGAGCTATAGGCGTTTTTAAATCTAAATTAGCTCACATGATCAGAAAGAGTTTGTGGTCTAAATGGGAGGTCGATGATATTCAGTCGAAGTCCGTGATTAAATATTACTTGGGAGAAAATGCCCTGGTTCAAGCTCCACTTCAAACACACAAAAGGTCAGAAAAAGTGTTCCCCTGCTCCATCACCAATTCTGCATCAAAACAGGCAAACCCAATTTATGAAACACATAACCTATCATTAGGTTAACCCTTTTTTATATGCGCTTGTTACATGTTTTGTTTAATTCCATGGCGAATCTTCTGGAACTGCTGTCATTTGATTGTTTGGTCAATTAATCTGAAGATGGTGTCTTAGCTGACCAAATGATTTTTTGAGAATCACAATGATTTATAAGTACCACAAGACTAAGGAGTTTTGGAAGTGACTGGACAGTTTAATCTGCCTTCTCACTTTTGAAGATGCTGTTCTTTGTATAGTAATTTGTACAGTCTACAATTATAAGCCTTCAGCTTCAGTCCACTCCTTCTCGAACATATTTTGAACAGTTAAAATATACACTGTGATGTATTTGATTGTATTGTCCCCAATGTTTGAGACAAAGGCATGTCTTTAGTTGACCGTTCTGTGGAATTTCTTCACAGTCTGCTATAGTCTAACAAATGTGATCTAAGTGATGATTATGGCTTAATGAAGACACCTTGAACTAGACCACATCAGGGCTTGTGTCTGACTTCTGAACCCGCCGCTTAACATATAAGTTGAGTTCAAGATTTCATTTTTATTTGAGGCGGATGCACTCTCTGTTTACAATGTCCTGTCATTTATATGTCACCTCGTCCACATCACTTTTGTCTCATCTTTCCTGAGCAAACACTGGATACCACCCTGTAAACTTTAAACAATAGCTGCACTTCATCCAATTATTGTCCAAGTGTCCTGGCCCACTCCTGACAGCCCATCGACTGACTGGCCACCATTCTGTCCAATTCTCTGCTCAGGCATGCAGAAACACACACATTCAATATGGAGTCATACGTACGAGTCTTTCAAGTGCTTCACAGATGAGGCAAACCTTTTAGCTGCACTTTATGTATAATGGTTTAGCCACCTGACAGCAATCAAGAGAAATAGCAGCCACGAACGTTAAACATTAACAGTTTCGGGGCCAAAACACTGCAACACACAAGCCAGACTAGCAAAAAACCTTCTCAGTGTCTCTGAGGGCCCATTAGCAAGGAGCGTTTGGGCCACAGAAGTGCTAGTAATGAGCCCGGCAGCCACAATACAGGCACCGGGCCGGAACAGCTGAGCGCAGACAAAGCTGGCTGGACGAGGCGACTGGGATTTACTAAATCTACCACACAGGCCTGGTATGTGTGTTCTACTCAGTGATGATGAGACACTGTCCAAGAGTGATATAACTCTGTGGAGGACAAGGCATGTGTCCCATTACCATTATGGGGCTAAACTCCACCACTGAATGGGGGCCTCTGGAGGAAGTGCTGCCCAAAGAGGCAGCCGAGGAGTGTGGCCCAGTCAGTGGGATGACGGGCCGGGCTTGTCCTGCAGCAGCACCAGTCATCTGGAACCTGCTTCATTCAGACTGACTGTAGGTGTTCTGTCCACTCATAACCCTCGTGTTGTCTTCAGGTCTGGATGACCCACAGGAGTCTGTAGTAGAACGCCCCCCCCCCCCTTCCCTCCACAACATGAAAAAGTGTTTTGTGCATTTGTTGTTGTTTCAACAACTTAAACAAAAAATAACCTTTCAGATTTTAACAACTTGACAACATTGTTGTGTGTTACATCTAAGGATACAAAAATCAAGTAGAGTAGGGATTGTTTGCGGACTGTGGATATCAGCACTTAATAAAGACACCGTAGATCTAGATGTTATTGAAAGTTCAACCCCTAATTAGGTTAGATCAGTCAGGTTTGCAGTGAAATTCTTAAGAGACAGGTTAGACCTTCCCATTTTTTATACAGTGAAGAGTAGGACACTATATTATATTCCAGTCAGCCTTGGCTGGAATATACTAATGTGGTCTTTATAGTGGTCAGATAAATATCATCACTAAAGCGAGCGGTGACCTGTGGAATGAGAAATGTGAGTGCACTTCAAATGGTTGCACCTTCCTCAGATTTCAAGAAGGTGCCCCATCTCCTCTGCCTTTGACAATAATGCACCTGGAATAAAAAATGGCAGTGGCCAAACAGAGGGAGTTTGTGTTGAAGAACCAGAGGCGGAGAGGAAACACAGGTGCCCTGTGTTGGACTGGCCAATTAAACAGCACACAGGCCCCCGAGGCAGGAAGCTACTATTGACTGAGGGACATCAAGAAAAACACACCTTTCAAAGCACACACTCATTCAACGCTTACACAGAGGTGGATAAAATCTGCCAGGTATCAGGTACTGCCCTCAGGGAAACGGCTGACCCGCAGAGGCCAGGAGTCAAACTCAGTGGAAAAAGGCCTCCACTATCGTTAACTGGTCGATTTCGGTTTGATTGCCAAATATCACACGTGAAAGAAAGCGACGTGAAAGTTTATAGATACTTTTTACATGATGAAAACCCCTCTTGAGATGACATACGCAGATTAGACATTCTCACACATTCTTTAGGTTACATTAACTGACTCAGTGCTGCCTTTAAGCTTCTACCCGGGATGTTTGTCTTGGTCCTGCATCTTAAAAGCTGCCTAAGGAGTGTTGTCAGAGACACAAATGTATGTGGAGAAAGAGAGGGCAGAGAGAGGTCATGCGTTGAAATGCCCTTAAGCAAGGCACTTGTTTTAACTCTTTCTGCAAATATCTTAGTACAAGCTCTAACATTTGTTTAAAAAAAAATGTATAGACTGGATCACATTTGATCTGGTTCTAACTAACAAACTAACTGAAAATGTTTGAATTCTGATTGTGAGAAACCAACACTTATGAGTCTTTTTTAGACTTGTTTGTAGTAAGATCATGCACTCTGGATTAAAGTATTCTGAAGCAATAATTTAGAAAAGAAGAGAACAATAAGATTGGTTGGACCTTTAAGGGACTTGAAGGACCTTGGACTCAAGAGCTAAAGGCTGAAAGTACAGAAAAAGCTGGAACAGGGTCAAAGAAAACAGAAGCAGAGTGTGTGCGTCAGGAGAACTGCTGAGTGCCTCATATGAGCATTTCAGAATGAACACGGAAACTATATGTACAAAATTACTTCAAGTGGAGTAAAAGACAAGAAAGAAAGTGTGTGTTGAAGTATTTTTTGTTGCTTGAAAAAACATGGAAGACAAGCCCTTAATGATCACAACTTGAGTTCTTGCCTTTTTAAAAACCCACCCAGGCCTGACTGAGTTATACAAAGCTCTCCAGAAAGGAAAGGCACAGATGGGACAAAAACAAGCCAATTCCTTGGGACGGATGCCCTCTGAACCCAGCAGCTAATGCAGCCTCTGCTGCTCTAAGCAGTCATTATTGTTTCTGGAGAAGAGCAAAGAGACGACACTCCAAGGCCACCACTGTTGAAGTCATGGTCCACAGGCCAAGTGAAGAAGCTTTTGGTCAAGAGCTCTTCTGTTTGGTCCAAACCAAAGGGCACTTTAGCACTGACTCCAGCGTGATACCACGTCATTGAAACACTTTGACCTGTAAATTAAGCAACAAAAACACCCGTTTTAACGTTTTAGACTTTGGAGCATTTAGGTTAGGTGGGCTGGCATGAGATTGCTGCCTCTTATTCTCAAAGTGCTGCGATGGCCCGAGGCCCTGTCACTCACAAGCTCCATCCGTCATCCTCATCTGCAAAATCTGACTCTATCTTAATGGGCTGTTGTGACATTCAATGAAAGAAGACAGCATCCATTCAGAAACAAAATGGCTATTATTACTCGAACCTTAATGAATGAAGAGGGAGCAACAGGTCCAAGTCTGCTCTGCTGAGTGTGCTATCGGCACTTTTATAATAGTTTCCATTGGACACGTCACATTCCTCTGGCTTGTGTTGTGGTCACATATTGTTAATATTGGTCTTCAATAATAAAGACAACTGTGGACATCCTGCTTCTATTGTTGGTCGTCGTAGGTTGACTGCTCACAAGGGCCTGGAGTGAATGAAAATGCAGCTCGTGACGAATCATTGCTCACATTAAAAACAAAACACCACAAACTCAATTTAATTTTTTTTTTTTTATTATTTATTAAATGTTTATTATTTGGTAGGGGGATTAATACCTTAATTGTCTGTAAACTGATAGTCAAATGTTCTCATGGTGATGTTTCATAATCAATGTAGGTAAAAATGACTTATTTTCACACAAAAAACATTGAAAAACCTCCAATAAAGTATTTATTTTTCATTTTCCTTAGTAATTGGCAACACAAGGAGCACATTCAAATGGATAAGTTCCTTATATTTTTTTTTTTTACCCTGTTCACGTTTCACATGTTGCAAACACATTAGTGTTTCACCTTAAGTTTAGAATATGAAGCAAATTTAAAATGTGTGCAAATGGCACGCATTTTGTGTAATATTTTATGTGAAATAAAGTAAACATTTAACAAAGTATAAAAATAATGTACTCAATCAATTTATTCAGATAGGGGTTTGAAGGTAGAGGCCAAACTCACTCAACGTTATCAGGCAATATTTTATTTTATACAAAAATGAAAATAACATTGGAAGACAAACATGAAAAATAAATCCTTCATTAAAAAGTGTCTATAACAACATATCACACTGGATAAAAAAACATGAAACATAAAAGTGCAATTGACTTGGAAAGTACCGGATAGCAATCACCTCTGTACAACAGCGCCCTCTGCTGGCTCACATTAAACACATCCAGTTTGTACCGTGTGGAAAACAGCTAAAAAGCTTAATAAATTATAGGTCCAGAAAGATGAATCCACAAAAATAAAATACGTTTTCTATAATAATCTAAAAACTTTGTAACAGATCCCCTGAGGATGCTTCATTAAAAGTGCATAACATAAAATACCTATATAGGTTTTTTTTTTTATAAGACTTTGGTGGTAGGTTACTCAGTGCCTCCAGAAATGTCTATATTATGAATCAGTATCACTAACAGGCCTCTGTGGGGGAAGAAAGCCATTCATTTTAATGTAAAAGAGCTGCTCTATCACCCGCTGTTCAACTTTAGGATATACAGTATGCCAAATACAGACACAAAGATATGGAGAAGAACAGCCCAGATTTGTATAGTTATCCAAGAATGCGAAAAGCAAATGCAAGCAAATTGTTTTTATCTACAGAACAATCCATTTACTTTTCTGTTAAGTACTTTTTCCTTCCATTAACCCTCAGTTGTGACTAGACTTGAATTATTTGTGCTTGAAATACACATAATTTGCTAAGAAACATTTTAGAAGGATGAAAAAGTTGCGTTTCTATTGAATCAACGGCAAGTTTCCCCCACACCAGACCACTCCCCCCAATATGACGACTGTATCTATGAAGTTTCCCTCTGCGTAACACTTTAATCCTCTTTATTCCATTTGGGAACGACAACCCTGCGATATGTTCTACGCTCTGAAATGTTACGCTTGACTTTGACCACAGCGGGGGCAGTGACCTCCAGTTCCAGAGAAGGACTGGAGTGGGATTTCTTCAGTCCTCCTTCTTCATCCTCCTCCAGAAGCTCAGCGCAAAGGTCTCTGTCAAAGCGGTGCAGGTCTGCGCTGTTCAACGTGCTGTCGTCTGAAGTCTTTGTGCCCTGCCAAACCTCCAACACTTGGATGTAGGCCTCGTAGCGGCAAATCTGATTCAAGGAGAGGATCGCTTCAAATTAATGCCAACAAATGAAAGGTTTGCCACATTTGAAGCCTGCGTACCTCATATTGCAGATATTCTCCTCTCAAACGATGCTCTTCCAGATCCTTGGCTTTGGCTCTTCTGCCCTCTGGTGGATTCTCATGGAGGTATGACAGGTCCACTCTGAAGGATTCCAGCATTCCCAAATGAGACTGCAACTGACGGTCCTAAATCAAGAATTAAAAATAAAATGAAAACAGCACAACAAACAACTAGAGGGCTGGCAATGCGGCTGCAATACCATTAATCGACTTATCGTCAAATATAATCATAGTCGGGGTTTTTTTCATAACAAAATCAATTTTTTCAAAAAATGTCAAAATAGAACCAAAAATGATGTCTGATGTTCAGCAATAATACACTTTAGTTGTAAATATTCTCCATCTAGAAGCCTTCAGTCGCCATGGTTCAACCTTTATTTGGTTAGGTTGTAAATGTATTTAAAAAGTCTCTTACTAGTTGAAAAAATAATCTGACAAGTCAACTAATAAAATAATCATTAGTGACAGCCCTATTGGTCAATACATCAAACTATAGATACAACTGTGAATGTTGTCTTGAAGATATGCAACATTTGAATATCAAGTATACTGTTTATAGTGAAAAAATGCTACCACGCTGCTAATAATCAAACCTCAACTTTTAAACATGGATTGACATAATATCGTCCAGCTATCGTTATTTTTATCATCCACCCCTCAAGTCAACTTGTATTTCCTCACAAGAATTCTCAGTTTCGATTGCAGTTCTTTGTTCTTGTGATTCTGGCCAAAAACTGTTAGAAAAAGCACGACCAAAAATAGAGAAACAAAAGTGAACAGTTTTGGACGATAACGGTAAGAAATGCTTGATTACCAGGGTGTTTGCGGACTGCGAGGCGGGAAGAATCGGTCGGCAGAATCTCCGTTGGGAGCCCACGGCAGCGGGGAAAGGAGGCGACGAGTGAAGGGCGGACACCAGGTTGATGCGATTAATCCACGACGCCATTTCCGCTTTCGATCTGGAGACATGACAAACGGTGACACAGAGCCGGTTTTTACCCCCGCAACAACAGTAAAGTCTGAGCGACGGCGGGACTCACGAAGCTTGAAAGAAAAACACCCTCCAGTCGGCAGTCTGCAGGCGGAACACGTGCGGCCTTTTGGTGTACTCCGCCGCCTCTTCGGCCAGAGAGTGGTGCACGCTCACGACCTCCTCGCTGAGCTGCAGCTCCCGTCTGTACTCGTCCTGACGCGAACAATAGCCAATTACACTCGGGCTCAGCAGACGTTTGAAAAAGCCTTCTTAACGCTTACCTTCTGGAAGTAAAGAACCATTCCGCGCAGCACGGCATTTAAAATCTTCCAGCCTCTTTTTCCCCATGGAGCTGCAGTGGAAATAAAATGGCATTAAGGGCTGTAATCCATGTTTATTATTAGTGTTACAAGGATTTTTATGCACAACATCAGAAGAGAGTGCATGGCGTGAATTACCTGGGGTTTTGACAGTTTAATCTGCTTTTTCACTTCTTTTTACTGTTGGTTATGCAATGTTGACAAAAACGAACATCTCTATTCTTTTTTGCAACAATATTCACATGTTTTAACAATGCTTCTTAACTGTGCTTGATTGTGCCTGTAAATATCTTATATTATAACAGAAATGTTCAGAAATATCACTTTATTACCCAATTCCACCTCATTTTGAGGTCATTTGTGCAAGTCTCCACAACAACAATTGTGATAGTATCTATTTTACGATATATCTCGCACCTCTATGACATAGTTATTCTTTGCGTAAAATTCAAATCATTTTGAGAGATTTAGGCAGGGCCAGTCTTTAGTCGACCGAGATTTTCTTAAGTCCCAAACAGCCCTAATGGCATTGTAAATTAGGCCTGCAAATAAATCAGGATTTCCTTTTTCTTCCATATACTTACTGCGTTTGCCATCCACGTCAGCATGGATCTTCCTCTGGAGAAAGCCCTGTTTGATCACTACTGCGTTTTTGTCATGAGGGACGTCAAGGAAAGGATTGGCTTTGGAGCGAAGTGGTGCCAGGACTCCTGTGTCTTCTTCAAGCAACACAGAGCTCAACTCCTCCTCATTTCTTTGAAGCACAAAATACATGAGGGTTTGTTATATAAATAAAGAACTTTGAAAGTGACTTGGGGAATACGACTCACAAGGCCCATTGTAGTGGCTCGGCCTTGATGGAATTGTAAAGGCTCTGAAATAGAAAAGGAATCGTCATTGGATCTGACCGTTTCAACCTTTTTGTAGTTGCGCCAAAAATAGTGTTTACCTTCAAAAGGTCCTTGTTGAAGTTTTCTCCTTCATTCATCCCATCGAGGTTGGACACAAATTTGGAGGAGGACATGGACTTTCCTACATGCTATTGAGGGGAAAAAGGAAACTCTTATTGCCAAGATTAGGGCTGCAACTATCGATATTTCAGTAGTCGGCTATTCAGCGATTATTCAAAAGTCAAACCATTATTTGTATACTGAGACTTTTATAATATATTATCATGCAAATAAAGGTTGAAATATGGTGACTGAAGACTTCTAGATGAAGAATATTTACAAATCAAGGGGATTATTGATGAAAATCACAAATAGTTCATTATTTTTTTAACATTTTGATTTAATAACACAGCTGTCTTTGTCATAAAAAGTCTTAGAATATGACTATTTTTATTTTTCGACTAGCCACAATTTGTCGATTAATTGTTGCAGCCCTGACCAAGACAGTTCCAGTGCACGTCACTCTTTTGAGGCGTGTTGTTTCTTACCTGTCCATGCAAGTCAGTGTTGAGCAGCATCATAGCACATGTCAGCGCCAATACACACCCTGAGGATATACAGATAAACGGAAGGGAAATGTGTCAGTGCCGTAGCCATGGCCCGTTATTCAAACCAAAAGGAGGATGATTAAGGCTCTTTCTCACCTGAAGAGGAGAAAGAGCCTTGGTTACACTCGAGATATCGTCTGGAGAAATGCTGCAGGACCCGCTCTCTCTCCTGACTCTCACCGATGAGAACAACCACGGCGAGAAAAGACCTGAGCGCACAGAAGAAAACCAGATTTATGTGAAGGTTTACAAGCGGTAATTATAACTCCACCGCATGCAGCGCCGCTAAATCACCTGAGGGCCTGGTCCAGAGTTTGCTCATCGAAGTCAAAGTATTTCAGGTATTCTTCTCCAACCGCGTGGCTGAAGGCGTTACTGCACAAAGACGACAACAAGCACTGCATTTACTGTTTACCTTTCGAAATAACCTCTTATCCAAAGACATTTTAAAATTACTTTAACAGTCGTGAGAACTAACACAACGCGACACAATCGTTTCACACAAATCAACAAAGAGTAGACGATTTGGAAATACGATATATTACTAGAGAAAATATCCCAATAAATGCTAAAATTAAGTACATTTAAAGCCAGAGATTTCAGTAAACCCTATATAACGAATAAAAAATAAAATGAAGCACTTTAGCTCTGAGCATCTATATCTAGTCATCAAAATATTGACAGCTCAAATCGTACCGTAACACAAAAGAATATGTATAAAAAAAAGAGTCGACTACTGTTAAGAAAATGTACACACGATAAAAATTATCTCCAAAATATATTGCACCTCGGGGTGGGCAATATTAATATCTTGTATCGTATTTTTTACCAAACGATCACGATATTATGCATTTTTTAATATTTAATATATACTCTAATTGTATCAGCTATCATTTCTTGAACGGTAAATCGATATTGTGATTATCGTGACTTACTCTTTATCGAGGTATTGGACCACATCTTTCCGCTGGATGCCGTCCAACTTGAAAAGCCTCTCGGCCAAAAGACGTGCCTCCTCTCTGTCCACGTCTCCGTTCACGTGAGGCGTCACAGTTTGGTTGACTTCCCATTGCTCCCCATTTTCCCCAACAGTCTCTCTTCGTACCCCGTTTTCACACTCTTCTGCAGCGTCCTCTTTGACCTCATGAATGACCTCATCGGGTCTTATTCTGGACGTCTCCGTTACCTCAGCAAGACGCTCATGCGGAGCTGGGTTACACGAGGCGTTTGTTTGAAAAGCCTCCATCTCTTCTTCTGTGGGTGGCAGATGGTCACATGGCACCAGAACCCGGTCAGACGCAGCATCTTGTGATTGTGCGTTTGTGCCAGTCGTACAGTCTTTCTCCGGATTGAACGCTTCTGAGGGGTTAGCTTGTGCGGCGCTCCCACCTGCCGTCACTTCACTGACCCCCGTTTGCTCTTCCTCGTCCGCTTGCTCACGCTGCACATTTTGATAAGCATCTTGGCACATGACTGGCTCGCGCTTAGGCTCCTCGCAAAATTGGTGCAAATTGTATTGTTCTAAATCCTCCAGAAGCTGCTGCAAATCAATGAGCTTGTCCGGGTTTATGATGAAGCCCGATTCATCTCGTCGCAGTTCCTCAGCAGCGACTTCCCTACACATGACAAAGGAACGTTTCAATGGGGGTTCTCCATAACAACGCTGCACAATGTTTTGCACACATTTCCTGTTCTGCTTTTCATAGAGAAGTGTCCATACTCACTGTGCACTCAGATGGCTTACAGCTGTGGCCTCTTCATTAGTCACAAGCTGCTCTTGGTCCTTGTCCTGGTTTCCTCCGTCTGCGATTTCATCACCATTCAGTAAAACCGGCTCTTCCTCCAAGTCTGTCTGTCCCGTCAGCAAAGTGTCAGTGTCATCAGGACTCTCTACCAGCCGTAAATGCTCAATATCGTCCTCTATAAATCCAGCAAACTGAATTTCTACACAACTGTGTATGAAGTCCGCATCAACAGTTTCTCTGTGTTTCTGCCCTTGTAGACATGGCCTCAACGATGTACCTTGAATACATGATACAAGTACGATATAAACAAGGTGAATATAAAAATAAACTGGCTTTTAAAGTACTTACCAAAATGATGATCCAACAGCTCATGTGTCGAATGTTCTTCTTCCTGTGTCCTCTGCGCTTTTGTGCCGTTCGTGTCACATGGCTGAAATGTACGAACGCAGACAGTAATTGTTATTTTATTTTAAAATTACAATAGAACCGATAGCACAGCGTGAAAATACTCAAATACCAACACCTTATAGATGCCAACAATGATAAATATTCAACTGAGATGTGATTCCCAAATTACCCTCCTTTTGTTACTAAGGATGTCACAGTATCAAATATTAGTGTTACAATTATTGGAAAACGAAACGTCACAATTTTACCATTCTTCATTATTGTTCACACTATGACCAAACAACACTGAAATCCTTCATTTGCTTTCTTTCACAAGTCTAGCTTTATGAACTCAAACTTTCTGAATGAAAAAGCAATTATATTATCACATAAACTGCCGGGTAAAAAAGTACTTTACATTTAGTCTGACTTCTTTTATAGATTTAACTGAAACAAAAGGATTCTCACAATCATTATTTAATTTTTACAATAAAATTCTGACCTGAATAATCCCGATTATCAATTAACCGAACAATCATGATCGTCTCGATTTGTTACACAATATAAAAAAATGTAATAACGCGACTTCACCATTAAATTGGGTCCCATCCATTCCGACTCTGAGCAGAGAAGAAGCCACGAATCGAACTCGTCTTGTTCCTCGGCCTCCGCTTCTTTGAAAAGATGACTATTATCACTTTCAGAATGGATGGGGAAGGAAGCGTTGAGGGCTTGTGTCAGACAGTCAGAGTCAAGCCGATTGGCCACAGCGTTGTCCGTCACAAGCGGAGGCGTCCCGGAGCTCGGCCTCGGCATTTCCCACTCCACTGTAGACAGCGACAGAGGCGTGTTGCAAACTGACCATATTATTTGTTCCCAAGTCTCCGTCTGCGCCGCAGTACCTTTGTCGTCCGTACAGAAATAAACACGTGGCGGCTGCTCTTCCTGCGTTACAAATAACTCCGCATGCTCCTTTGCCACGGCATCTGGTTGTCCATTGAGGTATTGATGTTCTGAAGAGGTCCGTGGTTCTTGGCAAGGCGCAAAGAGCACTGAGTTTGCGGCTTCAGGAAGTGAGGAGCACAGGTCGTCCTCCTCCATTTGCAAGTCACTTTTGGGTCAGAGAGGTTGTAATGGAAAAACAGCATGTAGCTTAAAAAGAGCTGACCTTTGAGTAACAGATGACAGATTTATAACTGTCCCGACTACAGCGCAAAAGTGTAGCCTGATCTGAAATACAAGAAAGAATCCATCAATTAGGTATTTTGATACCTCTAGCTTGGGCGATCAATACAAAGCGGGGCCTCTGATTCTGATACACATGCACAGGAGAATATCTGAGGCACTTCCTGGAAGAGAAATACATCAAGTGGTACATTATTGAAAATTTGAACAAACTTACCATACGTTGAAAATCATCCAATTAAAGTTTTGTCACACAGATGGCTTGTTTTCCTTGTTTTCTGAGCACAATAATTTTCTGCACAATACACACAATGCCGCACTGTATTTCTACTTCCTGATAGCAGAAAGTGAGAATGGTTGCAGAGAAAAAAGGAGTAGACAAGGTTGTGGGCGGAGCTGATGGGCTGTATCTTGTTGGACTGTCTGCACGTTTTAACTGCCTCCGTTTATTATTATCTGCCTGAAACCAATGTGACCCTCGCCCGCAGACCGTGAAGGAGGCAAAGCCTTTACCGTCATCACTGTTGACAACACAAACAGTCTCTGTCTCAGCAACACCGCGACTGACAACAAAAATATCAGTTGTGCCAATGCGATTACGAGAGGACAAGCACGAGAGTCGTCAAAAACATCTTACATAAGTATATTTCACCTTCATTTACATCCTTCTGAGCCGACGCTGCAACTCTGAAACTTCAGGTGCAACCAACACATCCGGGACAGACCCTCACCACATTTCCTGCACTGATGCTCACTAGTCAGTTCCTGTTGAGGTTCAAGCAACTGAATCGGACATTATACTGAGCTTTATGCTGAGTGAATGTCAAGTTACTGAGATGTTGTTTGAGGGATGTCACAATATACATTTTTGTGTTGCAATTATTGTAAGAAAAAAAATCATTGTTCAAATCTAGTTGTATTTTGTGTGTGTGTTACCCGAAAGCAGTAGTCAGACAATATTACGCCAGGCCAACAAAAGTATTAAAATATGTCTTTAAATGTATGAGTTGAGGTTTAATTATGAGAAATATGTGAAACATTGGTAAAAGGTATCACAAAAGAGCAGAACTATCACCTTCCATCTCTCTATATCCAGGATATCACCTGGATATGGACTATTTGAATCACTCCCCTCAGGCAGGAGGCTACGGTGCATCCGGACCAGAACCTCCCGCCACAAGAATAGTTTCTTTCCCTCTGCCGTTGGACTCATGAACACTTCTTAGCACCTGCCACTTTAACTGCAATTTAATCAATCACTTTCTGCACTACAACTGTAAATTTAACTGTAAATTTTGTGTACACGCTAAGTCTATTTTCATCTTATTAGTCCATTTAAATTGTTTTTCTTTAATGCATGCCTTATTTGATATATTTTGCTTTATTATTGTTCATTGTTGTATTGTAGAAAACACCCTTGAAAAAGAGGTCTCGATCTCAATGTTTAATAAATGGGAATAAATACACTTTTTTTTCTTTTTCTCTTTTTCTTGTATTATTTTTTACAATAAACGATTCACATTTGCACAAACAACAAATTTGGATCCCCTGCCATATTCTAACTATGTTGTTATTGTGTACATCAGTGTACTACCCTGGACATCACGCTCACCACTGATGAAAGTGTCAACATTTATTTCCCTTTCTTTTGACACTGAAGACTACAAGGCAGCTAAAGAAAAGCTAAAATACATTACAAATACTTTCAAAATAACACACAAGATAAAGAAAATGTATTGTGTTGTTTGACTAATATCACTAGTGCTAGTTAAGTAGCAATGATTTTGACAGAAGTTTATCAGTTTTCTTTGCACTTTCTTTGCCAATCTCACCATCGTCTCTCTCTCTTACTGTGGTCACATGACTTTACAAAAGGTACATTTCTTTCTAAATAAAATAATAAAACAATAAAGTTTTACACAATTAACACAATACATTTTCCTATCTTGTTTTTGTACTGCTTCAGGTCGTCATTGTAAATAAGAAAGTGTCCTCAATTTACCTACTTGGTAAAATATTGAACGTGTTTTAAACTGATCACTTTAGTCAATTAGCACTAATATATTTCCTTGTTTAAGTGATATTTGTGTTCCAAATTGTCTAAAATTTACAACAAAGTACATTTTATACTAAAGTACAATTAAATTTTGCCATCTTTTAAAATCTGAAATAATTTTCTTCTTTTGTAGTGTTTTATGGCGGTTGGTATCCATAGTGCTCTTCTTCTTTGATGGTGTTTTATGGCGGTTGGTATCCATAGTGCTCTTCTTCTTTGATGGTGTTTTATGGCGGTTGGTATCTATAGTGTTACATTATCACCAGTCTTTAGATTTTATTCTTTATTCTTTAGACTCCCTTCTTTTGAACTTCAGACTTCATCCATTAGACTTTATTCTTTAGACTTTATTCTTTTGTGGTTGTTTCTTCTGTAGTTGTATGTCTTCAAAGTACGTGTCTGAGCTATACCCGTTCAGTTCATACGGTAAATTCATAGTGTTACATTACCGTCATTCTTTAATCTTTAGATTTTAGACTTTATTCTTTAGATTTTAGACTTTATTCTTTAGATTTTATTCTTTAGATTTTATTCTTTAGATTTTAGACTTTATTCTTTAGACTTTATTCTTTGGGCTTTATTCTTTTCTTTAAACTCTATTATTTAGACTTCATTCTTAAGATTTTAGAATTTATTCTTTAGACTAAAGACGTACAACGACAGTAGGCCGTGGAAAGCCACAGAAGAAGAGGTGTGCCTTTGCACCAACAACAACAACTAAAGAATGGGGTCTAATGAATAATGTCTAAAGAATAGCGGTAACATCATGGATACCAACCGCCATAAAACACCACCAAAGAAGAAGAAAGAAGAAGTAGGTGGCGGTAAATGCACCTTTCGGCTGCCAACCGCCATTAAAAGCAACACAACAACAACAAGAGAGAAAGACAGGGAAGGGCCTCTCCAGAGATAATCTCTCCTGACCCCTGTTAAGTGCTTGCGTACCCCAGGTTGGAAAACACTGGCGTACATAATACATTAATTAAGGTGGAATTAGATTATAGGGACATATGTATGCGCTAGCTCCAATAAAAGGAAGCCTCAGCCTGAAAGGAGTCATAATACGGGGAAAAATATGTGTAAAGCATGACTTACCCCCGCCAGGTTTAATATCATATGACCTCGTGGCTTGTGTGGTTCTGTGGAGCAGACAGGGAATAATATTACTCTGAGTTGTTTCAAGATAATGCAGCCAAAAGTATGTAGTGTAAGGATCTATTTCGAAACATATTTTGCATAGAATAATTTGGCTTCTGGTCGACCCCTCATCTTTGCTCGTCTCTGTCCGTATAGGAAAACAGGCTATGTTCACATACACCCCGAAAGTCTGATCATTATCTGATTTCTGGAGTCGTCAGATCATTGATATGTCATGTACACAGTTCCATTTAATGAGGGTAATGTGATTTCTTTCTGGTTGTTCACACCTTCGCAAGTTTGACTAGGAAAAGTATGCAAAACTAACGGGGAAAGACAAAGATTAAAGTGACATGGTTTAAGATTGAAAGAGCTATTTTAAAATGTATTGTACTTTTTCTTCCAAATATAACAGTTTACTCAACAACAACAAAAATTGAAAAAAGCAACAACAAAACACTAATTACCACATGTCACCAAGTGTTTTTGATGATCAGATTTGTTTTGTGCATGTATACTATATGCTATTATTGGCTTATGTGTTTTTTAACATATCTATTTTTACTGGCTGAGAAGATGTACCCATAGTATATAAAACAGCATTGATTATTTAAGAAACGGCTAGTGCTACTAAAGCAACAGTGTGGTGAGTTAGAGACATGCAGAGCCCCACCCTCAGGCTTAAAGACATGTACAAACACTGACAGGTAAGAGCAGTGGTCCGACCTCATTCCTGTAAATACAACTCTGGAGCAATAGTATCACATTGGCTACAGATCCTCATACAAGCGAATGTTATCTGATGCTGTATTTATACACGCAGAAGCACTCTACGTTTAAAACGTGCTCTTTCATACGATTTTCTTAACACTTTTAAGAATTTCCTTTGGGATTAATAAAGTGATTTTTTTCCTTATAATAATCAATCGAAGACGGGTAAACATGGTTAAAAATAGATGGGAGAAATTGCAACCAAAATATATTATTTTACACGTGTATAATCAAACTAACTGAACCTGGACCTGGAAAGACGATATAGTAATAGTAAGACTATATCAAATAGTGGGTAGTATTATTACACAATACGTTATTTCTTTCTACTCTTTTTGTGCACAAAAAGTCTGATATGAATTTAATGTGAATGAAAGAAATGCTTAAT
Organism: Chaenogobius annularis; assembly: GCA_015082035.1. Classification (NCBI taxonomy): domain Eukaryota; kingdom Metazoa; phylum Chordata; class Actinopteri; order Gobiiformes; family Gobiidae; genus Chaenogobius; species Chaenogobius annularis. The sequence goes on from BJKM01000390.1 coordinate 42,626, forward strand.
ATAATGTGCATGTTTGTTTTGTTTCACTGCTTTACTTCGGTGTGCAGAGTGACCAAACACTATTTTCAAACTTGCCATAAGAATAATCTATTTACAACTATGTTAATATTAGGTAATAATTTTATGGGCACATCATAGAGTTGGGTTTCTTTGCCAGATTATCAAAAGGCAAAGATTCCGGTAACGCTTCAAAATATGTCATTTAGATGTGTCTTTTCTCCCCCTTTTGACAGCTTGGAGTCAAAACCAGCATTTGCAAAGGTTTTACTTGTTCTTTGTTGCATCTGTGCCGAGGATGTTTCTCATTGTGCTGCAATTCACGATCTAGTTTGTCATTTACATTTACTGAGTTCCTTCCATCGCACTACATATTAGAGTTTCTGTGTAAAATAGCTCTAAAATGGAGCAGCATTTGTCTATTTGATGTGATAAGCTAGCATTTGACTAGCGTTAGCATTTATAATTACCGTAGGAATTCAGGCGCTGGTTTCTTCTGCAACGTCTCCGCCGCGATAAAGTTCAAATAAAAGACCGTTTTGTTGTTTGGACGATGCCAGAGTCATCACTATTTTATGGGAAATTGTCTATTGATTAAAAATGCGTGGTTGGCTTGTTGTTTGCGTCGTTTATAATCCGAAAGCATCCTCAAAACCGTCATAGTGATCCTCGGTACTGGGCTGAGAAGTTCCACCCGGCGCCTGCAAGAGGCGCTACTCACGGCGCAGCGCAGCCAAAACAAACCCCAGCGCTCTTTGTTTGTTCTGCGCATAAACAGCACTCACACCCATTTAACGGGACTTTTTCTGCTGTCTAAACACACGTTCGTGTATATTTAGAGTTTCTTCAACATGTCCGAGCCCCTGGAGCTCAAAATGTCCCTGGAGTTTTCGTTGAATCAGATTTTTAAAGCGACTGTGAGCGACATAATGGACTCTGTGGACAGGACGCTCAGTGAATACCAGGGGAAAATACACAGGATCGAGATCGAAAACGAAGGCCTGAAGCGGCTTTTGTTAGCTCAAAATTGTGCTGAGACCGTCCCAGTTGCAGGTATAGTGCTGGAAAAGGCGATGTTTTTTTCGTTTTTTGCTAAACGGCTAATTTAACACATGTTTTTCTGAGCCAGTTGCCAGTATGGCGGCGCCCAATGCCAGGGTCCAGTCATCTTTAGGCCACGTAAAAGCTAAACCCCGGGTCTATTCACGTTAATACGTTCTGTCTTTCCTCAGACACACATAGACCTAAAGCCTTAAAACTATGAATAAAACCAAGTGAGTTTTGATACTAAATAGAATAGATGCAAATGTTTTGTTACTGTTTTACCTATTTTACAGTCTGCTGTATGTCAACAAAATGTTTGTGTGTTTTAGTTTGCACAGATGCCACAGCTGAGACAAGAAAAGAAGTGATTGAACCCAGTCTGGTGTCAGAGGGTGTCTCTGGACAATCTACATTCAAGATGTCCATTTGCAGCAGTGACAAGAAGAGCCGAAGGAAACAAAAAGCCACAACAAGAGATAGTCAGGCGCTGCTCTTCAATTCACTTCAAACAAACAACACAGTTATAGAAAAATGTCCAAGCCCGCCAATATTGAGTATTTCATGCCATACACAAAAACTCGAAGTAGAATCCAATTCTGATCAAACTGGAGCAGTTGATCTCTCATATTCTTCATCATTTATGAAACCAATTAAAACAGAGTGTGTTGATGATGGCTATACACATGAAGAGTCATACACACATCTACAGATAACACAAGTGAAAGAGGAGCCAGTCAGTGATCACAGTGAAGCTGATCTTAATGAAGCTCATGACTCGAGTTTGGAAAATACAAACATTGACAATGTAATCAAGGCAGAAATAGACTCGCATGAAGACGAGCTCGAACCTGATGAGCACCAGGACTTGGACAGAGAAATAAATCCTGGGCTCAGAGAGTTCATGCCATTGGAAGAAGAACCAGAGGAGGGGGGAGAGTTTGAAGACTATTTGGACATGCGTGACAATTTTTTGCGTTGTCCTATCTGTCCCGAAACATTCAATCGTGCAGCTTTACTCAATATGCACCTGAAGTTGCACAAAGGTGAGAAGATCCATGGCTGCTCCTATTGTGGAAAACGATTTAGCCGTTCTGAGGTTCTGAAAGCTCACAAGCGGACTCACACTGGGGAACGGCCGTACAGCTGCAACCTCTGTAGTAAAACATATGCCCACCCGAGCCAGCTGAGGGTGCACAAACGCCTGCACACGGGTGAGAAACCCTACACATGCTCCTTCTGTGACAGAAGCTTCACGGAGCACAACCAGCTGAAAGTGCATCTGAGGACTCATACTGGGGAGCGACCTTACGGCTGTAAAGACTGTGGCAAAACTTTCAGTAACGCAGGAAACCTGCGCATCCATGAGAGGATCCACACGGGCGAAAAGCCATACTGCTGTGCTCAGTGTGGCAAGAGGTTCAACGGCCTCGGGGACCTAAAGACTCACTACAGGATTCACACCGGTGAGCGGCCTTATACTTGTGAACTATGTAAAAAGACCTTCAGCCAGACTGGACACCTCACCATACACATGCGAATGCACACAGGAGAACGTCCTTACAGCTGCACTGAGTGCGGCAAAAAATTCACTGTGGCCAGTAGTCTCAAGCTGCACCTGAGAACTCACACAGGGGAGAAAGAGTACTCTTGCTCCTTCTGCAGCAAGAGATTTAGCCGTGCTGGACACCTCAAGCGACATGAGCTGGTCCACACCAAAGAGCGTGTTTATCTGTGCAGCCACTGTGGGAAGACTTACACTGACCAATCCTCACTAAGAAAGCACCAGAAGCTGCACGAAGCCCAGGAACAGACTTTAGAGGGCACCAGCAGTGCGACTGAACCAAACAATAGAGACGGGACAGTATGAAAATGTCACATTATGGCAACCATGACCAAATCATGTTAACAAAAACAAAGACTTCTTAAGGGGAAAAGTGTTTTTATAATATATATATATTAGTCCTTGGTTATGCCCACTTTATTGTGCAGAGATTTGAGTAAACATAGATGAATTATCAGGACAAGTATCCTACTGTACTACTGTACTGGGATAGGCAAGCATGGATTGAAATATACTTCAGATTTCTTTTCTGGTTAATTACCCGTGGCAAAATTAAGGCTCTGAGAAATACAGATTTTCTCACAGATCCAGCTAAATAAATTTGCTGTGTTACGGTGTTAAACCTTATTACTGGTTATCTTCCCATCCCTACACCTGAATTATTACATTCAAAGATGAAATAGTTCTGTATAATCATCATTCATCAGTTTTACCACAGTTAGGTGGTGTTTTAATTTGATTTGACGTTGATTTGTGCAAACCACAATTTTGTATTTTTACATTATAATTATATTACTATCTTAACATCAATCAATATAACTTTATCTCCGAAGGATTAAACTTGCCTTGTTTACTGATTGTGTTGAAGACACCGCAAAAGACCTACAACAGTGGGGCCAATAAGTATTGGGCAACTTAAATGTGCAAGTTCACCCATTTAAAAAGAAAAAGAGAGATTTGTAATTTTCATTATAGGTACACATCAAGCTTGAGAGACAGAATGTAAAAAAAATATATATACAGGAAATCACATTGCATGATTTTTAAACAATTTATTTGTGAAAATGGGTGGCCAATAAGTATTGGGCAGCTTGCAAAAGTTACTTTTAATACTTTGTAATGTAGCCTTGGTTGGCAATGATAGCAGTCAAACGGTTCCTGTAGTTCTTGACCAGGTCTACACACACTTTAGTTGGTATTTTGGCCCACTCCTCTGCACAGATCTTCTCTAGAGCTGTGATGTTTGTGGGCTGTCGCTTGGCAACATGGAGTTTCAACTCCCTCAACAGGTTTTCGATTGGGTTGAGTTCTGGAGACTGGCTAAGTCACTCCAGAACCTTGATATGCTTTTTACGGAGCCACTCCTTGGTTTTCCTGGCTGTGTGCTTTGGATCATTATTATTATGCTTGAAGACCCAGCCACGTTTCATCTTCAGTTCTCTGACCGAGGGAAGGAGGTTTTTACCCAAAATGTCACAATACATGGCCTATTCATCTTGCCATTGATAAGGACCAGTCTTCCTGTCCCTTTTGCAGAAAAGCATCCCCAAAGCATGATGTTTCCACCCCCGCGCTTCACAGTAGGTATGGTGTTCTTTGGACGCAACTCGGCATTCTTCTTCCTCCAAACACGGCGAGTGGTGTTTAAACCAAACAGTTCAATTTTTGTGTCATTTGACCACATCACATTCTCCCAATCCTCCTCTGGATCGTCCAAATGGTCTTTAGCAAATTTCAGACGGGCCTTTACATGATGATTTTTGTGTAGTCGGGGAACCTTTCGGGCATTGCAGGATTTCACCTCATGACGACGTCGTGTGTTACTTATTGTTGTCTTTGTGACGGTGGGTCCCAGCTGTCTTCAGTTGACCAGTTCCCGCCGTGTCGTTCTGGGCTGATTCTCTCACTGTTCTCAGGATCATTTGAACCGCACACATCTTGTATGGAGCCCCACTCCGAGGGAGATTCTCAGTGATGTCATACTTCTTCCATTTTCTAATAATGTTCCCAACTGTTGATCTTTTCTCACAAAGTTGTTTACCAATTGCTGTTTGACTCATCCTAGCTTAGCTTTGTGCAGTTGTACAATTTTATCTCTGGGGTCTTTGGGAAGCTCTCTGGTCTTGGTCATGGTGAAGACTGGAGTCTGACAGTTGAAGGTGTGTGCAGGTGTTTCTTATGCATCTAATCAGTTCAAAGAAGTGCCATTCATACTGTTATCGAGTGGAGGCCGAGTAATTTCTTAAAGATCAAGTGACTGGTCTGTGAGGGAGTTGTTTGTTTTCTAGCTGCCCGATTCTTATTGGCCACCCATTTTCACAAATAAATTGTTTAAAAATCATGCAATGTGATTTCCTGGATTTTATTTTTACATTCTGTCGCTCACGCTTGATGTGTACCTATGATAAAAAAATTACAAACCTCTTTTATATTTTTAAATGGGTGAACTTGCACATTTTTAAGTTGCCCAATACCTATTGACCCCACTGTATAATTAAATGTATGATTGTATGTATTTTAGGTCAAGATAGAAATTCTTGATACTGGATTATTGTAATACTGTTCCTGCTCAGATTCACTCAGAAAATTAGCAATTTTCAATGATTGCACATGTTTGTGGTGTTTGTGGTGCATGTCATTGAATTGGAAATTTTGATCTCGTTCTCATGAACATCTAATGTATTATGGTCTTAAATGTTACTTGGAAGTACAGTGGGCCTTAAAACAGCATAGACTGAAATAAACTGTTGTTCGATCTCATTCAATAGTATTGATATTTATTGATATGTGAACTATATTTCTGAACTGAAGGAGGGTTTATTTTGCCCATGTCTGACACAGTATTTGCAAAAGGGCTAAACTTAAGTTTAAGTTCTGGTGATTTTTTTTTTCTTTCTGTGAATAAAGACTTTAAAATAGTGACTGAATTTTTACAATTGCACTTTTATTTAAGAAGGCATTCAAACATGTCTCGCTATAGATCGACAATCGACATTTGTGATTTATGCCCTATCCTTTTAGAATGAAGCAATGTTACATTCAAAAGCAGGAAACAACCTCTTCCTGAATGTTTAGAAAATTTAAGTTTGGCTTATCTTATCACTGTTAGAATCAGAATCTCAAAAACTTTCCAAATCAACTTGCAAACAGTAATCTTTATACTAAACAGTTTGACTTGTGCTTGTCTGACAGCAGTTCAGTCTTAAAGAGGCAGCTCTTTGGACAGATAGAGCATGGGCTGAATGCTGCTGCTGAAGTCCATCAAACCAAAGGCCACATAGTGAATGTAGCAGCGGAAAACATCAGGTGAAAAGTACTCTTGAAAGGGGAACAGGGCCACGGGGGGGAAGTAGTTGAACACAATGATGGCCAAGATAATCAGGACCATTTTGAAAGCCCTCTTCTTAACTGGGTGCATTTCGTCTCTGCCTGGCCCAGACTGACGCAGCGCCAACAAAATGACAATGTTACAGAAGACCATGAATCCAAATGCTGCGAGGATCATTCCCGTGAACACCTTCTCAAAGTTGACGATGTTGCCTACACACTTGGCTGCAGCGTAGGCCAAAATGACGAGCCAGACCAAAATGGCAAGAATTGCTCTGTGTTTGCGGTCCTTGAGCGCTGTGAAAGTTATGGGATGGACCACGGCCATGTACCGGTCCAGGCAGATGCAGGACAGAAAGAGAGGAGAGGTATCCTTGATGCCGTAGAAAAAACGCAGAACATACCAAGTGCTGCTGTTGGTGAGGAAGACGATGTTGGCCAGTTCCAGAGGCGGAATGAGGCAGAAGAAGACGTCCAGTATGGCCAGTTGCAGGATGAAAATGTCAGAGGTGGACGAGTCTCCCTTGTTTTTATGGATGAGCCACAGCACCGAGATGTTGGCCGGGATCCCGAGGAACATGTTGATGAACTGCAGCGTCAGATACCAGATCAAGACGGCGGGCATCTTCATACACATCTCATACACTGTCTTCTCCCCCTCTGTGGTGTTGCCGGGTCTGTGAGAGATGAAGAGCAACGAGGAGTTTATGTAGACGCGTTCCATGTCGACTCTCATCCAACAGCACCGGCAAAGTACAATCTGTAAAAACGGCACAGAAAGAAAACACCTTTAGAAAAATGACTTGCTTTAACCTGTAGCATTACGTTTATGGATCTCGAAATAATTGCATTTTGGTGTCATGGTCTGTCTCTTGTGTTTGATTGAAAGAAACAATATGCACAACAGTCACACAGGATGTTACAGGAGACAGCAATAGCATGAAATTATGTCATGGTAATGCAGTTGAACCATACGGACCCCCATCCAACACCTGAGCAAGCTCACATTGTCTTTCCTTCATGTCACTTTGTCCTCTTCTGAGTCAGTCCCTGTGGGTTTCATCACATATTAAGACAGCAATACTTTTGTGGGTGAATTTGGATTGTTTGCTGTTTGCATATTATTTTCAAGAAAAAACGTAGTTTTTTTTTTTTAAATTGGGTCTCTTTTAAGTTATGTAAAGTATTTTTTAAAAACATTGATAATAGCACTTACCATAAACAACATTTACAAACTTAAAATGCTTTACCAGATAACCCAAAAGTATATCTCAAGTGAGTAGACTTTAGTACCGTTCAGTAAATTGGTTTACATATTATTGGCATATCTTTTGTTTATTGCTTTATGGCAATGTCAGCGTTTAATATTTTATTTATTTTCAATTATAAAACTGATACTTTGCACAAATGAAAGCAATCTTGTTATCGCTGCACCTGTCTCACTATCTGTCTATCTGTAGGCAACATGCTGACAGCAAACAGAGCCCTGTTCTTGCAAACATAAGCCTATAAATGGACCTTAACAAGGGCTGTGATGTACAAACCTTTGTCAAGAACAGACATGAAGAATAGACCTCACACGAGTTGTACTGCCAGAGTAAAGGAGATGGAAATGCATACAAAAAGCTGCTCACCTGTGTTGTTTTTGCCTATTGAGTGAAATGTGTTGTCCAGTTGTCCCTCTCTTCTTCTCTTCCCTCTCGTGGGCTGCTCTGACAAAACATTGGAAAAGCCTTTTGGAAGATGACGCTTGGATGCTGCTTCACATTGACATCCAATCATCAGCAGAGGTGAGCTGACGAGGTCCTTCTGTTCATTTGGCCCAAGTACTTTTACCACACAGTTTAAAAGTGCACAAAGAGTTATTTATACAGATGCAGCAAAGGCAAAATAAATGAAACAATAATTTGTTTTGTTTTGACCAAAATAATAGCAAACCTTTATTTAAAAATGTAAATTTCCTTTTAATCTGATTGACAATGATGCAACAAACCTTTGGTGCCTGATGGAAAATTAGCAGTAAACAAATGATGCAAGATAATCACTTCTGATTCAATTCAGTGTCTAACTTCTGTGTAAAGTTTACATGTTTCGGAAGTGAGCTCATGTAGGAAAGTATTTCTCATAACAATATTTGCTTTAGAAACAGTTTTACTTTTATAAATTCACCACACAATAATTAATGATATTGTCTTTATGTTTATGTTTATACCTGAACTTATTATTTTTATTTGGCAAAAGTCGATGTTACAGTAAAGAATACAAATAAATCACAATAAATCACAAGGGGGACATTTTACTTTTGTAATTTTTGATATCTAATTACATTTTGCGAAAATCCATTATAAACTTAATTAAGACTTTATTGATCCATCCATCCATCCATTTTCTACCGCTTGTTCCCGTTAGGAGATATTATAAAATCTTTTATTTTGGCTGATTCTCATAGGAAGCTTAGACTTCTTTTAGTAATATTTTGTTCACTTCATAAATTCTCAGGTTTTGGGGCTTACGCTGAGAGAACATCCTTGAGTTGTAGCCTCTTTTATTTGTAATTATTCAGAACTTGGCCTCTGCTCTTTAAACAAATACATTTTTAAATAAAGACAAGCCGGCGTAATCTACAGTCAAACCCTGCAGCAGTGTGCACACCTTTATGTGACCTTAAACTACATCTTAACTTCGTCTGGATCATCTTTGTTTGCCATTTAATTCTATATGTCCAGTGCATATGTTTAATATCAGTATTATTAACCTGTAGTTTCATATTTGGGGGTTTTGTGTGCAAGTAGGCCTCTGCTTATAACATGTTGGTTAAGTTACACTGTCGAGCGTTCACAAAACAACACACAACTGGTTTGATCTTATTTATTCTAGTAATAACAACAGTTTAACTCACAAATAACATGGTTTGAGCAGCTTCACACATGCAAGAGTCAAAAGAGACGCCAATGCTTTAATGCTACTCCGAGGGCAGCTTTACCACAAGTACTGCAAAATGTCTCCTACTGCCTCAAAGCTAAGCAAAACAAGGTAGTTTTTATCTTTCTTCTATCCACCCCTTCCCGCAACAATGTTTTAAATTTGTTTTAAATATTTGTGCTTAGTGATTAAGCGCCCGTGCATTACATATTTAACTAACAACGTCCTCACAGCGTTAGTAATTCAGCTGTAAACTGGCTCTATAAAATACAAACGTGTAAACATGCCATAACAGGCAGTGGAAGTGACCCTGAAACACCAAACTATCAACGTAAAACACCTGCCGTCTGTGAAGCGCGTACGGAGAAACATTCAACCTTTTTTTTATTTTCCGCTACGTGCAAAACTTTCTTATCTCTCGTCTTTTTCCTCTACATCCTAAAGCTGTCTTCTGCGACGTTTTTCTCCCCTGAAACAAATCCAACGTGCAGCTGCAAATTAAAAACACCATCCTCTGCATCGAGTGGACACACAAAATAAAATAAAAAGTAAAATGACACAGGTTGAAATCGAAGAGAGAACACTATTAGCACCTTAACATTAAAGTCTAGAAGATAATTGGAAGATCACTGCAAGCGGACTATAATAGTGCTACTCGTTAGAAAGGTGGCATTTGTTCCGTCTGTTTTCCAACGCTGTGCAAAAGACTGGAACAATAAGCTGTTTCTGATTTAGTGGGGGATCTTCAGGCCAGGTAGTCTTCGGGGAAAGGGAAATGTCACAGGCGCCGCAACCTTGTAAGAAACGGAGTGATGAGATCTGTAGAGACACTTTTCAAAGCAACAGCGGAGCATTTTTAGCGGGACTGTAAGGTCACGGCGTTTGGTTTAGAACAAGAAGCTTTTGAAGAACCCTCCTGGGACAGTTCACACCTGTGCGGAGCCTGTTGTGGTCTGGAGCGGGCGTGTCACAGGGCTAAAGGTGCGTTACTGTCGCTTCTGGACAGCTGGGTAAACAGAAAGCTCGGAGTGTTTCAGTTTGTCGTTTGGGGGGCGATCACACTGAGAGGTCTATCGAGTTCTCAGATAAACGTAGAGTCCAGGGTGCTCGTGTCTTGTGTACTGCGAGCACGGGCTTCGAAAAGCTGTTTTATCAACGCAGACTTCTCTTGCTCCAGCTGAGTAATGCGCTCGCTCTTCTCCGACACCTCCTGGACAAAGGAAAACAAACTGTTTAGCTGTAAAGTGGTGCAGGGCCTGAAGTACGCAAGGCCTTTCTTTCTGAACCTGTGTGAGGAGTCTGTTCTGGTCCTTCAGTCTCTGGATGGCTTGCGGAGGAGCTGGAGGCGGCTGTGAGCTGCTGGACACTGGAGATGTCTGAACTCCGCCGGGGGCAACAGGCTGCCACAAAATACACATATCTTAACACGATCAGGAGGTATTAAAACTAGAGGAAAACATGTCATTAATGCCAGGGATGCACCAATATCAGTATCCAGATTGGCGCAGATACAGGAAACATATATATACCAACTTCAACCCAGCAGGGCTGTAATCCTATGATTCGTTTGATGGTGTTTTATTCATAATTTTATTTGGATTAAAAGGAATTCTATGGGACAACAGCAAAAATAAGAAGGTATAGAGTGAGTTCTAGCGTGAGTAACTTATCCACGGGCTTCAGAATGATGAGTACGAAGGCCCGTTGCCAATAGTGATTAACAATTTATAACTAAATATATCTTTTCAATGGGGAAAAAGTCCTCAAAATGTTGCATTAAACAGGAAGCTGAAACCCATGAATATAAAACACTCTTTTGGTACTCGATAAGGCATGACTTTAGTCGAGCAAGAACTGCAGTCCTACAAAAATGTGCAACTCATTTTAAAGCTCAGAACCAAGAGAATTTAAGTTTATTTTACAACCTTTTGCTGTTGTAAAGTTACAGTAAGGGGTGTGCAAATATAGCATTAGCTTTATTATGGTATTGAAAACTCTTAATCTTTCAGACTTTGATAACACATTGAAGTAGTTTTAGGGAAGGAACCTGGCATTGGTTTTAAGTATCAGAAATGAAAAAGCGGCATCGGTGCTGCATCCCCAATTAATGCACACAAAAAAGAATCATCACAACGCCCTCTTCGTGTGCGCTGTCGAAATATCAGCTAAATAACATTATGTGACGTGGCACATACCGTCCCGGTGCAGGTTATCAAGTCGCTCAGGCATCGGTTGACTTCTTGGAGTTTTGGAATTAAAACATTCATGCGACATTGTGTTGCTTCATTGAAGAAATCCTTAAAATATAGAAAACATGTCATATATTAGGAATGTTGTGATTATGGATGTGATTAAATGAAATACAGTAAAAAAGTGTTGCTCTCTATACTCACCGTGCACTGTGAGTTCTGGCCGATCTGTCTCTGCCGCTCGGTGACATTGTGGATTTGGCTCTGGTACCACTCACGCGCTCGTTCAACCACCTCAAGACCCGCAAGCAGCGAGTCCTTCTCCTGCTCCAACTCCTTCATTTGCTTTAGCTGCGGGAGTTTAAACAGACATGGAAAGGAAAACAATCAGATGAAATGTGTTATAAAGGCCAGGGCTGGGCGATGTTGATGATAAATGCTAAATGATAAACTCGATTTTATTTCCCGGATCCTGATAACGAAAGTCAGACAATATTATGTAAATCCAACAGAAATGTGCTAAAACATGTCTTTAAACGTATTAATTGAGGTTTAATTATCAGACTAATGTGAAATATCAGCAGGAATATCCCTTGCAACTCTTATTTTAAAGTTTACAACATAACTTTTTTCATTTTTTATTTTTGATTCAGCTCTATTTGTAGCTACAAACGATACACTCGATATTCAAATTTTGCAACATTCACGATATTATCTATATATCGCCTGCCTCTAATCCAGGTATGTGTGTGTTCAAAACATCTCGGAAACAGACGAAAGAAGACAAGATGACCATCAACCCACTTTGTCATAGAACAGAGCTGTAGTAAATATTTGGGTTTGTAATATAAATATTTGAACCCAATGTTAAAGATAAGATTTAAAGTTAAAAGTGTTGCTCTTAAGTGTTTCTCACAGGTTTATACTGAGAATATTTTCAGTCAACACAATTAATGGAGAATAAAGACCACTTATTGTCTCTGCTGATCAGAAACGCACAGTGTACTTACTTATTTATTTATAAACCTGTATTTAACCAGGTAAGTAACCCATTGAGCTATAGACCTCTTTTACAAGGGTGAAGTGGGGCAAAGGAAAGACACAAAATCAGCACACAAATAACGTAACAACAATTACACTAATAAGATATTTGAGTACAAATAAAAGCAGAATTTACATGTAACAACAGATCAAATATAGTGACTTCTAGACGTTTATGACAATAGTACAAACATAGAGTATCATTTTTATTATTTTGTTCAGCTTGTTTTTAGACTATGGAGGGTCAAAAAAAATAGACCAAGGGGGGCCACCAGAGTCTCTTCTATTAACGGGAAACACTGGTTAACTATTCTATGTTTATATCATTCAGAATATCTATGGCGGCACAGTTAAAATAGTATCGGGAGGTTTTTGCTCAAGGAGTCAAATGAAGATGATATTTGCTCTCCAGTTACTGTAAGCCAGGGGTGTCCAAACTTTTTTCGCAGAGGACCGCATTTTGAAACTTGTACAGAGCATAGGGCCACAGACAATCCAACAATGACGTGAATCATTCAAAATTTGGCATTTGAGATAGTTTCGATGAGCCTCCACACCTTTAATAAGACTTGGAACATTAATATTAGGTTGGTATAACATCAAAATGCTTGAATGTTTCCAATTTCACAGAAAAAGTACTCCTTTTTGTTCTTTGGACCAACTTAGCAGGAAGCTGGAGGTCCAACAAAAATTGATCTGAGGGCCGCATTTGGCCCCCGGGCCGTAGTTTGGACATGTCTGCTGTAAGCGCTCTTTTTCTGTCAAAGCGTTCACCCCAGTTCAGATGTGCATATGTTTTGGATCCATGGCATGTTTAAATGTGTCTACGGAGGGCTCCGTGGCGCCACCATCTGCTGCAGCGTTACCCCATCGGGCACCAGAACCTTTCACACGGGCAAACAGGCAGCAGTAGTTCCTCTTTTGTGCCATCCGGACAAGTGGTGCGGTACCAATTGTGCCAAACTCTCTCTCCGACAACAATGTTTAGAGGAGCCATCATTCCGGTGCCATGGCAACCATGCAGAATGGGGTAAACAGCAGAGCCACTTCTGCCCCGGCCGCCCCATGCGTGTTGTCCGTGTGTGTGTGTGAAAGAGAAAGGGTTTGTGTGTCCGCAGTGTTGAGTTATGCTGACCGAGCGTCCACAGTCCAGGCCTCCGTGCTGCTGCTGGCATTTAGCCACATCTCTGAGTGTTCACAGACCTGTACATTTGGACACTGTGGTAAAAAGACTAACATCAAACTAACTTAAAAAGCACCAGAACGAAATAGGAGATAGATATGGGGGTGGGTTACTGTTTACAATACGAATGCCTCAGTGTCACATTTAGAAGAATAGAGATTTTGGAAAGGCCTTGTTTTAAGAGACATAAATAAAGAACACAGTAGGAAGTAGGAAAGTAACGGTGAAGTCAAAATTTGGCGTGTTAGTCTGAGCCCTTGTTTCACATCTTTGCTGATTCAGTTGTCAATGAACAATAACCCATATGTCACAATAATAGGACCACGGCGGCACAAGCTCTTTTACAAAAAACAAAGCAGCATAACAGTCTTTTGAACCACAGCCACAATACAATAACAACAGTCTCTAAAACTGTAAACCAAATATCAATATTTGGGGTTCATTAAATTCCCAAAGCTAAGGAAACAACATCTTGAACTAAGAAGAATAATGTTGGTGACAACAGAAGAGGACTAGAAGTACCATGTCACTTTTTCCCACTGAAAAACACAATAGACAATACATTTGAAGTTACAACCCAAATACAACCAAAGTACCTCAAATCCTACTACAAACACAATCAGAGAGTAGCTTAATTTCCTCCAAACCCTTGTCCCTTGCCTTGATCTCACTCTAATCCTACTCACCCAGAGGAAAAAGTGCACAGCCTTGCTGCTGTAGAGACTGTTGCTGAGAGGGATGAAGACTGTTGTGTACGCAGCCCACACGGCCGTCCAGGTCGGGCCGGATGGTCCCAACGAGTCCTCTACTTGTACCAGGCCCCTGGGCCCGACCCGACTCACTACCATCAGGGCAGCAGCGGGCCGAGGTGGCCTGGGGGGGAGGTACGCGCTGAGGGGGAGGAAAGGGGTGGGGAAGGGTCGGTCAGTGGCCCTCCAGACGCAGTGGCCCGCCGCACGTAGAAGAAGGACAAAGAGGAAAGACAGAGAGAGAAGGCGAGTCTGGAAGAGCAAGGAGCTGAGGCAGAGATGGAGTGAAAACAGGCATGAGCTGGGAACATTGGGTGGGAGGGGCCCAGCGAGGGGTACACAGGGGGCAATGGGATGGGAGGGGGAAGTAGCAACCAATTGGAAGTGAAATGTTGAAATACACACTAGAAAACTTTTTCAAATCTCTTCTCATGGGATTTCTTTTTGTTCTGCTACAATGTCTACTGACACAGATTCCTCTTTCCCAGGGACTTAGTTCTTGTGTATAATCTTGTGTGGACAATCTATATTTGTATGTCTAAATACAAAAAATACCATATAACCAAAACAAATGTGCTTTGCCCCATGTGAGAGTAAGACATAATCACATTTAAGTACTAACCATGCCATAGTCCACTCCATTAGATATCGTGTGTCGTCTCTGCTCATCACGACTCCTCCCATGGCGTCTCGACCCGCTGGAAAGTCCTGTTGCTGATTCACTCTGAGATCTTGGTAAACCTGATTTCCCGATACCACCTGAGCACGATAAGAGGAGGGTAAGGATTATATCATAACTGATTTTAGAGTAACTGTTCATTTACCCTGGTTTTCTAAAGGCTGTTTTAAACACTGTATAATGACAATGTATTAACCAACATATTATTAGCAAATTAAATAAACGCCTCAGAAGATGAGGAGATTATTTGCAGAAAGTGTAATTTTAAACTATTTCACGCTGTCTGCTTGTGGTAACCTGATGGAACCACATGAGGGAGCTAAAAGCAGACAATCCCGGCAGGATGCGTTCATTTATCATTGAATTGAATATTAGGGTATTATTATTAAAAGATTGACAGCTGTGTGGGAATGTGTGAGTAAAGTTCGGAAAAAACAAGTTACATGGTCCAACCAGGGTACAACTGAGCCTTGTTTTTAATTGAATAAAATTACATTTTGATCTAATTATAGTGAAATGGTTTGTGACAATGTGTAATTTATGGTTAAACACTGTCCAGTTCAAAC
This sequence comes from Chaenogobius annularis, assembly GCA_015082035.1. Classification (NCBI taxonomy): domain Eukaryota; kingdom Metazoa; phylum Chordata; class Actinopteri; order Gobiiformes; family Gobiidae; genus Chaenogobius; species Chaenogobius annularis. Next base: position 57,884 of record BJKM01000390.1, read on the forward strand.
AGATCTATGTGAAAGTGGCCTGGCATTTCAACATATCAACGTGAATGTTCAGTGAGTGAACAGTTCACTGCTCGTATCTTTGTCCAAAGGGGCTGCAGTCCTTTATTAGTGGACTCATTGGTCGATAGTGTTTTAAGATGCGTTCACACTTGTTGTTTTTGGTCCTAAACAGCCCCTTTAGTCCTGATGTAGACTTGGTTTGGTCCTGTTCTACTCCTTGTTTTGTCCTAGACTAGTCCAGGTTTAGTTTCAGGTTTAGTCCCAATTTAGATGTGCAAATGTTAATTAGTTGACTTATTATTTTAGTTACCTGGAGTTTTGAGAGTTCAATCTGCCTTTTCACTTATAACAATGTGGTTTTCTGGTAATTTTCTAGTATTTTTTGCATGTGATCCTAATCATTTTGAGAGATTTTGCCACACCCCCTTTCAGTCGATTAATCGATGAACAGGGCATGCCTTCGGTCACCCAAGAATTTCTTTAGTCGACTATAGCCCTGTAATGCCCAGATACATATGTCTTTAAATAAAAGAAATAAGACAGGAGCTCTGCTCTCGCCTGCCTGTTCTAATCTTCACTAATCCAGCAGGTTTTGGCGCATGTGAACCATTACACCATTTTTTTTTCCTGCAGCTCTTTAAAATTTACAGGCTTGTCGACATCCAAAATGTACTTTTACACATGTTTTTTTTACATAATTTCAAATAGAGTAGCAAAGTATTGGTAATAGCTGTCAAAGGATAAATGTAATGACTATTACTGATTATTGACACCAAGACCAGTAAAATACTTCATTTTCACTCAAATTCAAATCGTCTGATAATTCTTTTTATTTTTGTAATGGTCACGATTATAAGCTTTAACTTTGTACGATTATATTGTGAACTCAACAATGACGATTATCAATTAATTGAATAATCTTGACATCCCTGGTCACAAATTGACTTGGTTCCCCGCTACACGTGGATTATTGAACACTGCCTTGTTAATCCGTCTATGTGAGCACTGACAATGTCCTGAGTGAGAGTCCTCCAGGGCACAAGAGTCAGAGAGTCCTAGTTAAAGCTGTAGACAGGCCTGACGTAAAAGAGGCAAGATCCCAGAGTCTGTAAAGAGAAAACGCTTACTTCTGCAGGACTGAAACTGGAAATGTTTAGGCCCGAGCCGTTAATCACTTCAATCAGTCAGTGAACTGTGAGCAGACTGACAACCGTGTGGCAGTAAAGCATGTGGTTCGGAGAGGAGTTCAGATTTTAGAGGCATAAACTGGATTTTGTGTGTGTATGAGTGTGTGTGTGTATGTGTGTGTCAAAATGCACTGACGCTCTATGTTCAGGAACCTTAAAATGAAAAGTTCTTCATTTGATTTTGTAAAAATAAATTGAATTAAAAAAATTTAAATCAATCAATACAAGTCAGTCTAGACTTGAACCTCAGCCAAGACCAGAGGCATATTTTAGCACATTCCTGATGCCTTTTTAAGATATGGTCTGAAAATCATAATGGAGAGAATGCAACAAAAAGATCAGTTGTCAATATCATTATCAATATCAATATAATGAACCAATATAAAGAAAATAATGTATACATCATTAGAACAACCAAAGAATAATAACATCTTACAAATGATATGTGAAAAACTACAGAGGCTCTGAACATGTGCAGGAATCTCACACAAACCCCAACACCTCACCACCTTACCACCTTCAGTCAACAAGAGACTCACACATGTCGAGTCTTTGACCCAGCTCTGATCTCTGGCACTGAGGTCGTGACCCATGGACACCTGAGCTTAAATGTTCCATCTCAAAGTTTGAAACATGGGAGAGTTTCAAACTTTGAGTGGGTGAGTTTTAAAACACATCAAAGCTCAGCCGTGTGCCCTGCTCAGTGCAATTATCTGAGTGTAATACAATTCCAATAATGAATCAATGTGTCACTGAGGCTCAATTATACTGTGAACTCTGTCCTGCCAAGATTGTAGTAAATACATATCCGCTCAGTTATGCGTGCACTGAATGTCTGCGCATGGGAAAAATGTCTTAAAATGGGATGGGCTTCATAACAAAACACATTCTTGACAGGAAAATGCTAAGTATTCCTTGTCCCAAACAAAGCCCACATTCACTGTGTGTGTACGCTGCAATGTGTTATTATTTAGCCCCAGTAGACTGGAAAACTGATGTTATTATTTGCTATAATTTTAATGGATGAAGTGTTCTTCTTTATAGAAACATCTGTAACTGTAGAGACTATGTGTTTATCTCCTCTACTTATGATAAACACGCATTCCACTGTAAACGCTCATCCTTGAACTCCTGTGTTCAGACTTCACTTACTTGGTCTTGAAAGTCGAGGAGACTCTAGATCCAGAGACTCTATGGACCTGATGTGAGTGTGACTGGGCCTGGGCACATGGTTCTGGTCCAGACGGTAACAGCCGGGCTCTAGAGCCACACTGGCCCGCTCCTGACCTCTCACGGGCCTCTCCACGCCGTACCCTGGCGGTGCACCGGGGCGCACGGCCTCCACCGGCCTGCGCGCGGGCTGAGTGTTGGTCAAGTTACTCGGACCAAGCGGACGGACCTTGTTCTGTGACGCAAGGACAGGAGCTGCTTTGGGGGGCTGTTTCGGTGCCGGTTGAGGGTGAACTGTTGCCTGGACCTTCACGTGGTTCTCCGGGTTGAGCATTGAGTACCGCAAACCCGCGACAAAGCGCTGGAAGGAGAGGCAGCCATGCGGCGGAGCGGCCGTGCGCAGACAGCCCAGGACCCCCGTGTCGGCCCCCTGCCAGCGGCTCTCTATCTCTGAGATGTGGACGTAGCCTCGGCCGCTGTCATCCAGGATGTCAAACAGAGTCCTCAGGCTGTGGAGAAACGCTTTTGGCAGTCCGTCTATGCAATAATCGCTCTCTTTGAACTGGATCTTGGCAGCTTTTCCCTGAGTCGCTTCTTTCCGGGGCCCGACTCTGCCGTGCGTCCCGGACCCATTCATTTTGAGGTTTCGGTCCGTCGCAGTTAAAGCCATAGAAAGGTTTGTGCTGCAGGGAACAGTCAATAAGACACTTTCTTTCGTTTCAGTCCTGCAGCGTGAGCTCTGCCCGTGCCCAGTGTCAGTGTGCAGTGTGTTTCATGTGTGTACTTTTCATACTTTTCCTTTTTTCTGTCAAGCCCCGCCCCTTCAAACCGCCGACGGAACCGAGGATGTTGATTGGCTGAGACGCGCACGAGCTCTCTGCGGATTGGCTCAGACCTGGACAAGGCTCCAGTTTGAGTTGTGCTTTTGTTATTACTAAATTGGGACGTTATTCATAAAACCTGTATATGATCCTCTAATGAATCATCACAGAAAGCCGGCTGGATTACTTACTAGTAGTGAAATCAGCCCTTTCGAAACACATTTTAACGGCTTAAAACTAACATTCTTTTATAAAAAGATACATTTAGGCTCAGAGCAGGTGTTTAGTTTTGTATTGTCTGTTCACAATGGTCATAGTTTTGGCCTTTCTTGCAGCTTTTCAGTCCCAGTTTTCCTGTTCCTCCAAAACGTGCTCAAACGTGCCTCAACTCTCAACTTTAACTCAGGTAAAGAAGTGTTGAAAGCACTGACAGGGCTTGTCCCACTGTCACAATGGACTCCCTGTTATTTATTGCCCCACAAACTCCTGCTGTGGCCTGTCCTAACAAAACCATTCAATATTATAGGCAAACCTTTATTTTCCAACAAAGCCTATTAGGAAAAGGCTGACAAACTGCTAGAGCCTGACCTTCTATGATGAGCTTCATACCAGCCGCTGTAGTTAACAACTTTTGTGTTGATTGATTTTGTCTGGGGGCAGTAAACAAGCGTCAATAGAATAAATTAAAATGGCCCTGTGTAGTGTGTGCATGCCTTTTCCATTCTGTGCATTTATCTCAATTTGCTTGAATTTTTACTTTGAGAAAATAACATTGAGATGATTAATGATTAGTAGGCCTAGCAAATTTTACCCATGTATCTTAAAAGTGAGCAATTTTAACCACCCACCACAAACTTCTGTACTAAAATGTAGCCCAATGTGGCCAAAGAGTTGGTAATGATAAAAGGTGATGACAAAAAAACGTCTCTCTGATAAATCCATATGATAAGTAATACAGAAACCTTTAGGCTATATTTGACTCGAACATGAACAAGCATGTCATATTAATGTAATGTGGTGGTATTACTCTCCGCATTACACATAAAACAGCCCATTGCTATTTAAAAAGCCCTAATAGCTAAAAGCAGATCTTGGTTCTTCTCATTGCATCTTTAATCTTGTTTTAGCCAAACAAAAGTTTGTTTCTGTAACAAACCTCACAATCTCTGTTGGGCCAAAGGCGAGTTCGTAGCTCTGTTAGTTTTGACTATTTGACATGTCCCTGGCTTTATCCCTCTTGTGCATTTCTGTGGTGTGTAATAAGCTGTGTGAGCTGGTCACATGGTTCAGAAACCTTTGATAATGCTCAAATTCTCAGTGTTGAATCACATTCAATTAACATTAGAATAAACATATTAATGACGCACATGCAGAGAAATACATGTAGCCAGAGTCATATTCACTATGTTTTGCATTGCATTTCCTCCTCACAATTTCACATTCGTCTTTATCCATGTGTTATAGCCACCAAAAAATTAAAGCTTTGGTTTGGAGGGCATTATATACTCATAGATGGACTTTAGTCACATCATTCGTCTCAGGTTTAAAGCTGCTTTTCAAGGGTTCCTTTGTTTTGTTGTACAGCAGGGAATAAACATTTCCAAGTCTTTTCAGCCCTTAGACTCCAAGTTTGCTCCAGCAGTTCTGTGAATATTAACAGTTTTTAGTTTTTGTGACTGACATTTTCATTATAGACTATTTGAACTGATCAAATACAGAACATATTGAGCTTGAATTATGTAAAATAACATTTGAGTCTTGGGTCTTGGGTAATCCTGCGACGAGTTGGCCACTGTCCAGGGTGTTACCCTGCCTAAGGCCCAAAGGCACTGGGATATGCTCCAGTCACCCGTGACCCCTAACAGGAAAAGCGGTAGAAAAAAAAAGAATGAACATTTGAGTCTGTAGTGTACGTGCAGCGCTTCACTGTATTTATTTTGTTATGTTACAGCCTCATTCCAAAATTTATTAAATTCATTATTTGCCTCAAAATTCTACAAACAATATGAAAGAAGGTTGTTTGAGTTATTTGCCAATGTATTTAAAAAACACACACACGCACACACACACAAAATCCAGATGTATATAAGTAATCACAGTGTTTGCCATGACAAAATTGAGCTCAGGTATATACTTTTTCCATTGATCTTCCTTGAGATGCTTCTATAACTTGATTGGAATCCACCTGTGGTAAATTCAGTTAATTAGATATGATTTGGAAAAGCACTCAAGAAATAAGATCCAGTCTGTTGACTTCCAAGATAGGATTGTAAGCAAGGCACAGAAACATTTCTGCAGAAGTGATGGTTCCTATGTTCCTATCATCATCACCAGAAGGTTCATCCTCCAACAAAACAACGATCTAAGCACACAGCCAGGATAACAAAGGAATGGCTACAGGACATCTCTGTGAACGTCCTTGAGTGGTCCAGCCAGAGCCCAGACTTGACCCCAATTGAACATCTCTGGAGAGGTCTGAAAATGGCTGTGAACTGACGCTCAAGATCCATTCTGATGGAGCTTGAGGTTCTGCAAAGAATAGGGTGACCAGATTTTCAAAATTAAAAACTGGGACACACCCGGATTGGGATGGGGGGGATAATAATACAATTGTACAAAGTGTAGGTAATTAAGTACATTGTTATGCCCTCGGTCCATTCATGGCTCATTCACATTTTTTTCACGGCAAACTAGTGATTCAGTTTATAATCTGAGTGCATTTTGTGTGTTCTGGTTATTCTAAAGACATATATGGCTAAAGAAACGACAATGTAGTTCCCTCTTTACTGTTGGTGGGTCTCAAAAGTGGTCAAAAACCGGGACAACTGGGACATGTCCTGTATAAAACTGGGACAAATCTGTGGTTTTGGAAACATGTGCTGGGACATGGGACACAGGGCTCAAAACTGGGACTGTTCCGGGTAAATAGGGACATCTGGTCACCCTAGCAAAGAAGAATGAGAGAAACCGCACAAAATAGGGTGTCAAGCTTGTAGCATTAGCAAGTGTTATTTATATATTTTGTGTTTTTTAATACATTTGCAAATAATTCTAACAAACAATTTTTCATGTTGTCTTTGGTATTGTTTGTAACATTTTGAGGCAAATAAAGAATTTAATCCATTTTGGATTAAGGCTGTAGCATAACAAAATGGATGCACTGTAATGAAATGCACTACACGCCGTCAGTGCTGTTGTAGGCTATCAAACCAGCTAAATCCTGACCTCTGAATCTGTTTATCTCACTTTCACGTGAAATCCTGATATGTATTTATGTGTTTAGGAAAGTACAACAGCAGCCCTTAATATTTGTAATCTTTATACAATGATTCACATAAAACATATCATCAAATAAGAATATTTTAATCCATTGCATCCCCATATTTTGTCTTAGAAGATGTTGAATCCTCTGGTTTTGGCACTGAAATAAACACATTTGATATATTATAAAGCAGAATTTCCTTGCAATGTTATAAGCATTATGATGAACATATACGTATTTCACTGAATATTACTAACCCTGTGGAGGTGATCTGTCTGGAACTTTTCCTGTTTCAAGAAGTAGCCACAGATCTGTACATTTCTGTGTTTCCCAACGTGTCACTGAGTAACTCCCAATGGATGACAAGACTGAGCAAGACAAAATACAATAATTCAGCTGGTCTTGCTGTCAAAAACAGGCAAGAATTTTATTTATTTTTTTATGTGAAAGCATTATGTTTGCTAGAAGAACATGTGGAGATGATTAAGTCTCAGAACTGCAAAAAAACAACTGTAAACGTGAATAAAGGCAACATAATACTACAGGCCAGGGTGACAAAACCTCCTCTGTGGGCCAAAATACACACATGTTAGCATGTTTAGGCCAATCCTATGAATGTTTTGCATGTAAAAGCGGCACCTTGACGACAGGGATATTTCAGCGAGTGAACAACATGTGAGGCCCTCCAGTGACAAACCTATAGAAATCAGCAGGTTCCATTGAAGAGGATAAGGAAGTTTAGTTTTAAGAGCTCTTTGGGCAGCAAAGAGGCCAAATGAACCTGGAAACGTAAAAAAATAATTAAATAAATACCAATAATCAAATTTCAACTGAGTAACCAACTCAATTGGTCACCTATATGAATCATATCCTAGTACAAATGTAGACTGAGCATTTTTAAGACTTATTATTACAAAACAATTCATATAAACAAGCCCAAGGTGGGTGTAATAGTGAACTGGATACTTACCTAACATAAAGGTCCCAGTTCCTTTCATAAAAGCGCGAGATTGACAGGCAGCATATCTCTGCAGACCCTGCACGCACAAGATGAACAGGTCATCATATTAGGCCTGATTCAAACACCATTATATGAAGTAAAAGTGCAAATGAAATGGCAAATACAAGTGGACAGCTTGTTCTAACTCTTCACTTCCGACTTGTGTCATTCAGAAGAAACTGAGAAACTCACGGGATGTTTTGCTGCCACCGCGTCGTCCACCCTGGTAATGCCAAGATTCACCATTTTTGAGTTAATGTCGCTGTATTTTCGAGTTAATGTCACCGTATTTGTGTCCAGATCATCTTTGGGTCATTGTTATTATAAAACGTCAGTCGTACAAGAACGCTTTTGTGAATCTCCAACGCCTACTACTGACGGGGCGGTCTTACTGCAGTCAAACTACAATGTCTAATTTGCATGCACAACGATCTTATTGCATTTCTGGAGTTATCACATCATCGAAATGTCATGTCAGCTGCTGTAAAACAAATATTAAGATGATGTGTAAACAGCATCTGATTTATTTCTGATCATCACTCATTCTTATTCTTGATTATTCAAATCAATTTTGCGGTTTACGTGTCATTTAAAAAAATTTGAAGGTCCAGAAATCGGATAATAATCAGATTTTATCCACTGTATGATGTAAGTAATCTGATTTATTTCTGATAGTTTACACCTGTTAAAGTTTTGGCGAGGACGACTGTACAAACAAAATCTAAATACTGTGGCAAAGACAAAAGAATGTTTTTTTTTTCTTTCTTCCAATAACAGCAGCTACTCTAAAACTAACTGACACGTCCCCTAAGGATTTATTAAAATATCCGTGTGTCCGCTGATGACCAGATTTCTTTTGTGCATGTATGACAGTTCACCCTTATAAGACGAGCTGATTCACTAAATGCTTTTAAGTCCCTTTTAAGACAAACTTTTTCCCCTTTGGCAGTTTTCCGTTCTAGTCTTATTTCCACTGGCCATCTAACTCTACCCACTGATGAGATTTTCTATATACACTATAAAATATTTCTTCCAGAGTAGCTTAAACAAGCCTCACTGGCTTTAAAAAATATACAAGCTGAAAAGAAGTGGCAGATGGATGAAATCCAGTCACAAATTCCATTTTAAAGCTTTGGTTACAACGTCGTTAGAGCATCTGCTGCTGTATTTGTCCAAATCACAAGGCCTTTTGGGCTCAATAAAATGTTCACACATTGCAACACTTAATTATCTAATCATAACTTTTTATACAAGATGCAAACAGATCTACTCTGCCTCTCTCTTCACCAAAAGTCATTTATAGAGGCCTTTTACCCCTAATGCCAGCATGTTTTAATAAAATTGTGCTAATTTTCCCACTCAATTTCAAGCGAATGGGGGGGGTAAATATACTGTGATAACATGGACATTGACACAAGGTCAAAATAAATGAGACTGTGTGCTGACGATGTACAGTATACAGCTGAATAGCATTTAGAGTGTAAGTGGAAAACAAAGGAAATAACTCGACAAGTTGGGAGACATTCTCAAAAACCCACAATGTGAATAATAATTTAACAGAATTCAGTCACCATTTTGCTTCATTCACATATTGTAGCTCTTTATTTCTATGTGATTAATGCTAATACAAAACAAGCTCTCAGACACGTCTCACACTCTCCCTTCAGCTCCACTCCGACATGTGCACCAAACATGGGATCCTCATCTTAGTGCAGTGAAAATAGTCATTCATACAAAAGGTCAACAATCAACAAGTCGCATGTAAATCATACCACATGCTTTGTAAGTGTCTGGACTCCACACCTAAGACACAAGAAGACACAGAAAGCATGTGTGCATTACGGGTAATACAAGGAAGGCAGGTGATTTGGCGAAAGTCGACACTGAACAATTTAACTTGAACAGCTGTCTAAAGAGGAAAACTGTAAGAGGAGGAATTCAAGTTTTTTATTTTACACCAAGGAGTCTGTCAAATGGAAGTCTTGACAGTTGGCGCGCAGCTTTAACGGGGGAAAAAATCTCAGGGGAAGTAGGAATTCACCTTAATGAATAAATAAGAAATATGGGTAAAAATAGTAGTTAAAATGTGCCCCATGATAACTGTTACGCTTCATGTTGCGGGACAGAAACAGCATTAAATATAGCTCCAATAAGTTTCAACATACTGGACCCTAAAGCAAACAGTCACAGATGAAACTGAAGCCTTGTCCACAGTTCATAAATTAAGGAAAAAAATCTCGAGAATGAAAAGATGCTTTGGTAAACCCAAGGTTGGCTCACATCTTCAACGCTAAATTTTTTTTAATTTGATATAGTCTTAACGTTAAATATGACCCATTTAGCTGTGCAATTTGGTACTGTGTAATAAACGAGAAAACATGGCAACATTTATAAATTGTCCCCAATTCAAAGCCAGTGTTCGCCAGCTACTTTATTATATAGAATGGTGGAATACTTCGGAAATCCAAATATCACGTTTAAATATTAGATTAAAAACAGTGACATGTGGCCCCTGTGGAGACAAAGATGAGCCCTGCCCAAGTTTGATCGTTTTCATCCTTCAGTACACATCGGCAGCAAGTACACACACACGCACAGACACTCAATACTGGTAGTGCGATTCGTCAAGTGAAATCCGAGTTGGCTGTGAGGGGAGTTCGACAGTGAGGCGGCTGAGGTGGCCATGACAGCAGCTTTGTGCATCGGACATCAGAAGAAGGGGGAGCAGTACAGTGAAAAGGTCCATTTGTGGTTGTGCCAGCAGAATGACAGGTACCGAAGCTCCTGGGTCCCCATTGCACAGATGTCAACACACGCGTCTATGTCCAACTGTAGTCCGAGGATGTTTGTTCCCCCATAGCAGCAGGTAGAACTCAAGAGTGGTCCTTCCCTCCAGAGTAATGAAGACAAAAATGTTAAACCATTTCCCATTATCCACATAAACACAAGCCATGAGGATTGACCAGTTCTGGGAAATAGTACGAGTCCTTTCTTTTTGCCTTACAAGTCTTTGAGTCCTTGTAAAAACCAACGCCTTCCCATCATTAGTCTCATCGACTCCCATAAAGTTTCACCCATCCCACCCAGTTCATCTCCATGTTGTGTCCCAGATGAGGATAAAAGGAGGATCACCGCTCTGGCTCAGACTCCAGGGCCAAGACCCGCTTGCGTTCGCGGCACTGCTTCTTGTGAGCGGGCCAGTCCCTCTGCTGGCATTGTGAGCCACAGTAGCGGGCTACCTGGCAGCGTCCACAGATATTAAATTCCCGAAGCTGAAACACAACAAAACGTTTAAAAAAAAGGTTCTGCGGTTAACTGAAGAAATGTCTCCAGGCATTGCGCAAGTCTTTCGGCACAGCCCAGCGTATAACGACTGGATATACGCGCTGAACGACCGGTCCGTTACACACAAGTGTGCATGTCACGACGGCGTGCGCACACGTGTCTATTCTGTTTGTAATGATTGACTGTCGTACACGTGACCGTGGCGCGCGGAACGACCGGTCCGTTACACACGGGGGTCCACACAAGTGCGAGTATTTTAATGCCATGTCATGAGTTTACACAGGGCAGAGCGAGAGGCCGCACTGCTGGAGCGCAAAGCGGCCGCTCAGCGCAAGCCGAAAGTGTAGCCATGAGTTCGAAGGAGAGGGGGGGAACAGAGCGAGGAGAAAAGGTAGTTCCAGAGAGTAATCTTACCTGTAAAAGCTTTTTTATTCTTCACAAATCTGTTGTTGGCGTGAGCCAAAAGGAAAGTGACTCAAAATTTCAAGCCCCTCCCCCGAGCGTTACCATGGAGCTCATCTCACTAATAAATGATATGCTTAAAAGCACAACAATGGAGGGGCCAATAAGCTTACATTTATATCATTTAACCACTTTATGGCCATCATTTTATTTTTAAATAAGCTGTATTAAAAAGGGTAGCGAAGTGAACAGTTATAAAACCAAATTTTCCTATCACAGAAATATTTAGGAAGAGATAGATATGTAAAATGTTTCCTCTTTTGATAATGATGAAAAATCGTAACATCGTAATATTTCTCCACATGATACGCGCAACTCTAAAATGAATATTGTGACATCCTTACTTATACCATTCACTTTTGCCCACCAAGGATAAACATTAAGCTGATCCAAATTGTCGCCAATGCTGGAAAATTGCTCTAGTAATGTGTACAGGTTACCAGAGCATACGTACCCGCCTCTCAATTAGGGAACATGGAGGGTAGTGACATTCGTAGTAGGTGCAGGAGCATTCCTCTTCCTCCACTAACTCTCCATTGGCATTGTAGTAGCGTGTGCGGCTCAATTCCAAATACTGTTCTTCCACTGGATCAGCAGGCACCTGCTGGATGGCAAGCCAGTAAAGAGACTGCTCTCTGGAAACAATATACAAGCGTTAAAAAAAATAAAACACATGTATACAGCTAGAACATTTTTTCAAATGTACAATTGTCACAACTACCTTTGTTTGCTAGAAATTTCCTCAGGTTTAGGGGTCCAGCCAACAGGCACTAGTCGAAGGTTGTCTAACCGATTGTCCACAGTTACAGAATTTATGTGGATGACTTGAAAACTAGGTGCAATGCCTCCTCGGTGCTTCTCCCTGAAAGATAAATGCGCGCTTGAAAGTTGCACCCGTGCAGTCACGTAAACATGTATTAACATGTTGAAAGCCAATTAAAAACTGTACTCCAATTGTATATAGTGCAAAAGGACTATCTGACAAATCTTTGCAGAAAATAAATAATTGTCATTGCTTACCAAAGCAGCTCATGAAGTGGCCTTCCCGCCCAACGACCTTTGCCAATATCAAAAGCATATGCAAAGATTTTGGCCCCATTTCCATCAGCATCAACAAAAAAAAAAAAAAAAAGCTAGCTCGATTTGCAACTAAATGATTAGAAAATTGTTTTTCTAAAAATAAAAAATAAAAAAGTCCAGATGACTACAACTGAATCTTTTCTACAATGGAACACTCATGGAAGATGAGGGATTACAAAGACATTAGTAAATCAAGGCAAACAGGAACGTACCTCAAAAGCATAATTTTCCACAAGTGGGATATCCTGCTCATCGATCAGTGTGTATTTGGTCTGAAACAAAAAGGGCACATTCTGTCATATTGTCAAGATTGTGTCGGTTTGCATAAATTTAATACAGTGGAGGTAAAGCAAATAAATCATTTCAATCCACCAATGGGGAAGTACTTTATAAAAAAAAAAAGTATTTATCAATAATTTATAAAGAACAAATTGAGATTTGGAGCTGTCAGAGTCAGCCAGTTAATGATAATGTCAGACACGAGTCAGGAGCCAGACTGAAGTTTAGAGTCTAAGACTGCTGTCAATCAGCTGGAGGCAGCTGATCTGCTCCGTGTGGCTTTCTACGAGTCTGTGACATCTGCGGCCACCAAAACATTATCATTCACCGGGGACATACTACCATGCCCTTTAAGTCCGAGCACGGACAGAGATAGCCAGTTTTTTATTTGCGGTAGGGCCGCTGTCCAACAGTGCTTTGTCGGTCTGAACAATAAAGGCTCCAGCTGATAGAGCAATGGCTTCTCCATCAAAGACACGCGTGTAATCCAAGCTAAAGCTAAGGCTAGCGTGAAGCTCTGCTAACTGTTATCATCGGAGATTGTAACAACTGCTGGAGTAAATTCAAAAGAGAACACACTTGGGTTAAGCAGGGGGGTCCAAAAGAGGTGGCTGTTCGTCTCCACAAAAGAGATGTGTCCATCGTGTGCTTTCAGATGCGTTAGCTTTAGCTTCAGCCCGTGTGCAGACACACCGTTGTAATCCCGTCAAACACGGCTCTGCACAAAGCTAAGCGTCTCCACCACAAACACGCCTTTGAGAAGTTAGAAACACCGTCAATAACAACCCGCCAAAACATCAACATGAGGCTGTGGTGTTTTTTTTGCGGTGCCCCGGGGCCTGCCTCCCCCGCCGCACATGGCAGCTCACCTTCCCGGCCACACGGCCAGCCGCACGATCCCGAGCTTGAAGTCCGACATCAGGACAGCGGGACCAGGCTGTAGAGGGCCACCGACACCAACACAGTACCGCTTAAACCTCAAGAAGTGGGTCTCGGCCCCACGGGGTGCAGTCAGGGTGGACCGATGAGAACAAGCCTCCCTCGGGTCTCCGGCAGAGGCAGCCCGTGACACCGCTGGCGCAGAAAATGGAGCTGCGGAGGCGGGACAGAGCTTAAAAGGACGGCCCAATGAAGCCACGCTCTTCGTTTTTAAAGGACTACGTCTGACATTTTTGACCAATAATGTGCACGGATTTTACAAGCAGGCCTTAGTCCGTTACGTCACCTGACTCTCGTGACCAAACACAGCAATTTTCGCGCGAAATGTTAGAGTGCCTTGAGTGAACTTTGACAGTTCAGTTTAAGTGATCAGTCTGTAACACACTGTAACACCACCACCATAACTTTATTATCATCCTCATCCTCCTCTTCATCATCACCACCATCATTATTATTATCATCCTCATCCTCCTCTTCATCCTCACCACCACCACAACCACCATCATATTATCATCCTCACCACCACCATCATTATATCATCCTCACCACCACCATCATTATTATCATCCTCATTCTCTTCATCATCATCACCATCATTATTATCATCCTCATCCTCCTCTTCATCCTCACCACCACCACAACCACCATTATTATTATCCTCCTCACCACCACCACCACCACCACCATCATTATTATCATCCTCCTCCTCCTCCTCTTCATCCTGACCACACCACCATCATTATTATCATCCTCACCACCACACCACCACCACCATCATTATTATCATCCTCCTCCTCCTCCTCTTCATCCTGACCACCACCACCATCATTATTATCATCCTCACCACACACACCACCATTATTATCATTCTCACCTCCTCTTCATCCTCACCACCATCATCATCATCATTATCATCATCATCATTATGTAAAATGTTCCACTGCAGAAAACTAAAACACAAAGTACATAATTGAAAGTACATCATCAACACTGCCGGATGATGGCTCAGAAAGGCAATTAAGATCAATGAGTCCAAAAATAGAACAGAGATGAGGTGCAAACCTTGCCCATATGAGATGCAGTCCATTTTATATATATGAATATACTACACACATACACACACACACACACACACACACACACACACACACCAACACACACAACACCACACACACACACACACACACACACACACACACACACACACACACACACACACACACAGTATATATATTGTATTAACTTACCTAAACTGGCATCCATTTAAGATTTGTAGTCATTGATTGGAACTCAGATCAGATGAAGGGCCCATTGTTGTGGTCATGAATTGTCTTTGTATTTGACACAATGCAGTCACACATAAGTAAATGTTCTCATGTCACTGGGAACATGTTCTCTGTTTTAAACACTGTTCTCAAATTACACATAGGCCATAACAGGAGAGTTCTGTGCTATAGCATTGGGTAGTGATATCCTACGTCTTAACATTTAAATAATTTATTTAAAGAAGCTTCTGAAAGAACAAAAATAAACATTTGCTATTGATTTTAATTGACTCGCTCTAATTCTTATAATTCCTTGAAAATAAGCATAAATAAATAAATAGGCTATATATTTTAGTGGTTCTTTAAATGTTTTATTTAATTCATTTGTTATACGCAGTGGTGGAAAACAACAAAAGTACAAAAGTAAAAATACTTAAGTAATTTTTTTTTACAGGGATTACTATTTACTTTTAGTTCACTACATTTGAGACCAAGAATCTGTACATTTTACTCAACTACATTTTTTAACTGAATTGAAAAGTAGAAAGTACTTTTCATGAAAAGTAGAAAGTACTTTTCATTTTGATTTAAATAAATAAACTAATTCACATCACCTTTGTTGACTAAAGATCTGCACAAATAACTGCATTAATAAAATTGGTGTGAAATACTGTTGTAACGGATAAAACTGGTACCGAGGTGCCATGACTCCTGACCATCTGAACTTCTAAAGTTTGGTTCCCGCTTTCTTGTTCTTCTTCTGTTTGACTCCAAACAAACTGTGGCAGGAACTGTCTACTAAAAGACTCTTGACCTTGCCTTCATTACTCACCTGATTGCTTAAAGTACCATTATAAACAGGTACTTCAAAACGTTTACTTAAGTAGATTTTTGAATGTGATACTTTTGTAATTGTGTTGTTGTAAATTGATTATTCTTTGCACACATATCTGTACTTTTACTTTTAGTACTTCTTCCACCCCTGTTTGTACATTTATCTATTTCAGAATGTATTAGGATTGGCCAATAATTACTGAAAAATAAAATTCGTTTTTTAATTAATTCTTTGGAAATGTAATTACATAAATTAAATGAAGTAATTGTCTATTTATATGCTTAATTATTTAGCTAATGACAGATTGAATTCATTATTTAGCCTAACTGTGCCTTTTCATTATTTAACATTAGCACTATGGATCCTCCATAGATGCACACAGGATGGGCAGTTGAGGCTAAAGTGTGTTATGTTGCACATACAGTAGGTTTCAGGTGGTGCTGTCAACAAAGTCCAGCAGAAGAACTAAAGCAGCAAAAGAAGTTCAGGTGATCTCACCTGGAAGACTGCCAAAAATCTTCTGCTATCCAACATTATTTTATGCTATTACAATAAAGCCTACATTAGGTCGTCCCACAGTCAAACATGACGTGGGCTGACGTGAAGTCCGTGTTACTTCCGTGTCCCGCTCACCTGTTACACCTGCGTAACGACGCTGCGAGAGGAGGAAGGTGCACCTGCTGCTCCCTGTGCCATGTCTGACGGACTCGTTACTTGTGACTTGATATGCTCGTCGGATGAACAGGACGGAAAACCAAAACCTTCGGAAAACGCGATTATGGCAAGTGACCAGCCACTTTTTACAGTTTCAAGCGACGGTCAGTCGCTGAAGGAGGAGCGACTCTCGACTGGACTTGGTGACGGTGCGTCCTTGCCCGCAGCGACTGCCTCTGACAACGAGTCCGGGATTTTCTCTGGTGAATGCGAGCTGTGTGAGGCCCACGAGGCTGAGATGGACTGGTTCTGTGCCACGGAACAGAAACTCATCTGCTCCCACTGCGCGATAGTGGGCCTCTGCCGCGCGCACTCGGTCACTCCGCTGGACGCGAGAGTCTCCACAGTGAGGGTATTCTCCAGCTGACCTGATTTAGAACTGTGCTCTTTTAGGCAGTGGCGCAAGAAGAACTCAAGACTTAAGTAGAAGTAACAAAACAATTACTCAAGTAAAATTAAAAGTAGGCCACCACAGAAAAAATAAAAGTATTAAAGTACCAGTTGAATTTTTATTCTCACATCTTGAGAAGAAAAGTTTAGATTTTCAAGGAAGCGACTGGATCATAACTGGACTTATTTAGTCATTTTTAAAATATATTTTTGTCAAAGCACGGTCTTAAACTTAAATGTCAACGAGGAGAAAGTACAGATACTCACTCTTTAGTGTAAAAAGTATCCACTGTAAAATGTACTGAAGTAAAGTACACCTGAAGCAGTACTTTTACTTTGTTACTTTCTAACACTGCTTTTAGGAAGTGAACTGGGATTGTCTTAGGGTCTGTTTTGATGTTTTAGATGTGGTTTTGTCCTGGTTTTACTCCTGGTTTAGCCCTGGCTTTGTTGAGTTCTGGGTTTAGTTCTAGTTTAGTCCCAGTTTTAATGTGGTGTTTGTACTTGTGTGAACACCCTTAAATTTAACAACGCATAGTTTTGTTAACCACATAATGAGTGCTAGTTTGGGGACTTTTTCAGTCAGACGTTCCTGTAGGTGTGCATTTGTTTCTTCACTTGAGTTGCGTTTAGTCGTGAGTCCCAAACCACCTTGTGGTTATTAAATATTAACTAACATTCTGTTATTATTTGCCAAGACTATTTTTTGTTCACTAGGCCTGTTTCAACCAAGTAAACATAGGCTGTCCGACAGTAAATTGACCTTTACTCTACCATTTTACAATCATTTTTGCCTTTAGAAAATATAAACATGACAGTTCATAGACTGCCTAAGTTATTTCAGCTGTGTCTTGGGTGTGCCAGGTTTCGCAAGTGGTTTTTCTTGATGATTCCTCCACCGTGTTATAGGAAAACAGGATTTTCTTGTTGGCTTTTGGTCATAATCATGCGTGTCTTCAACAGAATCAGCTGGTGGACGTGTGTGAGAAAATACAGCTGCAGGCATTGAGGATTGAACGTTTCATCGAGCACACGCTGACAGACAAGGAACAAAACCTGCAGGTGAGAAGAATTGTCAGTGTGTTCCCACAAAGTAGAGCTGAATGTAAAATGTCACGTTGACTTAGGTCTGTGTCTTATTATACTATGTTTATATTGTGTGATATATCAGTGATTGCAGTAGTTTAGGCCTACTAGTCTTGGTTTATCCAGAGATTTTATTTATTCTTGTTTTCTGTATGACAGGTTAGACTAAACTACAACATAGTGAACACAATTTTATTTCAGATTTTACTAAAAATGTTACCTATTTGTCCAAGTTTGATCATTTTTGTAAAGTTTATAATGTTACTTCCGGGTTGGAAATGGGCAGCAAATATGACATAGGTAGAGGTAATTCCACAACTCTTACCTAGCAACCAGACTGAAAACAAGAGCCAACATCCAAAAAAATTACACATCAGGAATGATTTGACAAACAAGAATATCATAGAACACCTTTATTTTGTGGAATGATTGTTTAAACCGTCAGAAAATTTGATCAGTTAAGTGTAAATTGTCTGTGTTTTCAATGGCTCGTCGCACATTGATGACATCACAGAGATTCTGGTTTAGAACTCTGCTCTACTTCCTGTAAAAAGTAATATTTGATTTATAATCTTCTGTTGCCTTAAATGATTTATGATATGCTTGTATGCCTAATTTCATGTGATGTCTAATTTAACAAAAAAACAAAAGATGCTCTACTTCCTGTAATTTTAATCTTTTGTTTTTCTAAATGTCTCCAAAAACTGCTACTTAACGGAAGTAAAACTATTATAAATATTTAGCCCAGGTGCTATCCTACCAAACTAAGCCATAATTAGAAAAACAGGAGAATCTGACTTTAACTGTTGTAGTCAGTGCAACTTATGCGACTGTACTTTGTTAATGTTTGTGATGAACGTGTCATGTTGAAAGTCAGGACAAAACCCTAAACATCTTTTAACCCGTGAAACAGTTCTGATGTAGGATTACTTGAAAAACAAATTTACTAAGCCACTGGGACAACCCAAAGGTTTGGCTCTTTACCCAACTCAAGCAAAATACCTTGACTAAGCTGTTGAATGTGATGAGTGATTGGTGGTGGGCTCTGCTGCAGGTCAGCAAGATCAATTGCAATAAAATCAAAATTGCAATTTGCTGCATTTACTTAAGTATGATCATTTTCTCTGCAAACAACTACTTCATTTCCTTATGCAAAACCTATTGTGTAGACATCTACAAAAATCTATTGTATTCAGATTTGTCTTCCGTCAAATGTTATTGCTTCTGAGTGGGTTTAATATGTGTGTGTGTGTGTGTGTGTGTGTGTGTGTGTGTGTCATATATTTTTAGCCCATAGTTCATCAGTAGTTTAGCTTCACCGAGTGTGGGGAGTGAATACAATTTAAATGCTTTGTGCGTCCACGCTTGTTTCCATGGAGATAAACCATGGAGAAAACCAATGCCACACTGTGGAACATTGCAGGCATATTCATGCATGCTTTTTAAATTATTGTCACAAGGAAGTAACTTGGAGTAACGCTAATATTCTGCATGTCATTTCCACTTTGTATTTCAAACATGAATGTATTTTGCCCTTGTAAAGACACTTCTTTTCCTCACTTAATTGTTAACTTGCTTTGGACTATAAAAAGTAGAATATAAAGTTGTATCCATAATTTTCTTTATTTCAAACCTATTGTAACACCCGGTTGGTTACACAAACATTTAGACTATTATCTCTTTTACATTTGACAAGTAAATATGGTCTTGTGATCAGGTCGCTGCCAGCCGGGCGCGTGAGCAGGTGTTGGCCCAGGTCAGCGCGGCTCGTGAGGCCCTGGAGGAAGAGGAGCAGCGACTTCTGGAGGCGGTGCAGAGGGAGGAGGAGCGGGTGGAGCAGTGTCTCTTGACCCAACAGGCCCACTGGAAGCAGGCTTTGGCCCGTCTCTCCCAAACACGCGTCCATCTGGTGCGCACGCTCACGCACACTCCAGACTCACAGCTCGTGGTGAGGGACTCGTCATGGAAAATAAAGAGAATATCACATAGATACATTTCCAAGATTAACAATTTACCTGCAGTTTTTAGGAATGAACTCTAATTGCTTCCTATTTTCTTCTTTAGACTTCCGCCCACGAGATAGCAGACCGGTAATTACCTCTCTTACTTCTGCTGATAGACCTGTCACGATGACAAATGTTGAAGCTGAAGAAAATATAGACGATAAACAATAATATAGAAGCTAATTTGTGACACAATAACCTTAAAGAAGGATTATACCAAAAATACTACTCTTAAAGTATAATAGGTGCACTAAATAAATAGCAGAAATAAATGCTTTGTTTGTATCTATAATGAGTCTAGGGCTGTAGGCTTTAGTTGATTAATCGGTCAATGGTGTCATAGTCGTCAAGTCTTGCAATTATCTAATTTTGTTTGTCAGGATTTAAATGGGACGGCAAAAAGGTAAAAATACAGAGTGGGTCAGCTGATGATTTAGGAGCGAATCGTGAGTTTAATCAGCCTTTTAGCAAATAAACACTGATACTGTTTTGACTACAGTTTTCTTTGGTCAACTGCAGCCATTTTTATTCGACTGTCTACAGCGAAAACCGTGTAGTAACCCCCCAAAATGCATGTTCTTTATATCATGAATTGAACAAGAAGTTGAGGTAGTAATTATCGTGACAAGCCTATAAACTGCCATGTCTTGTGTTGTTGTGACGTAACGCCTGGTTCATCCATTGCGTCAGAGTGGAGGAAGCAGAGGGAGTCGGAGAGCCTTGTGACACAGAGCAGCTCAACCTGAACGCCAGCTGCAGCGACAGTAAACTGCTCAGAGGTCTGTGGGCCACTGCAGTGCTGCTCGGACAAAATGGTGAGCTACCATTTATTTCTCTGCGCCTTTACGCCAACTAAGGGCCATGCCTCTTTCCATCTGGGCGTGCAGAGGGATGTCAACATTAATTGGTTACCGTATTTTCTGCCCTATAAGGCGCACTGGATTATAAAGCGCACTGTCAATGAATGGTCTATTTTTGAACTTTTTTCATATATAAGGCGCACCGGACTATAAGGCGCATTAAGCAAAACAAAACAGTCCCAACCTTGTTCAATGGAAACACGTTCTGACACAGTCTGATACGCTAAATCAAACGTTAGCGTATTCACAGTAACTCAAAATGGTTCAGGTATAACACGTTAAAAAACACAGTCAGATACTGCTAAATCAAACCGTTAGCGTATTCACAGTTACTCAAAATGGCTCAGGTATAACACGTAAAAAACCCACAGTCAGATACCACTAAATCAACACGTTAGCGTATTCACAATAACTCAAAATGGCTCAGGTATAAACACGAAAAAAACACCAGTCAGATACCGCTAAGCAACGTTGGCGTATTCACAATAACTCAAAATTGTTCAGTTAACACTATAACACGTAAAATAAAACATAATACACTCACTTTTTCAGTTTATTCCTCGTCCACAAATCCTTCCAATTCCTTATACACACACTGTAATGTTATGGTGACGCACAGTATTACTCCGCGACGCTCCTGGCTACGGCAACCGTAAATGCTGCAAAGCGGTGCGGCTTTGTAGTTTACCAAAGTTGTGATAAAACATTTTGACAGATTTTTGAGCGCTGTGTACCACATAAAATCGGTTCGAGGTCAGTAAGCACAACCAGAATTAATCCATATAGAAGGCGCTCTGGGTTATAAGGCGCACTGTCATTTTTTGAGAAAAGGTTTTTAAGTGCGCCTTATAGTGCGGAAAATACGGTAATCAATCATTGAGATTTTTTGCGTAATCGCGAGAGCAAAATATATATATAGTGACCATTTTAGAAACATAATTAATTGATTTCAGTTCAATTATACATATATATATATTTTATATAATAAAAAGTGAAGCTGAATGTAAAGTGCTTTTATATTAGTTCATGTCACAGAAGCTTTACATCATCAATCGCAAAGTTTGATTGGATGAAGCCGATCATATACTGGTTGAATGTAAATTCTCTAGTTTTGGTCATGGTGTCAATAATTGTGAATAATTACATTATAATCTTTCTTCTCACAATAAAGTGTATATTGTGACATTCATAAAACGCACACTGTAGAAATGTACTGAAGGAACCTCTCCAGTTGTGAAGAATGTTTATACATTTACAATGAATCATCTCAATAAGAATTTGTTAGATTTGTGTTAATGTAATTCTCTTTTTTCTATCTCCTCTAGCTCATAGAACCTCCTTTTTAAAGTTTGATGAACGCACCGTCAGCCCTCTCCTGACCTTGTCTCAGGACCTCTTCACTCTGACCTTCACTAATAAAAGGTCTCGTCAGCCCTGTCCTTATGACCCTGCCCGGTTTGACAGCTGGCCCAACGCTCTGGGCTCCCAGGCTCTGTCTTCGGACACACACTGCTGGGTGCTGGATGTGGGCCAGAGCGCGGCCTTTAAGGTTGGAGTCTGCTATTCGAGCTTAGAGCGCAAAGGCTCCGGAAACGAGGCACGATTGGGTTATAACAGCCAGTCCTGGGTGCTGTCTAACTACGATGGGGACTATTCCTTTTGCCATGCTGGGAAAAAAGTGCCCCTGCAGATTGTGAAGAGACCCCAAAAGATCGGGGTTCTGCTGGACTGGCCCAGTCAGACGCTGCTGTTTTACGAGCCCGACTCAAATGCTATTCTGCACTCAATAACACAGAGCTTTACGGCTCCACTGCTGCCTGCGTGTGCTGTGACCGACCAGAGTATCACCATTGTGCACTGACATAATACCGAAACACAGACCGATGAATGTAAGAAAGTCCTGCTCCATTTGTTTTATAAGTATTTATGTTGTGTTTTTAATTCACTTTTTAAATAATGTGTATTTTGTTTTTAAGGAGGATGAAAATGGCTTTACTAATATGCAGTAAAGTACATTTTTACAATTCACAGTTTTTCTGAGTTGATTTTTGTATGAGTTTAAATATATTTTAATGAAGAAGGAAAAAAAAGTGTGTCTTTTTATTGTGAGGTGTATAACTGACAATTAACTGACAACTGACAATGTAATTTAACGAGTTTGGCCAATTTACATTATTTTTATGCTCACTTCCACTAGAGGGCAGCAGCGTCAAACCAACAGCTGTTACTTGTGTTTAGATGTTTTTGACATAAATGACTTGAAACATTAGCCAAGTTACCGGTACTTCTTTTTCTTTTTTTTTTTTTTTTTTGTTCTCAGGAGCAAAATCAAACCAACAATAAAAAATATGGCAAAAAAGCAGGTAATTCATTTTCCAACTTCCATCGTCATTCCTGGTCAGTCCATTCTTCTGCGGCTGTGCGTTTGCTCCTGGTGGAGACAACGTCAGGCGGCGGGTCAATGCCAAGTTCCTCACGAAGCTCCTCCACATTTTGCTCCCATCGCCTCTCATAGAAAACGTTCAGCACGCAACGAGCTTTCTGACCGTTCTGCAAAGCCCACGGGCCCAGGGTCTGGAACAGCTTCTGCAAATGACTTTCAAACACAAAAAAACATTGTCATTAGAATAAACTTTATCATGTAAAACGCAATGAGACTAGACGAGCGGCGACGAAGCAAAATACAAGACACATTTCCTTCCATAAAACATGAAAACTGAAATTGCTTTATGGAGGTCTGAGCTGCTTCCTCTCGCGCCCACACACAGCTGCTCTTGGTCTTTGGTGTTTATTTAGTGCGACATGTGGGCATTCAAAAAGTAGAACAAGGTAAAAATGAGAAGTGCTTCTGTTACCTGGTTTTGAGGCGAAGCGGTCCCAGCACAGCTCCTAGGGCACACATTGGGAGTCCAGTGTTGGCGGCTTCGAACCATTTCACAGCAACCTCGCCTAAAAGAATGAACGTGCCATTTTAAAACATGAGAAAATCAAACATATTGATATTAAACTAGTAGATTCAGGTTACCACAATTACTCTTTCAACTTAGCGATCAATAAATGAAAGCTGGAACTAGGGATGTCAATTATTAGGTTATGTGATAATCGGGATTATTCAGGTCACAATATAATCGTAGGAACCAAATAATAATTGTGAGAGGAAATATTAAGTGTTTTTTGTTCAATATTAGCCCAAAACATAGACCTAAATGTAAAGAACTTTTTTCTCAACTTTGTCTTTAAGAAAGTTCAATTTAGTAAAGCCAGTCCCAAATTTGAGGAAAAGTACATGTTAGACAACAAGAATGAAAAAAAATTAAATATTTCACTGTTGTTTGGTCACAGTCTCAATAATTGTGAATCATTGTTAAGTTGTGATGTTTTTTCTCACAATAATCGTAAAACAAAAATGTTATGTTATGTCTCAGTTTAGGAACAGGATGTTCACAGGCTATTTCGGAAATCCAACCCCCGGAAAGCTGCTGGATCAGATGGCGTCTCTCCCGCTACATTAAGACACTGCGCAGGAGAGTTAACCCCCATCTTCACAGACATTTTAACAGCTCCCTGGGGTCATGCCATGTCCCAGCCTGCTTCAAGTCTGCCATCATTGTCCCTGTCCCCAAGAAGCCCCGGATCACTGGACTTAATGACTACAGGCCTGTGGCACTGATGTCTGTAGTCATTAAGTCATTTGAGCGCCTAGTCTTGCCCCACCTCAAGTCCCTCACCTCCTCCCTGCTGGACCCCCTGCAGTTCGTCTACAGAGCCAACAGGTCTGTAGACGACACCATCAACCTGGCACTCCACTTCATCCTGCAGCGTCTGGACTCCCCGGGAACCTACGCCAAGATCCTGTTTGTGGACTTCAGCTCTGCATTCAACACCATCCTCCCTGCTCTGCTCCAGGACAAGCTCTCCCAGCTCAACGTGCCTGACTCCACCTGCAGGTGAATCACTGACTTCCTGACGGATCGGAGGCAGTGCGTGCGGCTGGGGAAGAATGTCTCAGACACTCGGACTATCAGCACAGGAGCTCCACAGGGCTGTGTACTTTCCCCTCTGCTCTTCTCCCTGTACACAAACCGCTGCACCTTCAGCCACGACTCCGTAAAACTGATCAAGTTTGCGGACGACACTACCCTCATCGGGCTCATCTCGGACCGGGATGAATCTGTCTACAGGAGGAGGTGGACCGGCTGGTGTCCTGGAACAATCTGGAGTTCAACGCCCAGAAGACAGTGGAGATGATCGTGGACTTCAGGAAAGCCACAGCCCCCAGCCCCCCCTCATCATGACAGACTCCCCCTCATCATGACAGACTCCCCCATCACCAGCGTGGACTCCTTCCGCTTCCTTGGCACCACCATCACCCAGGACCTCAAGTGGGAGCCCTCCATCAGCTCCCTCATCAAGAAGGCCCAGCAGAGGATGTACTTCCTGCAGCTGAGGAAAGACAAGCTGCCAGTGCAGATGATGGTGCAGTTCTACACGGCCATCATTGAGTCCATCTTCACCTCCTCCATCACCGTGTGGTACGCTGGAGCCACAGCCAGGGACAAACAGAGACTACAGCGCATTGTGCGTTCTGCTGAGAAGGTGATCGGCTGCACACTTCCATCTCTGCAGGACCTGTACGTCTCCAGGGCTCTGGGACGAGCAGGTCGGATCACAGCTGACCCTTCTCACCCTGGATATGGTCTATTTGGAACCACTCCCCTCAGGCAGGAGGCTACGGTCCATCCGGACCAGAACCTCCCGCCACAAGAATAGTTTCTTTCCCTCTGCCGTTGGACTCATGAACACTTCTTAGCACCTGTCACTTTAACTGAAACTACTCAACCACTCACTGCACTGTCACTTTCTGCACTACATCTGTAAATTTAACTGTAACTCTTGTGTACATAGTAATTCCTATTTCTATTTTTATTTTTATTTTATACTATAGTAACTTTAAATTGTTTTAATGCATGCCCTTTTGATTGAATATATGTTGTTGTTGTTGTTGTTATTATTGATCAGTGTTTTATGTTGCACCTTAATGCCGAGATAAGTTCCTATGTTTGTGAATTTTGTTCATTGACAATGGCAATAAACCCCTTCTGATTCTGATTATATCGTGACATCTCTAGCTGGAACAGTATTTTTTTACTTATCGTGTGGTGCTTTTCTTGGCACAAACTGGAAACCTTTATCTTTTGAGCTGTGGATGGTTAAATAATGAACATCTACACATCAATGATACTAACTAGCAACTTCATTGTTTCATTCTGCTATTTAGTTATTGCTGTTCATGTTTTTGATGACATTTCTCGTTTAAAAACAAACGGTTTATTGGGCTTTAAGGTAATTGTGTCAAAGGCATGAAGTGGTTTCAATATCTCCGTTAATCGTGATATTTCCTGTGACAATATATCGCACTTCAAAAGCTGTTAAGGCTTTTTAGACCGTACCTAACATATTGGTCGGCATGCCCAGTAGAGTGTGCAGGAAGTCGTGCACCTCTCTGTATCGCTGCATGACGTACGCCAACTCCTCGTCGTCCACAAACCTGACTTCAGCCCGCGAGTCGGGTGTAACGTGCTGAGGCCGCAAAAGCGCCATAAAAAAAACAAAAACAAAACATAAATGGTAAGTAAATTAACATTAATACAAAAGGGAATGAATACAATTATGTTAAATAAAGTGCATCTGGACAAACATTATCATCCAGAAAACTCAGATATTCTCTTCCAAATGACCCATCAGGCATCAAGGACATCGTTTTTAGATCCAGAGTAGAAAGCCGTATCCTGGGCCTCTCCCTAAACACAAATGTACGTATTAGACCTACACACTGTAAAACACTACTACACGGCCAAAGGCTGCATCATGTTTTTACCCACAGTAGTATAGAGTAGCCCTCCGGGTCATTTCTCATACAGTCTCGGAGTTTGACCAATGCCAAGTGACCTGTCGTTTCTCCCAGAACAGCCACCATATCTACAGGAAAGATATGAAGAAAATATAAGAATTGTGTCTGGAGAATAAAACAAATATTGGTTATAAGTTTGCAGTTTCCTCACACCAGCCAAAGACGTGTGTTTGCTGAACCGATGCCTCTTAATTAGCCTACTTTACATCAATGTTATGAGAAAATGAGCGACTGCAGTGGCTGTATACCTGTGGTCACAGGAAGTGCTCTATCTAAGCAGGGCAGCAACTATCAGTTATTTAGCAATATCGATCAATACAGCAGATGTCAAATGTTTAAAATGCAAAATGCCAAAGAGATGTGCACTAAACTAGATCAAGATGAAATTGAAGTGAAGCCACGTGAGCGCATCCTGGTGGAGTAAATTTACAGTCGAAAGAGTGTCTCATAAATTAAAAACAAAAAAGAACACACATTTACCATGTTATTTTTATGTAAATGCTCTGTCTGAGTCATAAAACATCTTCTCTTAGCACACGGGATGTTTTGGAGCCTATAGACCACTTGATGATTATTGGATTACTAAATTAGTTCGTAAATGTATTTGCGATGTAACTTTTAGTTCAGCCTTTTTTTTTTCAAAATTAGAAATTATTAAAATGGATAATGAACCTTTTATGCTACGCCTCCGCATTCACACACTTAAATGCAGAGGTTTTTGAGGGCAGAAGAGTAATGACATGGTAAGTGACAATTAAACCACAACCTGCAGAGAAAATGTCATCACAGCTTGTGTTTCCATCTAAACAAGGAAACCCCAATGTCTCCACTGCCCTCTGATAGCTCAGTGGAGACTGTGGGTTTTACCCAGGTCTCCTATTTACAGCTCTCACCATGTCTGTATGGGTTTTGAAGTGCAGCCACCCCAGAGCCGACCGCCAGCAGACCTTTCTGCAGGACAGTTGTGGGGATGTGTCCTGGATATAAACCATCGTGATAAGTTTGAGTGAAGTCGCTGCAGCTTCTGTAAGCTCCATTAAAACAGGGTCCTAGAGAGAGATGAACCATGCATGAGCAGATATTAACAGTGATAAACATGAGATCTCACAATAGGTACTGTGTAAAGCTTGTTTCTCTCCTAAACGTGTTACTATTGCATTTAAAGAGATGTACCTGTGGTGAGAAGTCCACATCCTCGGTGTTTCACACGGAGCAGGCGTCTGACAGCCAGCCACATTTCTGAGCCGTACTGCGCATGCTCCAGTAGTACTCCGCATACATGCGCGGTTTCTCAGCCTGGACAGTACAGGCGGGCGGGGTTAAGTTAGTGAAATTTAAGCCCAATCAGTTATACGGCACTCATAATACAGCCATGGTTATACTCTACCATAGTCATTACTCATAATAATGAGAAATTAGGATCGTTTCCATAGTGATCAACAATTTAAAAATATATCTTTTGAATGAGAAAAAGTCCTTACAATGTCGAATACAACAGGCAACTCAAACTCATGATTAGGCTAGAGACCATGGTGACCTATAGTAACAGCCATGTTGTGAGTGTAAAATTCTGTTCAAGAAAATAATGCAAAGTACTAAAAAGTACTAACAGGACTTTTATATTTGTTTATAAAGTTCATGTTCTACCATATAAATGCAAAAATAATTTTCAATCTAGGTAATAATAAATGTTTTAAGCACTAGTTTTGCAGTAAACGGAATAATAATCAGTAGTTGTGTCTATATCAGTGGTCCCCAAACTACGGCCCGGGGGCCGGATACGGCCCCCTGAACAATACAAGAGACGCATTATTCATGCTCATATGAGTCATAGATTCTGCTCTGACAACTGAAGCTGAACTTTTACCCAAGACTGTGCACGGCACAACACAAACTTTCTTTCTGTGAAGAACCCAGAGAGGGTTATTTGATTTTTATTGATTTCATGAATAGTGTTATTATATATTTCCTGAATTATTTATTTCTGTGAAGAACCCAGAGAGGGTTATTTGATCTCGGAAAGGGTTATTCATATTTGGTTATATTGTGGCTTTCTGGAAAACAATACATGTTTACAGTTTAGGCACCCCTGCGATCGTCACACTTTTTTCTGGTTCAAACTGACCCTGGCCCCCCATCAGAGAAGGGAAAAGTTATGTGGCCCTTACAGGAAAAAGTTTGGGGACCCCTGGTCTATATGGTGTATTGACACGCAAACATTATTTAAAATGTCTATAAAAAGATCAGACCAGTGCAGTGTTTTAGAGTGAATATTCATTTTCTTAATTCAATGAGCAAATGTCCTTCCTAATACACACATACACAGTGTACAGAGTAAATCTATTTTTTATCCTATAGTAGATTTGAATTGTTTTTCTTTGATGCATGCCCTTTTTGATTTTACAAATGTTGTTTTATCATTGTTCATTGTTTTATTTTACTCCGAATCACCAAAGCAAGTTCTTATGCACCTTAATGCCGAGACAAGTTCCTACGTTTTTGAATTTTGTTCATTGACAATAGCAATAAACTCTTTCTGATTCTGAGTCTATATTTGTGAATTATCTTATTCTGAGCTGACATACATGCATACATAAGGACCAAAATATACCAGTATGTCAATCATCAATACATTTTCATGTTTTACTGTTTTACATCATTTATCAGTTGAATGTTGCTCCTCCACCACTCTCAAGATGGCCGCCGACATTGCCACGGCAACAGAGCCCGTGGTCTCTCTGGCCGTTATGATCACACAGTGCGCTAAACTCTTTCGGCTGCACAGCTCCGCGGCTCCTGTGCGGAAATGAAACGCGCAGACTCCACATTGTACGTTTCACTGTAAACAAGCAAAGGTTGAGACGTCCTTCTCCACTCCAGGAGGACTTTCGGTTTCCGTCTTACTGCTAAATTCACACTGGGACAAAGGTTAGTGAGTCAATACACACAAGCACGGGGTTTTGTCAGCAGCTTTCGGGTAAATATGGCTTACATTTGCTCAAACCGCTGCCAGCAAACCCGTAGTGACTCCACACGTACAGCCTTAACTCGTGTAAGTGACTAATTGAGCCGCGTCGTGTGTGGCGAGTACACGGTGGCGTAGTTACACATGATCTCATTTCAGAGCGCATACACTTTCCGTTTCCTGTTATTATTTGACGCCGTGTATTTCCGTGACTTGCGAAATGTATGCCGTTTGTTTTGAAACGCCGCTGTCATCTTTGGTCTGGGTGTTTTTCGCCCCCCATACGATTGGCTAATCCCCAACACTACACTGAACGTCACGGTACAATAGCTTGACTTTACGGCAGTTTGGCGTCTGTGTTGCGGGTCACGTGGTCACACTGTGGTGAATGGATCATTGGAGTGGGCGTGTCTCTCCTCAAATACTCTTCCAGGAGTCTGTGGCGGTATAAAGTGGACTGCAGCTGGTGAGTACATTGTCAGACTGGTTTTTGTAACAGTGGTGAGATGGTGGCAGACTAGTTTTGTGGCAGCTGTGTTGGATTTATGGTTGTAAATGTGCTATAAATAGACTTGCTTTTATTGTTTATTTTATAGTGTGTGCAGGATATGTGTTCCTTTTAGACATCCCCACCAACTTTGTGTGTTATACTGTCAATCTTTTGTGTTCTTTTAAGATTTATAATTGTACGGTTTCTACATTTAAGTTGTTTCAAAGGTGAAAGGGGTGTGTCTGACAGGGCTGTACATCCTTAGTCGATTAATCGGCGGATGGCATTTTAGTCGAGCAACATTCGTAATTACCAAAGTTTTGTGAGTGAATTGAGAGTTTAATCGTATTTATTGAATATAAACGCACCGTTTCCGAGTGCTTTTCTGTAAAAAACAAAAAGCTGTTTTTGCATGAACCCTGTACCCTTGTTGTATTTTGAGTGCAGTTTGGATCAGATATATGATCAGATACTGAATAGTCTAAGAGCTTTTGCCACACCCCCTTTAATCGATTGACAAGAGTGAGTTTTTAGTCGACCAAGACTGTATTCAGTCGGCTTAGAGTCTGCCCTTGTTCTCTTTCACAATGTTCAGCCCGAGTACTTGACATATTTAACACCTTAAACATAAGTATGGGTGGCACACAATGCATGACTCGTACCGAGACAATCTAGAAACCTGTTAGTCATTGTGTGAGAAGTTGGCAATGTAGGCGGGCCCACACTATAGATAAGATGGCACCTCTCCAGAAGTTCCACTCGGGGTGTAACCTTTTATGTGCCTTATTAAACTTGTACTACTTGTTCTTGTACAGGTCCAAAGTCATTTTGTAGTCCAACAGTCTCAGGGTCACAAGCTGCATCTAAACCCTTGTGACTCATGTGACGTCAAGCCTCTTGTCAAACAGGAATGCAACTGAAATGACTGATTGCACAGAAATGTTTAATCCAAAACAGAATGTCTGCAGTTACTCTCAGTCAAAGTACTTTTATTTTCAATTTCTGAATAATATCTAATACCAATCAAGTTGACATCAATAAACAAAATAAAAAAACTCCCTTGTTTGTTTTGGAACCAAGCTCTGTGATCCGGGCAGTGTCCTCTTTCTGGTTGTTGCGCCTTTACAAAAGACACTCTTATTTCAGTTTTCGCACAATAAATTGATAATGTGCTGTTTTGCTTTGGACCCTGCTGGACCACGTTTCTACATGTGTGTTAATTCTCTTTTGCACCTTCCTGTGAACGACACATATAATTTTGCAAGTATCTGCATGTTTGCGTCAGCGCTGATAGCAACTGGTGCACATCATCGCACCACAAAACCGCACCACAAATGGCAAATACAACTTGCGCAAACGATCTCAAAACGAAACGCATCGTGGCGGAAGTGAGCAAGATTCAAATAACTTACCAAAATTGATGTTGGTTTTTTCCCCTTCCCTGTAATGCCCAAGTTCAGACTGTGAATACTTGATTTTCTTTTGGTTATTCCTACATTTAAATGTGTTTGAGGGTAAAGCTAAAATTGAAGCTGTTCCTAGTTACAAGAGAATTACATTTTAAATCCAATGTAGGCTTAATGTTTCCAAATGGTGATTAGTTTACCTTTCCATGAGCTTCTGCTGCTTCATAATTAAAATGTACTTTCCAAACAGTTATAGGTCGAAACACAGAATTGATTATATCCTCTTAAATACATATAATAATATGTAAGTTAAACCTTTTTATATGAAGAGTCAAAGAGGTGGTTGTTATGATCTTCACGGTGAAGTTAATTTTCCTGTGTATTTGACAGGGGACCAGTTTAATGGCGTACAATGGCTCGAATCTCGTTAGACTGCGCCAACTCGCTGCCAGGGATCCCCCTGAGCGTGCTGTCGGTGCCGATGGAAAACAAATATAAATGTCAGCAATGTCTTCAAGTTTTAAGGAAGCCGGTCCAGGCTCAGTGCGGCCATCGCTTCTGCGTCCACTGCTTCAAGCATCTCACCAGGTAAACGCCACGTAACACCTTTCTGTCGTTCAGTAATCCAGTCATTACTGAATAACTATTAATCAGAAATGTGGCTGAACAGTCATTATTAAATAAACTATTTCTTTTTTGTCAATAATACACTATTTGTGAATATTCTCGATGTGTAAGCCTGTAGGCAGCACATTTCAACTTTTATTTGATAAAAAATATGTATGAACAATAGAAATATTGTAATAGTTGACTACCAAAATAATTATTAGCTGCAGCCCTTCTGAATACTTGTAACACAACTTTCTTTACATTTACATCAGATATCAAGGCTGCGTAACAACCTATATTGTTTAGAATGACCTTTTATTGTCAATATTGAACTGGTGCTCGTTCTTAGTTCTGGCCCTAAACCTTGTGACGCCTGTCGGGAAGAGGAGATCTACGAAGAACCTACTTCCATTTTGAATAGTAATGAGGTGAGTTGACTGGTGGTAGAAATATTTCATTGTCTCAGACCTGCTCCGTATAAGGAAGCATACTTGAGGTTGATCGTTGTCTGACGGGGGGTTCGGGCGTCGATTTACTCATCCAGTTTATGTCTAGGCCTTCCCAGACAACGCGGCAGGTCGAGAGATTGCCAGTCTGCCGGCCAGGTGTTTGAACGAGGGCTGCCTTTGGACTGGGTCCATCAAAGACTATGAGGTAAGGTGCACGTTGCTCTGTAAAAACTCCAAACATCTGACAAGCTCCTCATTGAGAAAACACTTCCCTGTGGCATACTGCTGCTGCTGCCCTGTGAATTTCCCCTTTAAGGTTTCCTCTTACAACATGTGCTTCAGCAAACAGGAAGTGAAATTGGACAGGGCCTGGAAAGTCCCTGTAACCACAGAGCGTCCGCCTCAGTGGGGGAATACCAAAAGACCTTTATAAAAGGAAAAGTTCACAAGGCTAATTGTCTCGGAGTGCATAGAGGCTGCTATTATTTCTCCAGCTCCAGAAGAGAAATAGAAAAGTGTCGGCATAGAAACAGATACTATTCTTATAAGACAATGCGGTGTGTATTTATGTGTAGATTTGGCTGTACAACATCTCTCCAGTTTGTTTTCGTTGTATGTAAATGTATGTAAAAAGGAACGAGTTAGATTCGGAACACTGGTAATGTTGAAGTTGAGTCAGTTTATATTGTTAACTGGAATTATTAACTGGAATGTAGAAACTAATGCACCTAAAGTAGATATAATGGACAATGCCACGTGACTGTCGCCCCGCCTAGATTCGTTATTACCCAGTATTTTGAAAAGTAATATAAAGCTCACCTAAGCCTTTTACACATTACACGATTAAAACCAAACATAAAAACTTTCAATCAAAGTGTTAGGTTTTCTAATTTGCATTGAAAAGTCACGTTTCAGAGCTTGATTCAGATTGCTTTGTTGAAATGTCAAACTAAATGGCCCACATTTTTCTGTTCACTGGTGTTTTATGGCAGCTGACGGTTGAACTGCCGATACAATATGACAGTTATAATTAATGACAGCAGGTCCTTTTATATAAAAAGTGGAACAAAGTGCATCTTGATCATGAGAAAGAAAAATCAGTTATTTGAGTCATAATTTAAATCAGGATTATTTGAAACTATGTGCTGTCTAAAATTCACTTGTAGAAGATTATTAACTATCATTTATTAGTGAGGTAGAACGAGGCCCATATCATTCAGAATCAAATTCAAGTTTTCTTTTATTACACAAGAAAATCTTTTAGTTGACTAGACTTTATTTATTTAATCAGCATTTAACCTATTTCTATTAAAATGTTTCCATTTAACGCACTTCGTGATTTTTATCTGTGAAAAGCGCTATATAAATAAACTACCTTCTCTCTCTCTTTCTCTTTTTCTCTTACACTTTGATTAAATTTGATTAATTGCACGACCCTTCTATAAAGCCTGTTGAAAGCCTTTTGAAACAACACTGTGTTCTTCCGGAAGTCTTTGAACTTAAAGTCTGTGGGTTTGTACCTGATCTTTGCATGTGATTTCCCTCAGGCTCAACACGAAGGCCGCTGTGAATTTGAAAAGATACAGTGCAGCAGCTGTCAAAACTATATCCTGCGTTCAGAGAGGGACAAGCACAATGAACGTGAGTGTGAAGCACGGACGCTCAACTGTAAATACTGCAAAGTGACATTCAACTACAAGGAAATCAAGGCAAGCGTAACGCACGACTCGCATTATCAGCGCACATCTCGGCGTGGGAATTGAACGTTTCTGTCCTCTTTCTTCAGGCACATGATGAAATATGTCTGAAGTTTCCCCTACAATGCAAAGACTGTGGCAAGAAAAAGATCCCGAGAGAAAAGGTTATTACTGTTCTCGACGACTCATATTTTACCTGTGAATCCCGTCATGACCAGCGACGTGTAGAAAACTGTTCAGCAAATGTCTTCGCTTTCAGTTCATGGCAGACGACGCTAATGTTGTGTGTCTGTTTTACTTTTAGTTTAGTGACCACCTCCGCTCCTGTGCCAAGTCCAAGAGCGCGTGTCCGTTCAGCGAAGTGGGCTGCAAAGCTGTGGTAAGGGCCATTTTTGTGTGAACAAAGATTTAACCATGACCATGCAACAGTGCTAGGAGACTTTTCTCTAGTTCTTGAAATTAAGTGAATTTCCACCAGGGGCGTTTCTACAGCGGCCAGGGGCGTTTCTACAGCGGCCAGGGGCGTTTCTACAGCGGCCAGGGGTGGCACGCAGCGGCCAGGGGTGGCACGCAGCGGCCAGGGGTGGCATGGCCGCGGCATTGCAAAGGTGCTCTGGGGCCCCAAGCGAAACATCACAAGGGGCTTTCCAGACAGACTCCACCCCTTCTTCTCCTCAACTTTTGAACTTATATCAATTATAAGTCACCTATAAACATCAGTAGTTCTTCTGCTTTGCAACAATGATTCTACAGTTAGTTTCTGCAGTTGCTCACTGATGTCACCCACCAATTGTGGTCAATGTATAAAACTACTGTCAATAGAGCGACCTGTCAATGAGCGTGTTGTAGCTTAAGGACTGCTCCCTGGGGGTCTCTGGTGATCAAAGGGCCCCAAACAATTGCCTGTCTTGCCTGTTGGGTAGCTACGCCTCTGGTGGTAGTGAATTGGGGGTAAATAATCAGATTTTTTTTATTTTTACCCAAAATATTGCACCAAATTATAACCAAAAAATAATAAAGAGACATACACATTTATAACTCGTAGTGTTTCAAATAATTTATTCACCAAAAAATATCAAATTTAAGTGTTAAAATATCAAAATGATCAATTTAAACTGGAAATGCCAACAGGATCGGAATTGCGGGTGAGTAAGGGTCAGAAGTAAAGTGGGCGGGGCGGATTAAGGTGAACTGGGAAATTGTTAAAGTCTTGGCTGGCCGTGCTAGCGAAGTTTGAGGAGTTCACACTGAAAAATCTGCACTGAAAAATCCGCACTAATTGCACTGATATTCATTTGCAGATTGACAATGGTAAACTCAGTGACCATGAGAGCAGCAGCACCGTGGAGCACCTACGTCTGCTGCTGCCCATGGTTCTGTCGATGGTGCGGACGAGAGTGGACGCCTCAGGTCTGGGCGAGTGGCAGGAGGACTCTGGGCTGGGCCTGTACCGGGCTCCTGAGGAAGGGGTCTCAATGGGCGCCAGTGCCTCAGTGGACTTGGATAAAAAGGTTTGTGACACTTTCTATAGGTTGCGTTCAAGTGGGCAGGTCAGAATGAGTGAAATAACATGTTTTGTCCTGATTTGTGGTTAATATTTGTTATTACCCATTATTATATATATTATATTATATTATTACCGGGTCCATTCAGAAGAAGCAAAAAAGTTTTACCTATTTTTTGATCAGCATAATTAAATTAAGATTGGTGCAATCATTTTTTCCCTAGCTTCAAAGTGAGGTTGCATTCACACAGGTGTCAGTTTTTAACCTGGTTCTCGCCAGATTAATCTGTCTCACTCTGAATTGAGTTCTTCACATGACTCAATCTGAAAAGGCTCTTGCCGAAAGCTATCGGAACGTTAAAAAATACTTCACACTGATTGGTCGAAGCATCACAACAGCAGAAAAATCTAAATTGTGTTAAATCCAGTGTTCAGAAAAGCACAGTCCTATTTCTCATCCACAAATGTACAAAGTGCCACAGTGAGCACGTTTTTGAAAAACAAAATAGTCCGTATTTCTCCTAAAATAGGCCGAAGTACGGCCATTGACGCCGCCATGTTTGTTCAGGTTCGGGTTGTTTTGACTTCCGCCAAACCACAATGCTGTGGGAGCAAGATGGATTCTCAAGAGTTTGTGAACTCACAAAAATTCATCTTTCTGGCAAGGTTAGTCAGTCTTGCCAGTTGTCAAGACTTAAAGATAGTTATTCCATGGTCAGTGAGAATTGTAATCCTAATACTGCATTCCAGTTGTCCTCGGCGGTCAGAACTCTGAGCTCAGAGAGACGTTTTCTCAGAGTTTCTGTGTCAAGTCGGAAAAACTATGAGCTATACATAACAGTGTATGGACTGTAACGACTCAAATCAAACAAGAATGTGTTCAAATCAGCTGAAATATGGATCTAATCAAGTTACTTTATTAACCCCGTGATATTACGTCTTTGTTATGAATCAGCATTTTTGTTTTGTTGTCATTAGCACAATGCATTTATAACTGCAGAGGCTCAACGACAGCAGGTTCACAGACAGCAGGGGGCAGTAGAGAGCAACTAAAGAGAAAATAACACAAGGACTATCAATATTTTAACTGTCAGGTTAAAAACATTATCCAAACGCAGGACACAGCCATGTTGGATTGTCTAACTTGGATAAACTCAGGGTTTGAAATGTGGCCTGAGTTGTGAGAATGTTCCACTGTGAATTTACAAGTCGGAACTCGGCAAATCTGACCTTCGCCGACGTCTGGAAAGCAGCATAACTGCTGTGCTATTTTTTTAATAAATGCACAAGTAGTTCAGGCAGCACTTAATCACATTCTAGATCACTACGCTGTGGATATCACCATAGCAATAGGTAAACAAATGAGCAACTCATTGGAAGGGACTATCTTAAACTAAAACTGAGATAACTGATCTCTCAGACAGAAATCTGTATTTTTATGTCACCAATTGGCTATTGCAGTTTGTGGGACCAGGGTATAAGCGGATTATACAATGAGAAACCGTTTTAACGTAGTTAAAATGATGTAACACATGGCTCCTCGTTGTTTATTCTGCAGTTTATATGTTTATATGGCAAATTTGTGAACCCAGTCTCTGACAAAAGTTTGAATTTTCTTTTGGGAGGTTTGTTTTTAAATAATGAATTGTCTTTGGCCATCTCAGAATCAGAAAGAGTTTTCTTGCCATTGTCAGTAAACAAAAGTCACAAACTTGCTTTGGCAGTATCTGAGTTGATGACTTTCTCAAATTGTTCAATGTTCTTCTTTTGCCAGGTGACCGCTTTAGAGAACATAGTTTGTGTCTTGAACCGTGAGATGGAGCGGAGTTCTGTTACAATGGAGGCTTTTGCACAGCAGCATCGTTTGGATCAAGAGAAAATTGAAAACCTGTCTAATAAAGTGCGTCAGCTGGAGAGGACTTTGGCCATGAGAGACCTGCAGCTTTCAGAGACTGAACAGATTCTGAGGGAACTACAGTTTTGCACATATGATGGTATTTTTGTCTGGAAGATAACAGACTTTTCACGACGCAGACAAGAGGCTGTTGCGGGTCGGACACCTGCCATGTTCTCCCCAGGTGAGAGGACAAATGTGTGCACTTAAACTAAAAACATATTTTGACACATTGATTGACTGATGCTTTTATTTGTGAATCTGTTTTTTGTTGTTATAATCATTATGGTGTATCTTTTCACAGCCTTTTACTCCAGCAAATACGGCTACAAAATGTGCCTGCGCTTGTATTTAAATGGTGATGGCACTGGTAGAGGAACGCACCTGTCTCTGTTCTTTGTGGTGATGAGGGGTAAATATGACGCGCTTCTGAAATGGCCGTTCAGTCAGAAGGTAAGTTTTACTGCAGTGAGTTCACAAACATTGTGTTGGTAGAGTTGACGTTGATAAATCTCCTCAATAGGTAACGTTGATGCTTCTGGATCAAAATAACCGAGAGCACATTATTGATGCGTTTCGGCCTGATGTCACCTCCACGTCTTTCCAGCGGCCCATCAGTGAGATGAACATCGCCAGCGGCTGCCCGCTCTTCTGCCCTCTGGCCAAACTGGCAGGAAAGAGCCCGTATCTGCGCGATGATACCATCTTTATCAAAGCTATTGTGGATCTCACAGGTTTATAAGGTGTGGAAACTGTGGAAGTTCTGCACCTCTAAAATGAAAGATCATTATATATTAAAGAACTCTTATATTATATAAATAACAAATATATTATAGCTATTTATATTTGACTACCTCGGTCTAATAGTCTATTATTATATACATATATATTGTAAATATGCAGTATATACTATTTCATAGTGTCATTAATGGGGCATACACATATATATCTTATGTAGTTACTGTGACCGTGGTCTTCAGATTTGCTATTGCTTATTCATCTTGTTTCATCGAGGAAAGACGGAACTAAAACTAAATAGATTCAACTGTTTTGAGAAAGACTTGAGCCAAGTTGTAGTCGAGGGTCTCTTGACAGAGCTCGACATGTTTTGCTCAGTGTTGTGTGAAAGACGTCTTTAAAGTGAACAAGAGCGTGTGGTATTGTGATGTATTTAAAGGATATCACCAGCCACAAATAGAATAACCTGTCCAACTAACTGGCCTCTTTAATGCTACTCAAAATAACACTGAACATTTTAATTCTTAATGATATAATAGAAACCGTCAGGATGGTGTATTCTGTATAGACTTTAGATAATATAATACACTGGATGTTGACTTGCATTGGTTGACCATTGCAAGTCGACTACATAAGCAGGTAGTGTGTGTCTTCCTAATTACTGTGTAATCAAAACCATAGTTTTGTATCTGTTCTATCGACATTTTTTATTATACTATTATATTATACTATTAACAAAAATATACTTGTTGCAAAATAAAATGCTGCAAAAGCCATGTCAGGCCTTTGTGAACTTTAAAAAGTGTTTGCAGGAATCATTTAGAAAAACTGTCTTCTGGTGTGAGTGCT
This sequence comes from Chaenogobius annularis, assembly GCA_015082035.1. Taxonomy (NCBI): domain Eukaryota; kingdom Metazoa; phylum Chordata; class Actinopteri; order Gobiiformes; family Gobiidae; genus Chaenogobius; species Chaenogobius annularis. The sequence continues at coordinate 97,034 of BJKM01000390.1, forward strand.
GAAGGGGAACTCCAGTCATGCTGCACATTCAGTTCTGTCTGCTCTTCTTAGAAAACAAGTTCTAGTACTTTTATGAAGATCTCTTTATATAAGGCTTCATTTGGGAACTTGATAATACTCAAAAACACTGTTTAATCTCCATTTCACTGTCGCTCATCGAGGCAACGGCAGTTGTGATTTTGAGCATTACAAAATTGCATTGCTGTTGATGGAGGTAAAAGTCACTTTTAGTGAAGTTTTAGTATTTTAAAAAAAGAACATTTTGATAAGGTCTCTTAAAGAAGAGTAACTTATTAACTGGTGATCAATCATTTGCTTGTAATCCATTTATTTGGACCCAATAGTGAAATATCAGTAGAGAATGTTAAGATCAGAAAATACACACATCAAGAACCGGTCACTCTGGGACATTCAAATTTAAACTTGAACTTCTGTTCTTGCATCAGTGCTCAAAACTACTTGTTAAATTAGTGCACCTCTAAATCTGAGTAAAATAGGGTTGTAAGATGTATATAATTGAATCATTTTCTCTGCATAGGCTCAGGTGTGAAACTACACAATTATCACAACTCCCCACATTTTTCATAAATGACATTTCACAGCCTGTGGCTTAATCTGACTCATTGATTTTCCCACTCATTCATTACCTTTAGAAGATGTGAATAAAATGACTGTAGTGATGAAGATTAAAGTACAGACCAATTATTCCGTTAGTTTAATGACAGGGCCAGACACACAGATCCACTTGACAAACAGTACCATCTGCAGCTTCTCATGCCTTTAAATATACTTTTACACTCAACCATAAAATATGCAATCAGTTTTTTTTTTCTTCTTCCCAGCCATTGTTCCTAAACTTAATCATTTCCTTTTAAAAATGAGATTTTTGAGTGTGTAAGTTTGCTTTTAAAACCCCAGGATGATGTTACAACAGAGCAAAGTCTACAGCGTGTTACAGCATTTTTTGACAAGCATCACACAATAGCTCTTTGTATAACGCCGTCTCTCGAGAACATTTTAAAAAGATGCAGGTGCGGCTCCAGTCAAGCAGCTCTAGCTTCATTAGTAGAGTTAAACACCTTAAACACAGGCTAAACGCGTCCAGCTTGTGCGTTTCTCTAAGTAAATCTGCAGACTCGGAGCGTCAATCACATTCTTTTGGTTGCTGTACCGTCCTCTGACAAACCGGATGATTATTTTGTACCAAACTGTAACCAAAATGTAACACAAGCAACTCCTTTTAAATTAAACTTCTTTTTTTTTTTCTTAGACATTTAGAGAAGTACCAGTCAGTCATTTTGATTAATAGATTGCATAGGGGCCCTAAACTTATGACAATGTCCATTTACTACCACCTTTACGGCTCTTTTAAGGTGATTTATGAATGTTAATCTTCAATGACTTTTACATGATTTGATGTAGTGACACCAAACACACATCACACTTATATAAATAATGTCATTGAAACAAACTTCAAACTTAACATACATACAACTTACATTTATTTTTATTTGTTTAAGGGTTTTATGAAAGCGAATATTCAATAGATCATTCTCAATGCCAGTTTGGTGACAGTAAATCATGTTAAAAAGATTGACTGTTAAATCTCATGAATCGTCACAATTCACCCTGGCAATACATTTCAGATTAAAAAAGGTAAAATTTACACAATGCATTGACTGAAAGTGTGTTTTTGGTGTCACTACATAATATTAATAATGAGGGAAAACGTGAAGATTAATATTCACAATTACCCAATCATCCCTATAGAAATAGTTTGCATTAAAAGGGAAATGTTGTAGTAGCTGGTCATTCATTCATACATCATAATTCATGAGTGTTGTCAGTTTAGTTCCACTACCATCATTATTTCTACAAAAGTGGGACGCTAAGGAGAGCCTGAGAACCACCAAGAAGAAGAAGAAGAAGAAGAAAAAGAATAAGAAAAAGAGTGAAACTCCGGGACACAAATGTATTTTTCTACAGGATGGCAAGGGGAAGCGCGGCCTCTGATTGGCTGCATTTCTTCTCAGAGCGTAACTCTTGGCATTGGCTGGAAATGGTAAAGGTCAGGGAAATGTTTGAACGAGCCAATCAGAGGCACGCTTCCTCCTCCATCTTGTAACAAAAACAGGTTTGCAGCTTCAGATTTAGTCAGTGTTACTTTGCATTTATGGCGACTGCTGCCCTCTGCTGGCGTTCCAAGCCCTTCCTCACTGACTTCAACACATAACACAATTCATTTAGCGGTCACCACACTACATAAATAAAATGAGAATCTTCTTTTACAGTAGAATGCAATCGAAGTCTTGCCGCCGTTTTCTTTTTTTTTTTTTTTCAAGATTTCCCATTGACATTACTTCCCGTGGAGGAGTTCTTGCCACGGCTGAGCCACGACGTAAGCAGGCTCCGGGGTTTGGGCGGGCGCGCCGGAGTCTGTGCGAGGCGGACCATGCGGGGGGAGCGCCACACTTTGATAGTGGAGTCGTCGCTGGCCGACAGCAGCAGTTCCTGGTCGGCCGGGCTGAAGGCCACGGAGTTGACCACGTCATTGTGCGCCAAACGAGCGAGGCAGATGTTGTAGTGGCGGTCCCAGATGTAACCGTGTTTGTCCTCGGCGCCACTACGAGCCAAAGATGAGACGGTTAGGTGGGGGTTTCAGATCTGGCATGTTTAGGGTGCGTTCACATTTGTTTTTTAATCCTAAATTGAGCCCATTGTGTTGGTCCTGTTCTAGTCTTTGTTTAGTTCTGGTCTTTATTATTTATTTATTTTTATGAAGTGACGCTAGACAAGTGCAACAAAACATTTACATATAACAACACACAACAATAAAAATGAAGAGGCCATCTGTTCTATTCTAGTTTTGTGTTCTGAAAGACGGGGATGTGGGGGATGATTCTGGTCTAGTTCAAGTTTTAGTCCTGTTTAGTCCCAATTTAGATTCAATTAAATTTGATTTATTTTTGTAACGCCCAAAATCACAACACTGGTTGCCTTGAGGGACGACAGTGGAAAAATAGAATCAAAACAGAACTGGTAATGTCCCAGCATCCCGTCTCCTTAGACTGATGTCCCAAGCTCCCCTGTCCTTAGACCCTCCTTCTCGGCCAGGAAAAACTACCAAACCTAAATGTGGTGAATGTGCCTTAACCTTAAAGAGGTTATCAGAAGAAGTTTTACATTCTGGTGTTATCCGTGCTCTCTGTTTGTAGCTTAAAGCAATCAGTATTTGGCTTTTACGATTCTAAAATATGAGATTTAAAGGGAAAGAACAATGGTATTTATCAAAGATTTCCTAAAAGTCTTCTTCTAGTTTCAACTTTTTCCACTGACATTATAGTCGCCACTCACGTCAGGGTGGGAAATATATCGAACGTTAGACAATGAATCGTGAATGTCATTTTAAAGTAGGAGTATATTGTTACAAAATGGCTGGTCAAAAATAAAAACTGAAAAAAGTTACATTTGAAACTTTCAAATAAGCCAATTGGACATTTCTCAGTGTAGAAACCAGGCAAACGAAACTTACCTGGCAACAAAGTCTCTACTGACATCCAGGAAAATGAAGAAGCACTCGTCGTTGGGAGTGAAGGCTCTGTGCGCACGTAAGCTCCTTCTTTCCTCTCTGAGATTCTTCAGGTCAATGACATGGAGGTCAATTTCTTCTGCGATGGGAGGCGGCGACATGGGGTCCGAGATAACACATCCAGCCGGCCAAGCTCTGCTGTTAACGTACAGATATCTGAGGGGGGGGGAAATTAAACAAGTTACACCATTTTCGGAGTAGCACAGTCAGAGCAAAGACTGCCAAGTGCCTTAACCTGTGGTCTGGGGAAAGGCCCATTCCAATGATGTGACCGTGAATGTCAATGACATGGTCCAGAGAATCAAAAAACTCATCAGAACTGCGCTCCTCCCCCAGAACAGGCCCAGATGTGGTCATTTGGTCCGGCTTGATAAGTTTTATACCTGCAAAGGCACGACACAAAAACATTTACAATCTTTCACTCAAATACGGCACCAGACACAAAACACACAATCTACAATGGAACACTCCTGGACAAATGAGGGATTACACCAAATCATGCTAGTTGTTAGCTTCACTATATGTTCATAATTTAAAACGCCAGACACAGTAAAAAATTTTCTCTGTTGTAGCTTTAGTTCGCCCAACAAATCATCATTTCTCCATGGCGCCTTCTGCTTATTTTGAACCATTTTAACATTCATAGGGACAAAGGTGTCCTGAACATTCAAAACACTTGATGAAACAGAGTTTAACAAGTCATTTATATTAGATTAGTTAGAGAGAGCATCATTCATGCGTTTGCGCAGCAGCATCGGAGCGTGTGCAGATTTGATTTCAATGCAAATTCTGCACCGACTCAAATTGGGGAATCACAGGAGCTCAGCTCTAGTTCCTTTAATTTTCAACTTGTGATGAATATGTACCACAGGGATTGGTCCACCGAGCAAAGCAACAGTTACAAAAACATGAGAACTTGTCAAATGCACTTTAAAAACCTTAATCCGTTATCGCTCTTACCAATCTGGTGCGGGGAATACGTAAGACTCCCAGTTGTGAACAGCAGATACGTTTTGTCTTCTCCATCACTAGAATCACAGTGATCAATGAGGCTCGACTCGGACGCCTTCGTGTGAGCTCGGCCCATCATCTGAGCCACATGGGTTTCAATCTGGAGCTCTCTTTGGCCTACGCTTTTACAACTCTGAAAATAAGACATGAAACAACATACAATTCAGATGTGGCAAGTGGAGTTATGCCCCAAATTGACATTATACAATAGTCATGATGATGTGTAGTTTCATATATTGATGGTTTTCAACAATCTGAGAACTTTTTCCCATTCTAAAGATACACTATTTTGTTTTAAATGGTTAAGACCCTTAGGCAACTGTCACAATTAGTTCGTCCTCATACTGACTGATCACAATCTTTGATTCATTCTTATTATGCCTCGTTAAAAACAAATAAACATGGCTTTCAATATTCATTCCCTGAACATAAAAAATACATACTTTTAATCATTGCCATTTAACACACACACACACAAACACACACACACAAAAGTCTAATTTGTTGGTCTTAAGTCTGAACTCTGCTCCAAAGCACGCGCTTTCACGAACAGAGCGTTCACTGTAGACGTCTCGATTCAAAAGCCCAAGCATGTCATTGACGATTAGAAATGACTGAATCGCACAGCTCTAACGGAACCGATTTAGAAGACACAATGACAAATAATGAACGACATGCCAAAGGAACTCCTAGAACAGTGGACATAAGCAGCGCCTTCACCTGCATGACGTGCTTCAGACCCGAGTACGTGGGCAGAGCGTGACGCGGTGACGAGAAACACCTGCCACACTCCTCTTCACCGCCCTCCTCGTCCTCGCTGCCCGACGTCCCGAGGTCAAACAGGAGCGGCTGGTGCGGCGGCACGTGGCCCCTCTTCCGCCGGGCCTCGGACTGGGCCTCGTAGTCCAGCAGGAGGACGGGGTTGTCATGGCGACGGCAGTGGGCCACCATCACAGTGCGGATGGTGCTGGCGTTGACGTTCTGAATCTTAAAGAGGCGCTTCACCACGTTTACGTTCTCCGACTCAATATCCTTCAAAATAGAGATGAACCGCTGTCGTTACATCCTGGTTTGTGGCGGCATTTAGAAGACCCTGTGTTTCCGTTTTAAGACACTCAATATCAGAAGTAAAATCCTGAAACTTTGTAGTGGTCACTGCTGCCCAGTTAAGTGCTTACAACACTGGGACATTAACACTTATGCACCCCTAGCTACCGTTCAATCATCTTGTAATTATTAATGGTATATTTACAAAATTTGGCCGGGATCAGTGTTTGATTTGAAGTATAAAACTGTGAAATTCTGTCAATTTTTCTCTATCTTAAAATGTGCACATAATTGTTAAAACAGGTTTTTACTTCTTCCATTATAGTTACTTATTTTGTTACAATAAAAATGGACTTTACACACAATTATTTTAATAGAAGCCTGGAGTTCGAAATGTATTTGTGTTTGTCATGTCAGAGCCATGCAGTTGAGGACAGTATGCTACACTATTACAGTGTTGTCAGCTGCTCTTCTGAGAAGTCACGACTGATTCCAGTGAAAATGATCTTGGCCTGGGGGTAAAGGGGGTGTGCAGTGTTGGGTGTCAACAAAAGTGAAGTTTGGTGAGAGCGAAGACTAAATGATTCATCTTTGTTTAACAAGCCCTTGATTGTGTGATTTTTTGTTTTCTGTGTTAAACTAAAACTCACAAAATCAGTTAATCATGAAATAGACCATAGAACTAAGGCCCGTATTACATAGTGTTGCACAGATGAGAGTTCTTATATTGAGTCAACCACAGTGGGATGATATCGTGACCATGGTACAGTGAAGAAGGTCTTAGTTTGGAGAGGAGTCTGTCAAGACTGATGGATGGGGGAAGAAGCCTGCTAAGGTCAAAACTAATAACCCACTTACACTCACTTTCACAAGATTTTAGTGGGGGAAAATTGCATCAGTATGATGTAATAATTGTAGAAAAAAGATTCAGTTGTAGTCATCTGGACTCTGTTTTAGAAAAACAAAATGTTTCGACTCTTATCCAAGAGTCATTCTCAATCAGTGAAACAAGTCTGAGAACTCCTGTTTATATCCTACTGTGAAAGCCCTGCCCACAGGGCGGGACCCCTGATAATGGGCCATCGAAACCAACTGGGATGGGCCTATTGTTCACTGACTTTGGCTCCCTCCTCCCCGAGTGCCTTTATCCGAATGCGTCGGGCGTCTCCAGGGTTTCAGCAGACCATTATAAACAACTGGAAGGTTGAATCTTAAACCTCCATTACGATTTAAGGAAGGATTCTCTTTTTTAACAAAGATTGCCTCCTTAACTCCTCTTTCAAACCATCTTTTCTCCTGCTCAGAAGCTCCACCTCACTGTCTTCAATAGAGTGGTTTGTGGCTTTGAGATGAAGATGCACAGCGCTCTGGGGTCCTGAACTCGCGTGTCTTCTGTGTTGATACAGCCTCTTGTGAAGTGGCTGGTCAGTCTCCCCTCTGTAACGCTCTTTACAACTTTCTTCACTGCATTGGATAGAAATACACTACATTGCTCTGCTTTTGTGTAGGCATCTTGTCCTTAGGGTGAACCAGTTTTTGTCTTAACGTGTGGCCTGCCTGGTTTGAAATAAACAGGGACTTCGTGTTGTCTAAAAATTCTTTGCAGTTTTTCTGACAGTCCCGAGACATAAGGGATAGAGACACCCTTTCTTCTTGGTTCTGTTTCCCTTTTGTCCCAGAATCAGGGGTCCCGCCCTGTGGGCAAGGCTTTCACAGAGTAGGATGTAAACCTGAGTTCTCAGACTTGTTTCTCTGATTGAGAATGACTCTTGGATGAGAGTTGAAACGTATTGTTTTTTTAAAACAGTCCAGATGACTACAACTGAATCTTTTTTCTACAATGGAACACTCCTGGACGAATGAGGGATTACATCAATATGATGTAATAACACTTTTAGTACCAAGGAAACGCAGTGTTAATGTTGTTTTTGTTTGTGTCAAAAACTTTGCAGGTGTCAATGTCAAAAGCCATTATATATTTTAAAAATTTCCAGATAGCTTTCACATGTATTGAATGAATTGAAGTAGATTAAAAGAATTAGCTTTTGGTACCAAAGACTTTTTGTTTTAGCTTAAGCACATAAAAGGTAAATATTATCAGTGTTTTTACCTGGAAAGCTTTATTTAGCCAGAGGACCGAACAGGATGTCATGTTCCCAATCCAGTGCAGGTTTCCGGAGATTAGATGAGTTTCATTCAGCCAGCAGCCGAATACATCATATGGTTTGTTCCTCACTCTTGACAACAACGTATAGTTCTCTGTAATAAAACGGTAAAGAAAGGCTGGTAAAGTAAAGAAAGGTTGGAACATCATTGTGATGTTGATGACATGAGTTTCCTACCCAAACTGATGACTGCTATCTCCCCTGAGGAGGAATGATGTGGGCCCAAATAAACTCCAGACACCAACAGCAGTGTGTCGTCTGCATTAAACTGGGAGAACTGTGTGTAGCCCCAGTTAAATGGCCGCATGCTGGAGCTGTGCACCAAGGAAATGTTGCCATCTGGTCGCTCTGTGTCCCACAACTGTCGAGGGAGAACGCGATCATTAGGCCTGTAGACAACTAAAAAGGTCTTGGGTGGCTAAAGACATGCCCTGCCGATCGATTAGTCGACCGAAAAGGATCGGTGTCTCAAATCTAATGAAGTGCATATGACAGGGAACATAATTCTGTTTAAGATTTTACGTCACCACTGAAAAAGGTTGAGAACAGTGCTTTTTGAACACATGTTGCTCTTACGACGTTGACGTTAGGTGTTGTAGTCGAGCAGCAGCTTTTGACCCAAGTTCCCGAGTGCTTTTCCTGACTTGTGCGAGCATTCATGTGCATTTTCCAACTCGGACATCCCCCCCCCAGATTTCCCGAGAACCACATGATCGCAGCATAATTTACGCAATAGCTTTGATTCGACAAATAATACTATTTTCTTAAATGATTGTTTAAACTGTCATAAAAGTGTGTCAGTTTAAATCATCTATATTTTCAATTGAATGTTGCTTATTGATTATAGATTCCATCTATAACTAATATTTACTCTAGGTCCTATCCCAACAAACAAAGTAATAGTTAGAAAAACAGTTGAGCTAGTCAGTTGCATTTTAAGACCACGGCCGCTCAAGAGTTCATGTAAAAACAACTTAATCTGTGAAGTGTGAACTTTAGACATTCTACTAAACGACCTACAGCTCCATTTACTGCCAAATGAGCATTCGCTTTTCATGCATTCAGCTTTCTACCTTCACGGTGCAGTCTTTGGAGCAGGAGGAGAAGCGGTGGCCTCTGTGGGAAAAGGCCAGGTGCAGGACTTGGTCGGTGTGTTGTCTGAGAGTCTGCACCTCCACGCAGGGAATACAGTCAAACAGGCGCCTGAACTCTCTGTACCAGGACACGGCCGCTGTCAGCAAAGATCAGGAGGGGCATTTAAGCTTTTGCTACATCATTTGGAGTAGTTTAAACACAATTAAAAGATCAAGTAATCGCAAATTTATGATAAAAAATGTTTTTTTAAAGTATGTATTGATACACATAAATGTATCAATATCATAAATAACAGTGCTGCAAACTTAAAAGTATAGATGTCACAAATGCTAGTGTGATGATTATTGCGAAAAGAGACGTCAGTTTTATGATTATTCATGATTGTTGGCGCCAAACCCTCATTCATTTGCTTTCTTTCACAAGTCCAGCTTCATGAAATCAAACTTTCTGAATCAAAAAGTAACAATATTGTCACATATAATAAACTGAAATTAGTCATGGTTGCCGCCTACAAATCTCAGAATTATTGCATTTTTTTTTCTTACAATTATATTGAGACCTGGATAATCATGATTATCGATTTAAATTATTATTATTTTTTCCTTTTATTATTATTACTATTATTTATGGTTTAGTTTTCCTTGCAAACAGAGACAAAACAAAATACAATACTAAACAGAAAGTACACGACATTTAACAAAACTGCATAATCTTGACATCCCTACTTACATGTACAGTCCTAGAAATTGAGTTAAAAAGATAACATAAATGCAAAAAACCTGCTAAACTGACGGCATTTTCCTAGAATGAAAATAGCTTCTCTAGCGTTATCACTTGTGAGAGGTAAATGTAACGTGCTTCGTTTAAAAGCCGTACCTGGGTGTCTGGGCACAGGGCGGGGGATGCGGTAGTAACTGTAAAAAAGCTCTCTCCATAGGAACTCATCTCGGGACACAGCCAACCACTGGCGACATGTCAAGCCTGCTCTGAGCACAGCATCATGAGGCAGACGCAGGAAGATCTCTAACACCAGGCTGTCCGGCAACAGTGGGCTGCACTCCATTGTAACATCCTTTAGACCAATGTCACACACAAGAAACAACACATTTATACATATATTGGACTGGGGACCCCACTAAAATACCATTTACCCAATTGCCCACAAAAACCTAAATCAAAAAGAGCCTTGAAAAGGACATTCAAGAGGACTTTACACAAAATATACAGCAATACAATATATCACTACTGACATTATTCATAAGATGATTGTATTCTAACAATAAGGGCATAATAAAAACATAGTATATAATAAAAATCCATTTAGAACACCGATTGTAAGGGTACACACTCTAATATTTTGTAGGACCACCTTTAGCTTTGATTACAGCACACATTCGCTGTGGCATAATTTTCCATAAGTTTCTGCAATATTAAAATATTGATTTCCATCCAGTGTTGCATTTTTTTCACACAGATCTTGTATTGATGATGTGAGAGTGCCCACTGCACAAAGCCTTCTCCAGCTCGTCCCAAACACTCTCACTGGGGTTCAGAGCTGGAGTAGATTAGTTTTGCTGCTTCTCCTTAGATGTTTTCTCTGCTTGATGCCAATGATTTGACCCTTCTCAAACACACTGACATATTTTCCATGACCACGGGATTTGTCTTTCCACGTGGTTGTTTCAGAAATGAGAAGCCACTCACTGCATCAGTTGGGTTTAAATACCGTGTTGCAGCGGAAAGATCATCACCTGCAGCATTTATCCAGGCGGAGGCTCGGACTTGCTGTATTTGCTTAGTTGAATCCAAGTGGCGGTGCATAAGTTAATAATGGTGTATTTTGGGGGGCCTGTACCCCTGATCTAAACCACAATGAGAACATGTGAAAGGTGAAGGACTGTTCATCAGAGGACTTTACTCCCCCAAACACTAAATTAAATCATGAACAAACTAAGATTCTGCTGCTGAACACCTTCTTTCAGTTTAAATTGAAAAGTGAAATACTGGCCCATTTCCCTTAGGCTTAAGATGTTTATGAAGACACTTTAAATGGTGTGAAAGACATTAGCTCGGCGTGATTAAGCAGGATGACCTTACATGGGCACGTTTGCGTTGTGCGTAATGAAATGCTATAGTAGTGATATATTTAAGTCTGTCTTGAGTCAAACACTCGCTGAGGCAACACGACACGGACAGATGAAGCTCATGGGTGAATCCTGAGTAGAATAAGAAGCATTTTCTAGTTGCATTTTCGGTTGATTTTGTAAACGTCAGATCAGGCTAACTATAATCACTGTAGCCAGTAGCTCGAGCAACGCGATCATATTTACTGACAACGTTTTTATCCGTCTGTAGCCACAACACCTCCTTTATAAAGTCTGGCCTGAATCAAACAACATTGTCGCTTTTATTGGTGGAGGAAAAAAACGATTGCATACCTGGATCGAGTAAGTAGAAGAAAACCGCAAAGAGCTAGCTTCAGAAGAACAACAATCTGCAGGAGAAGCCAGACTCAACCAGAGGAAAACAGAGTCATCGATGCGCAGGCTCAAACAATCGACACAGACACTGCAAAAAAGACACGATCAACGTAGACACTGCAAACAGACTCACACAATAAAACACAGACACTGCAAACAGACTCAAACAGACTGAAACAACATAGACACCGCAAACAGACTCACACAATAAACACAGACACTGCAAACAGACTCACCACAATGACACCCCCCCCACTCCCCCCCCCCCCCCCCCCCATCAACCCCCCCCCCCCCCCCCCCCCCCCCCCCCCCCCCCCCCGAACACACCCCCCCCCCCCCCCCCCCCCCCCCCCCCACCCCCAGCCCCCCCCCCCACACCCAAACCCCCCCACACCCCCCCCAACCCCCCCCCCCCCCCCCCACCCCCCCAATCAAAAAGACAATCAACATAGACACTGCAAACAGACTCACACAATGAACACGGACACTGCAAACAGACTCACACAATAAACACGGACACTGCAAACAGACTCACAATAAACACAACACTGCAAAACAGATCACCCACAATAAACACGACACTGCAAACAGACTCACACAATAAACACAGACACTGCAAACAGACTCACACAATAAACACGGACACTGCAAACAGACTCACACAATAAACACAGACACTGCAAACAGACTCACACAATAAACACAGACACTGCAAACAGACTCACACAATAAACACAGACACTGCAAACAGACTCAAACAATCAACACGGACACTGCAAACAGACTCACACAATAAACACAGACATTGCTAACAGACTCACACAATAAACACGGACACTGCAAACAGACTCAAACAATCAACACAGACATTGCTAACCTACACACCAACACAAGTCTGCGTATTCCCTCAATATATTGTTGCGTTCTCTTGGGTTTTTATTGCATCTTCAAAATTGTTACCACGGCATGAGGAGGCAAACCACCACCAGAGGGCAGTGTTGGAACACCGAGCCACAGCTTTATCTGTCTGGACGTTATATCTAAGTCCATGTTCAATCATACTAATGTAATTTGCGAAAGAAAAACACTGAATATTTACAGGGTGAGCAAACTTTTCTGTGATAATATCCCGACAGAGACAGGTAGACTTTGGATTTCAAAATTACCATTACAAGTCAATTAAATTGTCACTACAACAGTATTCATGGTCTCATGAATGTCATGACAATCATTGACGGCTGTGAGCTATGGCTAAATAAAATGAAATAAAAAATCGATTAAATAGGCCTAATAGGTTAGAGACATTTTAGAGAATAAAGTCAAAAATTGAAATACAGTTACAGTTATAGCCCGTCCCCTTTTTCACTCAAACGTGAAATTTGAAATGAGACACTGTTTGATTTGTCACAATGTGACGATATATTTGTCGATTAGACGATTAGATTACTGGAGAGATCGGGGGCTCAAATCCCGCTTGGACAGTGCATGGTCAGAAAATGTGTACTCAAGTAAGAGTAACATAACTTTAAAATAATATATATACAATATATAACAAAGCATTATGAAATCTGGTATTTTCAAAGAACAGACAACCTTTCACTTTATTAATTTGTGCCGAATACATTGAACTTTTTGATCATGCAGATAAATCATAAACCAGTAACCAGTTACTGTTACTTTGCAGTTACAAGGCTGATCCCTACAGAACTTTATGTCTTGCACCTGCATTTCAGAAGATAGATCTACAACAGTCAATCTTGTTCATTATCAGATCATGTTTTTGCAATTGGTCAGAAGTCCGTCGAGTGTAAAAATGAGTTTTTTAAAAGTAAATGAACTGTACAATTAAGCACAATCATGAAAAACTCATACTCTTACACTGAGTTTCTGCACTTTTGCTTTGTAAAACTGCTTTTTCCTTTTTTTTGGCAGATTTCTGATCGTTTTCTTAGATTTTCAGTATGTCAATATTATCTTGTAGGTGTCACTCACTTCTTTACATCCAGATGTCTTTTTTAAATCATATGTGATCAGGTTTAAAAAGTCTGGACATTTCTTTTTGCCAGTTGTTAATAAAAGTGCAAAATAGATATGTCTCTTCATCACAGCAATCACAATCTAGAAACTTAAATGTGCAAAAAGACAATTCACCATTCAAGACCTGAAGTGATCAGGTCCATGTTATTATACCAACCAAAAATTCATTCCTGCTCCATCTTAATTAAACAATACTGTCATGAAAATGCTGGTATGTAGCCTATAATTCAGGGGTCATTTACAACATTAACATCTGACTGGGGGGTATAGTTTATCCTGAGCCAGTGCAGAGAAGGCTCACAGTGCAGACAGATGTCCACAAACATGAGTCAGACCTACGGCAACAACCCAGTGTTATTTTATTCAAGTGTATTCATTATTAAAAGAGCTCCATGGTAACTGTAACAAGACTGCCCCCACAGGATAAATGCTGCGACACAGGAGCAGCAGTGTCAGAATTACAGAGGCTGAAGTGGACCAACATTCAACAATATTTTATACTCAAGTTTATGGGGCAATGCTTTGACTAATCTTCTCTGGTAAGCAATGGGACTTTTTCTAAAGAGACATACACTTGTTAGACTATATATCATGTGTTTAAATAATACTAACCATGGCTGAATCTTATCTTTTAGTTAGCATTTTTAAATGTTTAAAACAGTTTTGTGTTTGACGGCTCATTAAAATGTGAACAGACAATGCCTCTTGTTTAGCTCTGCACCATGTGGCCAACTGGATAGTTGACTGCTGTGGCTCGTCAAAGACTAAACCATCAGCAGGATGACTATCCCAGAGCAAAGGTATAATAAAGCATCATGGATTAACTCCTTGTACATGGAAGGTATTCATTCAGTTCTCACCTGTAGGACACGGCGTGTGGACCGTCTCGAACAATGAAGAGAAGAATAACAATCCTCCTCTTAAAAACTGGGGTCAATAAGTAACAAGTACATTGTGACCTTCACTGCATTTGTTGTAATGATGACTTTTCTGAAAACGTCCCACTGGGAAGTAGGATCATGTCTGATGAACTAACAAGTATTGCAGTGGCTTATAGATTCTACAATAAATGTTTATGCACCGGTTTCAAGTGTAATACTGTTTTAGTTTGACTTTCACACATCTACTTTTATGGGACATTTTACTACTCAGTTCAATCAGCTTTCAACTCTGAAGATATATTTGTTTATTCGGGGGGGGGAAGTTTGCTGCAATGTTTCACACTGTTGTGTCCTTGAGCAAGACAATTCAATGTGTTAAAGCGACACGCTGCAGGTGAAGTGGAAAATGTCTTAACATTTAGAGATATCAATTTGAAACTTCTCCCATAGTTTAGTCACGTACATTAGAAAAGGTTATTCACCATGTTGTGTTAATATAAACTATTGTATGTGCATAAATGACCAAACTTATACATATTTGGGATATATAAATCTGAAAAATGTGTATAGCCAAGTTTTAATTAATTGCTTCATTTTGTTGATATTTTAGATACAAAAATGTACTGAGGGGATTTTGGAAACTACGATAATGAAGATTGGTGTAAAAATTCAATTGGATTTACAGTGTCATATAAATACAGTGGGGTCAATAAGTATGGAGCAACTTAAAAATGTGCAAGTTCACCCAATTTAAAAGATGAGGTTTTTAATTTTCATCATAGGTACACATCAAGCGTGAAAGACAGAATGTAAAAAATGAAAAATAAATATCCAGGAAATCACATTGCATGATTTTTAAAACAATTTATTCATGAAAATGGGTGGCCAATAAGTATTGGGCAGCCAGCAAAAGTTACTTTTAATACTTTGTAATGTAGCCTTGGCAATGACAGGTCAAACGGTTCCTGTCGTTCTCCGTGGCAACACGGAGTTTCAACTCCCTCCACAGGTTTTCGTTTCATCTTCAGTTCTCTGAAGGAGGTTTTTACCCAAAATGTCACAATACATGGCCCATTCATCTTGCCATTGATATGGACCAGTCTTCCTGTCCCTTTTGTAGAAAAGCATCCCCAAAGCATGATGTTTCCACCCCCGTGCTTCACAGTAGGTCTGGTGTTTGGCGAGTGGTGTTTAAACCAAACAGTTTAATTTTGATCCCATCTGACCACATCACATTCTCCCAATCCTCCTCTGGATCGTCCAAATGGTCTTTAGCAAATTTCAGACGGGCCTTTACATGATGATTTTTGTGTAGTCGGGGAACCTTTCGGGCATTGCAGGATTTCACCTCATGACGACGTGGTGTGTTACTTATTGTTGTCTTTGTGACGGTGGTCCCAGCTGTCTTCAGTTGACCAGTTCCGCCGTGTCGTTCTGGGCTGATTCCTCACTGTTCTCAGGATCATTTGAACCGCACAAGGTGAGATCTTGCATGGAGCCCCACTCAGAGGGAGATTGTCAGTGATATATATATAATAATGTTTCCAACTGTTGATCCTTTCTCACAGTTGTACATTTTATCTTTTGGGTCTTTGGGAAGCTCTCTGGTCTTGGTCATGGTGAAGACTGGAGTCTGACAGTTTGAAGGTGTGTGCAGGGGTCTCTTATGCATCTAATCAGTTCAAAGAAGTGCCATTCATACTGTTATCGAGTGGAGGCCGAATAATTTCTTAAAGATCAAGTGACTGGTCTGTGAGGGACAGAAGAGTTGTTTGTTTTCTAGCTGCCCGATTCTTATTGGCCACCCATTTTCACAAATAAATTGTTTAAAAATCATGCAATGTGATCTCCTGGATTTTATTTTTACATTCTGTCTCTCACACTTGATTTGTACCTATGATAAAAATTACAAACCTCTTTTATCTTTTTAAATGGGTGAACTTGCACATTTTTAAATTGCCCAATACTTATTGGCCCCACTGTATACAGATGCAAGATGAATAAATTAAATTTAAGATGCAGATTTGAAAATGTTTTGGGGTTTTTTTTCACAATGAAGGTGAAAGTTTACCATTTCATGAATACAACGTACTTATGATTCTATTCATTGTATTTATTAACAATAAAAGAAAGCACAAATGTATTTACATTCACTGGTATATAACTTTGGGAATACATACTTGTCGGTAGTATAATATATCTGTACAAGATTAAAGTGGCCATTTCAGTGTACAGTGCTCCATCTCACCTGAATCAGTGAGGTACAACTCACTGTCGGTGTCTGACAGTTGGATCACCTGAGTCAGCAGGGCTTGGACATAAACTAATACATCTGCAATAAGTTGATAACAATAACAAACAACAGACAATCAAACCCATGTTTCTGATTGAATTGTGATCACATGATCATTCAATTTAAAGCAACAGACCCAAAATTCTCAACTGATCTAAAGTGCAACATTTTTCAGTTTGTGTCATTTGTCCTTATGTTATCATAACACCATGGTGGGGATGTGGTGCACTAGGGGCATCTGGTGCTGATGGGGCATGGGGGTCATCTGTGGAGGAGGGGGGGACCCTTGTGGTGGGCCGTCAGCGCATGAAGCCGCTGGCTTGTGACGCGCACTCTTCTGATGAGCCCTGAGGCCTGCCAGCTGTGAGTAAGCACTTTGGCACACGTGGCACTTGTAGGGCCTCTCCCCGGTGTGCAAGCGGACGTGGTTACGGAGAGTGGACGACTGGCTGAAGCGCCGGTTACAGAAACGGCACACAAAGGGCTTGTCCAGAGTGTGGATGCGCATGTGAGAGCGAAGGTTGCTGCGCGAGTTAAACCCACGATGACAAATGACACAGCGCATGCGACCAGCAGTGGTGGACGTGGAGGAGGGAGAACATGAGGACGAGCCGTCACAGGGGTGGTCATCTGGGGGAAACAATGGGGCAGTATAAGTTTTACTGTGCTTTTGGTTGATTTGCATGTTTACATGCAAGACAAGAGCCATGTCTCACCATTTCTGCTTTTCTTCTGGTGTTCCTCTTCTATTCCTGGAACACCTGGGATCCCAAGGAAGGTGTTGTGGGTATTTCCATACCATACAAGAAGCTCTTGGTCTGGAGGGATCGTCTGGGATGGAGAATAAAACTGGTTTAATAATGTGAAGTCTAATTGTAGAGGTCACAAACATGCAGTTTGTTTGAATGACCACTAGATGGTGGTGATGTTCAGCTACAACAGTAACTTTGTTGAGCAAAAGGCTTACCTCCACTGCCTTATAGAAAATGCTGCTGCCAATCTGCACCACCTCCAGGTTTTGCTCCTGCTCGTTGCGCGCGCACTTGATGTATGTCATCCAGCTGCGGTGGTCTTCTTGACTGGCGTCTATGAAGTATCGCACTGTGCCATCATCGTTAAACACCTGTAAACAGACGGTTGTTCAATGTTCCCGCTGCAGAATGATAATGTCACTTGAGTTAAAGTGTGATGAAGACGCTCACCTCCCACATGAGATTGTTGTTTTTGAGCAGGTCCACGTGCTCAGGTGACAACACACTGCCAGTGAAAGGCCCCATCTCAGTCCCAGCTTTGATCCAAGTCTTTGAGAAAATGCCAAGGCCTTCTCCAGGGATTGAGCTCTGAGCTATGATCACCTCACTGGGCAACACCAGGCTCGACAACTTCTGCACTTCTGAAAGGATAAAGAGTAAATGTGTGAGTAACAAAGGCACTTTTAAACTGGTGGAATTTCATGCTCGTTTTAACATAGAAAACAAAAGGTGCGTAAAAGTTGCTTCACAGTTTGCTAAATACGCCAGTTCTCATTAAATACACTTGCAGACGCCCTGAAAAAACTAAATGAACTGGGTCTTATTTTAGTCACGAAATATTAAGCTACACATTATCCCCCGTTAAATTCGATTACGTGGTTGAATTGAAAGTTTTGTTGAGCACAAAAACCTATTGGGCACCATTTTCATACCCTGCAGAATGGAGGGAAAAGAAAAAAAAACTGAGCCCCTTTTAAAGTCAGAATCAAAGATTTTTTTTTTTTTCTGTCAGTCTACTAAATGGATGAACTGAAGAAAAGTTAAATGGTCCTCTGTTGCTCAGGGTCCCACAATTTGTCATGCTTCAGATGTGATATTCATTAAAGTTTACTGGAAAAGAAACGGCTAATTCCAAATTCATTATCCTTTTAAGAACTTTGTAGCAATAAATCTGCACTGAATGAGACGAGGAGTTGTTTAAAAGGCTCAGGAATTTCTGCAACAAAAAAATGGAAAGGCGATTAGATGGTTGACATGCTATGAATAGCATTAGATTTACCCTTCACGGTGCATTATGTGAGGAACAGCAAATCTTTTAAGGAGGGAGAAAGAGAAAGGCTCTGGAGCCCCATAGCTGCCAAGAGAGGAAAAGAGACTGTCCGGAGATTGATGAATGCGTGATAAAAACCCAGGACATCTTAAAGAATAGAAACTTTTCTCTCTGCGTGGTTTAAGTGGAAACTTTCCCAGGTCAAGCACAAAGTTAACCAAATTAATTTAATGCCAAGCGCCTTTCAATCAGCACCACTACACAAACCCTAACGCGAGGCCTGGAAGCACTCATGGAGCTGCACTGCCTAAAGCGCAAAAGGTCTCGATTCAGAGAAGAAACTTATTTAAATAAACACTAACTGCGACAAGCCAGACGCAAACTGTGGGCATTATACATGTATTATTCGTGCGTAATACATATTTTGCAAGTTGATGTCATATATAACAATTAATGTCTAATAAATACGACCATTTTATTGTATAATAAGGGGCCTGTTGTAGTGTGATCGCAGCAAAAATGTAAACTCAATAAATAAAACACAATAAAACACCTGTGCGTAATTTTACACACATTTGTAAATGACGACAATAAAGTAATCATTCATATTTCACAGAGTAAGAGCACAGAAAGTTTACCTCCTGCGAAAGACTGAGCGAGCACCTCTGCCGTGAAGGCGGTTTTGGGGCTGCTGCTGTTGCCGCTGCGTTCTTCGCCCAGGTGCTCCCCGAGCACGTTCCTCCACCTGCCGTACAGGAAACTGTGGAGGATGTCCGATGTGATCACATCTGACAGAGAGCGGCTCGGACACTTAAATCCAGACTTCATAGCCAAAGGGTCTGCGGGTAACACGGAGCCCATGATGCACCGGGGACGCTCAAACAAATGATGGACGCGGAGCAACGCGGAGAATGTGAGCTGTTCTCTCTCCACGCGGTCTGTGCGTAAAGCTGTGCGCCTCAGCTGCAAGAGGCGCTTTTATACAAGAGGCTGTGTGACCCCTGTCTAATTACTTATTAATGACACACCCCTCGCCGTGTGGACCAGCCTGCCGCCGCCGCTGCAGAGCTACGCAGATTAAATCCACTCTGAGCACGCACAAAGCCGAGCCAAAACTTCACTTCAAATGCGACCAATGCGTTTGGAACTTAAATTACTTTAACAAGTTTATTGATCAAAACGCAGGCTTCCGTAACAAGAGTAGGCTTAATGGCAAGAAAAAAAAATCCCCCCCCAAAAAATGCCGATGAATTAAAATAAAAATCATAAGAATTGCCATTATTAGGATGAGAAGAATATAGGCTTAGGAGTTAATGCAACCAACCCTGGCACTGCTCAAAATGAATCCTAGACTCTATGGTCGCTCAGTCCATTGGTTTGTTGCTTCAACGTTATTATTTGACCATGTTTTGTTTTATAAAACAACTATGTTCTGGACAGAAGTGGGTCATGAGTCTGGGAGTGCCTCGCTCATTTTTTCTCAGGCATTGCGTATTCATGTGGTGGTAATATTATTTTTTGTAAAGAGTTAGCGCGGGAATAACAAGAATAGAAACAAGCTCCGCGTGTTTTACAGCATTGTTCACATGCAAAAAATGCAAAGCTGTTTTGACGTGGTTCACTTTTGCGGCCCTTGTTGAGGTAAGCGGTTTAATATTCATGGATGTTCGGAGCCCCTTGGTATTGTGGCAACGTTTAGATGAGTATACGGCCCCTTTCTTCTCAATAGTCTCAATCCACTCCGTTTTTTCCTCCCTTGCCTATTTTTTGGGCTTGATGGACTGGGGCTAAATGGGCAGTTTTCCTTCTTTTCCAGCAGAGAGGACATCTTTATTCCATCCCCGGCTCACAGGTTTCCTATTCAACTCCCCTACAAGTAATGTCAGGGACCTGAAAAGTGCTGCAAATCAATCTTTCATGGTGTTTTGAGGGCAATTTGACATCCATGCACTCCTTTTCACTCCTACAACTACAAGGGGATTGTCCGAAAAACGGGCAAGTTTTGCGCTCTCTTTCTCTGGTCGAATATGGACGGAGCAGTGTAATGGGAAAGAAGATATGGCAACCAAATACAATAGCGCGGAGTTCTTGTGCTGCGCAGATAGGCCTATAGTGAAAAGGCAAGGTGAGTGACAGGGCACGAAAAAAGATTACTGCGAAACAGCTGCTTTTTATGAGGGCGCCCCTCCTTCGTTTGTCTCCCGTTCCCAGATGAAATTTCTCTGCTGTGTGAATAGGATTCTTTCTCATCTAGATTGATTTACATTTATGGCATTCACTGCACAAATCCGAGGTAAATGGCAGAGACAGGGGGGCGGGGCCGCTCTTTATTAAAGAGGAATTAAACGAATTGAATTGGGGTAACGCATGGATTTGATTTGCTTATTTATGCTTTAACCTATGGCATTATGTATATCTGGTAAAGCCTCGGGCATGTCAAGAACAGCACATCATCCAGCTTAACAGTCCTATTGTAAAACAATTTACGCCATTATTCTGTCCATTTAAACTCCATCAATTTTCATGAGGATGATTGACAATTATTGCACAAAAGAGTGTCGTAATTGTTTATTTCAAAGAGCTGTTTGGAAACCATCAAAGTAGACCGTTCGTTTGGAAATAAACGAATGAATGAATTTGCGCACATTTAGAGTCTTTTGGCCAAGCAGAAGATTATGAGAAATGTATTTTGTCCTTCTCAAGACTGAAGGCCAACTAGGCCTTCATACGCCTGCACTCGCTTCCCTTCTTTACAACCAGATTAAATTAAAAGACGAAGAAAGCAGTCCTATTCAGCGGCACTGACCGTTAGAGGCCTGGAGGCCCACACCGGGGAAGGACACCAGGAAAGGCCCGTGGAGTCGTCAGTTTGCTGTCCTCAGGGACCAAGGTCTCCCTCTAAACAGGATCATTAAAAACAGATTAAAGGAGGTGCCGCCGTGTGCGCCGAATGTGGACGCGCGGCTTATCTGTCGCAAAGGTGAGAGGGGGCGCAGCTTTTGCGCGTTTGCGGCTCTGCACTGCGGCTGAACAGACACAAGGGGAAACACCTGTCTGCCCCAAATGGGCAAGAATAATAGACAGAAAATGTTATATTTTCCAAGAGTATTTGTACAACAATTTCAATTTGATCTTGTTTAATGTTGAACCAAACCTAAACATCCAATACGATTTGTAAAGTTTTACATGTCGGATTTTTATAGAGTTAAAGAGTCAAGCTTTAAGGAGGCATGTTAAAAAATTATAACGATCAAAATCAAAGGATGAATTTGAAAACAGCTGCTCAGTGTCAATGAGGCAGGACCAGGTCCTGGAAATGGACTCCCGACAGAGAGAAAGATGCAGTGACAAAGCGGCCCAACTCTGGCCGGAGGGGGTCACATCATGGACGTGCTAAGGACTGGGAGAGGCTCCAGAAACTATTCAATAACACTTTTCCAAATAAACTGCAGATCCAAATTTAAGCTCAATACCACTTTATTTGGATACAAGCCTCATTACCTGGGAATCTATGGTCCCCAAAAGTAAATTCTGTTCTGGAGCAACATCAAATGTGCATTGGATTTTGCGCAGCGATTATATCTATATACACACACGCGCTAATATATGAATGAGATTATATGAATATGAAATAAATATATATATATATTATATATACATATATCTTTTGGTATACAATATACATATACATATATATACACATATATATATACACACACACACACACATACATATACACACACACTCCAGAGATATATATCTATAATTATTTTTTTTAAACACTGGAGAAACATAATAAAACAACAAACAAAAAAAAAAATCACTTTAAGCCCAGTCTTGGCTAGAGTTAAACTTTTTCCATTGTTCACAATCCGCCTCTGTAACCCTTCAAAATGTTAAGCTTCGCAATAATAAATATCAGTAAACAGGAGTAGTAGTCTGATGTTTTAATACATGGTTTAGATAACGAAAACAAACACCATGATTACACTATTAGAAATTAATATCCCTTTTTCAAATCAAATAAAATTATCATTAATACCATAATCACATTTCCATAATGTTGTATTCATCTCATTTATATTAGATCAAGTGAAAAAAATAAAATAATTAAAAAGTATGATAGGACTAATCTCAAAGCCCACAGCCAAAATAGGACATTTAAACCGAGGTACCAAATAACTTTGATAATACTTAAAACATAAAATACTATTAATAATCACATGTACAGTTACAAAGGCTTAGCAGTCTTGAACAGTTACAAGAGAATACACAAAATCAACCAGTCATTTTCTTCATAAAAGATGCAACATCTAATTTCAAGACATTCACGTTCTTTGAATATTTTCAGTATGAAAAACAGAAAGGGACCATTCCCCTGTAAATATGATTACAGGAAAGTACTGAAACATATACATTTAAATTAACAGTCAAATATGAGCATATATACATGTTTTACAAAAGGTAGTAAAGGCAACAAAGCTATATGCAACATTCCCATTAATCCTATATCAGATCAATGCAATAAATTATCAATGACATTTCTATTTGATGAAAAAAGAAAAGAAAAAAAAGTTAAAAAAAAAAAAAAAAAAAAAATAAAAAAACAAAAAAAAAAAAAAAAAAAAAAAAAAAAAAAAAAATAAAAAAAAAAAAAAACTTTGTCAAAGTATTAGGAAAGCATCTTTGTTTCAAAAGTGAAATGAGATATTGCACCTTCTTGTTTTTAAACGAGACAACAATAAAATGACAATGAAAAACAGCTTACAATGCACAAGAATTAAATTAAACAACCGCCACGCATTGAATCTTTAGCTTAAACCTTGTAACAAAAAATACATGTCTGTAACAAACAGTGTTGGCTCACTGAATTATGAAGGAAAACTTTTACACATTACAACATTAATGACAAACATTATTCAAGACTGCTAAGCAAATTATCATAGTTTCATTATATTTCAAGAAAACTAGATTATATTGCCTTTTGAAATGTTACAACAGTTGGATTGGTTTTGGCAGTACAATCTATGTCAGACAAGTTCTGTCAGACAGAAAAACATAAACCAAACAGCTCAAATCCAAAAGGGATCCTTAATACAATCTATTCAAAATAACAGTGTACAGAAGCATTTAGTAACAAACAAAAGTTCCTGATTTATTTAGAAATATTACTTTATTATTCTACAGCTAGTGTTGCTCACTAAGAAAAGATCTTCAAGGCGTTGCAAATCTAAAACCCTTACAAAACGGGTTGTTTCCATCCTTTGTGATTCAAGTCCTTAATGATCCTGTGTGCATTTACAGAGAGGACGAAGTGTTAGGTCCACATTTTAACAAGCACAGAGTAGGATTCATGATCATGTGGTGTCTGTAGGTCTGACCTGGAGGCCTGGAGCTGTGGTCTGCTGCTGCTGCTGTTGCTGCTGCTGCTGCTGCTGCTGCGCACCCTGATTAAAGAAGGCCATCGGTTGTCGGTAAAAATCCACCCAGGCGTTGTAGTCGGTCGAAGATGGTTGAGATGAAGGGCCAGAGGTTTGTCCTAAAAATGGGCAAAAGATGTAAATAACTTGTGCAATGACAAATAGAAAAATATTACTTTATACATGTGGTAAATATTGTAGAGCTGCAACTAACGATAATTTTGCTAATCGATTAGTCTATAGTGTTCCAAAAAAAACTTTCCGAATGGAAAGAATAATCTCTAAAGTCACGTGATGAAAAGATTTGTACTGAATGAGACCCAGATTAGCCTTTGACGTGAAACCGTTTGAGGACCCTGGTGGAGCACATTTAAGAGTGTCAAATACAATAAATAAAAAATGCTGTCATTTTCAGGCAACTGCGGCTTAATTTAAGTAAAAAAACGTCTTTTCTCAGATCATGGTATATTCTATAACCAATGTATTGACCAGTTAACGATTATTCGATTTAAATAATACACCAGCCAATTGGCAGTTTGTGAAGAAAAGTTAAGATTTTTTTTTTTTAAAAAATAAATAAAAAAGTACAGTACAGTTCTATAACATAATCTCGTCTTTCCCCAATTTGAGCCATTTACCAAATTTACGTCAACCATGGTCGTCGTTAGCTTCACAATACTTTTACGATTTAAATAGCCAGAAACTTGACAATGTGAGCTGTCAATTATAGCATTAGTCCGCTAGTCATTTGGTTAAATTGTTTGTCAAGAACGTTTTTCAGATAAAGATGCATAAAATATCGTGCCTACCTGCCCTAGTCACCAAACATTAAAAATTACATTAAAATCTGCTGACATTGATGTTTCTCTTATAATTTGCAATTCAAAGTTGAGTTAAATATGAGCTCAAGGTTCGTGAACACACAAAATACACATGCTTAAAAAGTAAAAAGATAATTGATCGCATATTAGATATCGTTTGCCGTAGCATGAGACCAAAGATTTGTGCAGAAGCAGCTGGGCAGAGCGACACAAATCACACTTGCATCTACGTCGTCGATGCACAAAACTCCACCCAAACGCAGGGACAATTTACACACAAGCAACTCATTTTTTCTGACAGTATTCATTCATCAACCATTGTGTAAATTAGACACGCTTTGACCCTTGTTCACGTACGGTCGCATCTAAACTCTCCAGAAGTAACATTATAAACTTTACCGAAACTGCCTAAGGAAAACTAAGCTAAAATATAACAAATATAATTAATCAACTGTTTTAGTGAAATTACCACTCTTGTCATATGCACTTTTTAATAGGTCCCAGGAGAATATTGTAATCCACATTTTACCTGAGAAGTTTAGCCTGCCCAGAAGAGATTAAAAAACAAAAAGCACACTCACCCCAACCCTTGTATTCAGGGCTACTCTGAGTTTGTGTTTGTTGGCCTGCAAAGAGCATAAATCATTAACATCAAAACCAATTTAAAACAGATGAAAACTGACAACAAATGTGTTTATATGTATATGTGCATGTGTGTGTGTGTATATATTATATATGTATAAAAAATAAATATAATTAACGTTTGACAGGTTTTAGCTTCAAGTGAATTTGGATTTATGTTTAGACAATGAATAGCTCCACACATTCACTTTCTATAGACCACACGTCTCATTCTCTAGGTGTGAAAGAAGCTGTCAGATTAATTCATGACATAAATAATTACTGCCTTGCTTTGTTCGGTACAAAACAATACATATATCACCATGTTAATGTGAACCAAATGTTTCACTAATTCTCTGAGTGACACTTGCCAAGCTTTTTATAATACTGCTCCCAGTCCATCTGGCCCGTCTGGGATCCATTGTGACCTGAAACCAGACGCAACACGAGTGTCAAAGGAGCTCGGCCTCTTTATTCCACCTGCTTTCCCAGTCCAAGTGTTTTCAGTTGCACTATATTCACTCACTGTGGTCCTGCTGGCCTTGAGGCTGCCATATCTGAAATGAAGTGCCCCATCTTCCAGTCATGTAGGTCTGAGGCCCACTGTGAGGGACAGAAAACGAAAGCATTGGTGAGAAACACTTAATGAAAAGGGGTCTGTGATAGCAAGCGCTCTAGTCTTACTGCTGTGGTGGAGGGGAAGGTCCTTGGCTATAGGGGCTCACACTGAAGCTGCCGTTACCCCCTAGTCCTGGGCCCTAAAGCAGAGGACGACACCATTTAAAGACCACACTTGTGTTTAAAGGGAGCCAACAGGCAATGTCAAAGGGCAGGTCCAGGCGCTGATGCACTCCATTAAGGCCATTTGATGGATTCTTCATGTTTAACCTCTGCTGACTCTCTGCTGGCCACCA
This sequence comes from Chaenogobius annularis, assembly GCA_015082035.1. Lineage (NCBI taxonomy): Eukaryota > Metazoa > Chordata > Actinopteri > Gobiiformes > Gobiidae > Chaenogobius > Chaenogobius annularis. The sequence continues at coordinate 123,430 of BJKM01000390.1, forward strand.
GCTCCACAACAGCCTGCGTCACTGACATGTGCTCATGAATGTGTGACCAGACAATAGTGTATGAGCAGACCACCTACCCCAATTCTCTCATCGATCAGCTGACGAGCCTTCTCCAACTGCTGAGGCGTCCCACGGATAGAGAAGATGCGCATGTTGGGATCTGTGTTCGGTGGTGGGTTTCGCTGCAGTTCCACAAAAGCTCTGGACTGCTCCTTGATGTTTTTGATAGTTTCGCCACCTAAAAATAATAATAAAAGTGTTATAGACAAATGCTGTGTGGTTCAACTTCAATCAAACTTTACTGTTCTTTCCTCCTCATCTAGCTTTACACTATTTAATAAAATCACACTTGATAAGAAAACTTAATATGAAGAAAATATGAATCATACTTGGCTCTTTTACAATCTACTTTCCATTTATGGACCTGGCAGAAATGATAGCGCTACATTCTGTCACGTTGGCTTGTGTCTCCTCACTTATCTACCATTCTCTGGTAACATCCATGAAAATCAGGAAACAAAAGGGGACATATTCCACACACCCTCCGTCCTGAAACCCAGATGCCAGCTTCCTGTCATATGGAAAGCAATTACACCAGCAGGGGGAATGAAACATAGCTTGTGGGAGAAAAGGCCAAAATTAAAGCGTATCCTCCTTCTGGGATATCGTTTGTGTCTTTTAGCCTTTTCAATCTTGACTCGGTGTTGTCCTGTGATGTGCAGAGGGAGTGACGAGGGGCACTTCACCCCCATGTGACGGAGAAAGGCAGAGGGCGCTTACCCGGGGGACACTGGGGCTGTCCTGACATCAATTACACATTTGTTCACTTGTGGTTGACACTTAGATGACCTCAACTGACCCCTCAATGAAAACGCTCATCAAAACCCTCGCCTCCTCCCCAAGACTATTGCATGCTACCAACAGATTGAGCACAGGCCATTAACCCATTGTCAACCAAATGAAACTTCTGCCTTAATGAAGCCATTATGAGCTCTTCCAGTCAGACAGCAGAGAGCAATGAAGACCCCGACTATTCATTTCATGGACTGGTCTGCAGTTAGGACAGATAATACAGGCCGTATTAATGAGACTGGTTTAGTGAGCTGGAGAGAAGGCGGCATACAAGATTGCAACTGGTGACTGTATTCACAGCAGTGCCACTGGACAGACGTTTGAAGAAAATGTGTATCGTCATTTCTATGTTACAATGTTTTTACTTTAGAGTTTTTTTGTTTTTTTAAAGAGTTGGTCTCTTACATAAAATCATCATTGCCAACCCATTATGTTTTTGTTTAGGACATTTTAAAACACTAAAGTCACTTTGATCTTGTTCAGAATTTTTTTACACAGTCCATAAAAGCTGGATATAATGATAGATTATTAAAGCCAGCTTTTATGAACTTTGTAAAAATAGCCGTTGATGATCAACAATTAATTATTGTTAAGGCTAGCAATTGATCAAAAGGGAGAATAAATGTAAAAAAAATAAATCACACCGCACACTCCAGCGGATTTTGGTGCACCTGCACCAACTGTATTATGAAAAAACTAAAAAAAAAGGTTTGAACATGTCGACATTACATTTGGGGAAAGGAAACGTTTGAAACATTTTAATTCTTCAACCTCATTTTGCCTGGTTTCAGTTCTCATTTCACGCGACTAAACAGTCTAATGTTATAGCTTTTAAACTCTAATCTCAATATAACTTTTGCAAAACTTAATCTAGACGTTTGTATTCACTGCAGTTGTGTCGAAGCAGGTTTGTGGGTGGCTTGCTTCATCATGTAGTGCTGGGGTCAAAATGGAGGGGCACAGGGCTACATATGGCATCGTAAAGATATTAATCACGGCGCTCTTTAAGGGGTTTCTGACAGCACCCAGACCCACCACCATCTTCACCATATTGGCCCACTTCATATGCTAATGCTCAGAGCGGGGGACGCAACGCCCAGGTTTATTTGTTTCCCTCGCCACACTACATACACAAAAGCCACTTGACATTTCTATTGCCATGTTTTTATCTTAGGTAAAGAGGCCCCCTGAGACCCCGCCCACTACTGGCACGCACACATGCACGCGCGCGCACACACACGACCGCTAAGCAACACACACAAGAGTCGCGTCACCTTCCAATGCAGTGGTCAATGACTTTTAAATAGCTGGCAATAGAGTGGGCATGAATAGCCAATAAGCTAATTCCTTCTATTCATTTCCTCGCTGCACTCTATTGAGCTGAAAGACCCTCATTAGATGCCAGGCAGCCTTCCACATGATTGAGAGCTGTTATTATGCACCTTTAACAATTAATGTCACATTACACGCATTATCCCCATCATTAAGCCCTTAGTGAAGCCAATGAATGCCACTTGTGCTGTATACATGAGCCTGGAGGGAGAATAGAGGGTGGTCACTCACCCCCCCTACATTTCTCATCAGTTTCACGCAGAGGCTGAGCAAACAGGGTGCACATATTGAAAGGACAAGGGACTCAAATTATTTGGAAATGTTAATGTTGCATTTTGGGGGCACAAGTAAGTATCAAATGGAGGAAAATATTTACCTTTTCCAATGACCAGGCCACACTTGTCAGCAGGAACTGCATAAGTCACTTCCTGCAAGCCACTAAGCCCTCCGACACTACAGTCCGCTCGGCCACGACGTCCAGTCATGCCTCCAAACCCATCTCTCTCCTAAAGCACAAATACTAGATGTGTTATGAACAACATTTGTCATACTGCGTTTATACATTTGAAAACGTACAACACAAAGCTTCAGATTCTTAGTGATCATAATGTATTTAAAACCCAACACCCTTTGGTAGTGATGTAACGATATCAGGGATGAGATGAGACATGAGACGGGTCCAAGAGGGAGTGACTGCGCACAAATAAACAGGCGCTCTGTGACTGAGCAGGCTGTGGTCCATGAGAGTTTGTAAACGGGTTATGGGGGCCGGGGTCAGAGCTAGTGTGATGCGAGATGGGAAAGATGCAAGAAGGGCACGCAGCTGAAGAAGTGGAGCGAGACAGGTACGTGCACACTGGCCTCTGCTGTGGCTCAGAGGAATCGTCAGCTGCCGCCTTTTCCAGAACCTTGTTGTTTTATTCGCTAGCTGCCCAATACCACAACAAAAAGTGCCCTACATTGACGAGCTGCAGAAAGGGCCCTATTGTAAAAAGGTTTAAAAATGACAATGCACCAACAAAAGGCTCAACAGGCCCAAAACATGCATTGAATTTAAACATTTTGCTTTTAAATCATAATATAAAACTATTACTTTTAAAATGAGTAGCCTATGGGGCGGTTTTGAGCGTGGGCCTATCCCAGTAAGTTAGTGAGACCTCATCTGCCACAGCAATTTAGCTTTTACGTTGACTTGATGATAGACGGAGGGCAGGGGGATTAATATGACATATGAGATCAAGAGATTATTGCTGCATCATGGACAGAATCAAGTCAGAATTTTTAAAATGTAATGGAGAGTTGAGATCGATTACATTTGGTGTGTTTAAAGCACCTGAGCGGTTTGAACCAGTTCGTTAATGAGGTGCACTGCGTGGTGGCAGTTCTCAGGCTGACCCATCACCTGAGCAACTCGTTCAGGACTTATTCCATCATCTAAAAAAAACAAAAACATTAAGAGCGTTGATGTAGTTTTAATGTATTACACACTAAACTAAAAGAAAGGTACTCATAAACTTCCCTTGAGCAAAGGTTTCACTGACCTTGTTTGAACTGAATCCGCACACCAGCGTCATTCTGAATCTTCTTGATCATTTCACCATTTCTACCAATAATGATGCCAACAGCAAACCTGGGAACAGCCATCTACCACAAAAGAATAACAAAAAACTCACATTGTACAGGGTTGTAAAGGAATTCTAGATTTAAGTAAGTAAGCAGCTTCTTACATCGAGAGTGGTACCGCCAATTTTATATCCATTGTCCCCTCTGCCTGATCTGAAATCTGCTTGGTCTTTTTCTCTGATTAGTTTTGTCACCAGTTCACGGGCTTGCTGTGAAACAATAAAAAATACATTATTATTATTAATATTATTAATATTATTATTATTTATAAAAAATATATATATAAATAAAAACTAGTGTAAAGTTTGATGTAGACTTGCCTGGACTTTGAGGGGGTCTCCAGTGATTCTCAGTGGCTTGTCTGCCCCGGTGGGCATGGGGTCATCCTGAATCATCATCATCTGCACTCCTGTTCTCTCCTGCAGAAGTTAAGAGCAGAAAAACAGTGCAGTTTTACAAACTAAATGCTGCCGTGACTAGAGTGTAGTTTGAAGACAGTTTAAGAGCAAATGTGAAGCATTTGAGGAGATTAGTGTTTGGATTTAAAGATATGATACAAGTCTTCATTGTCTCTGCAAATAGCCTTCTAACCTTCAAACTTTCAACTACATAAAAATAATCCAACTAGGGGTGCGTCTCTAATCTGACAATACGTATCACGAGTCACATGCAACTGAGATTTTTCTTATTTAAAAAAAATTAAAATAAAGAATTTTTTTTTTTAAAAAAATCATAAAATAAGACACAGCTAATATAGACACTTCCTGGTATTGATACTGAATGATTCTGGGTGAAAGTATTGATAGGGGACATGCAGTTTCCAAAATGAATAAGCCACTTTTAAAGTGGCATGGGTGCTTAGGGGCTCAGTGCTGCCCTCTACTGTCTAGGCAGATTTGGTCAATTTTGGCCAGTATTAACATAGAACATGTAATCAACATATCCAAACAATGCAACCTCATTAATATGTATGGCGTCATCAAAATACCGGTATCTGAATATTGATACGAGTAGCGTGACCAAGTATCGTAGTATTTAGGCAAATCCTATTTTTTTCATAACACCAACCAATGGTGTACCAAACCTACTCCTAAAATACTATGACGGCATCAGAGCAGTAAACATTCACTGCGTTTACATGGAGTAGTTCGCATACACTATTTGATTACAGTCCAATTTAATTATGCTTTTCCTAGCGTTATCGTCGTACGCTGCAAAAATACCAATTACCCCCCTACATGAGGCAGAGAGAAAGGCAAGTTTATCCAGCGCTAATGCTCACAGCGCAACAAAAGTAGTTCATTTTGTTCATTTATGTTATGTTGTGTTATTTCGTGACATACAGTGCCCTACTATTTGAGAATACCTTTGAGAACAACATTTTGATCCTAGGTGATGGGTTCCTTTCCTTTGATTCCTTCATTTCCTTTCATTTAATTTATCGATTTGCTCACGACCCTACACATGGTATGGAGCACAAACTTTCACAGCAATAGACAAAGTGATACACACTCATACAACATTTAGCAACAAGACATACAAACAAAGATATGTTAAAAGATCATAATGAGGACACTTCATTGAGCAAGAGCTCCCTTCACAAAGGCACCCAATCGGCATATTATTTTTGTATTTTGTGACTGAAATAAAGAGTGTGTGCCCGTATACATACTACAACAAATACAACATGTAAAGATATTTTTCTCTTGGTTCCAAAATGTGACATGTGTGTTGTATTCGCTCAGCTCAGGCACTAACTGTTGACATTCTTTAACAAACCCTTATTGCTGTGGATGCATTCTGGAAAGGTAACATTTCATACCATAGATTTGGTTGAAAATAATTCAAGTAAAACACCCTCAGATGCCTTTTAAAAACTGAATTAAAAGTAATTTTCATGTTTTGCAATGCTTTGGCATTCCATGTAAACTCTCAAATTTGTGTTGAACCCAATAATAACTTCAAAGTGCCCTGTACAAAGCAGAAAAGGGCAAATTGAAAGGATGAAAGACATTAACATCTACTAAATTGCATGTTGACCAACACTGCCTTGGCACTAATGACCACTTTAAAATGCGTAAAAATATTTAATACTTGAGAAACTACAGTCTTGAGTTGAAAGTGCAGTGTGGCCTATAAGCAGACCTGGAGTTGTTTGATGGTTTCTCCTCCCTTGCCGATGACCAGACCCACTTTGTTGGCAGGGATAAGGATCTGTTGGATGGCACTGTTGCCGTCCATCTCACTGTGGAAGCCTGGCCCATACCGACACTGCTCCACAATCACATTCAAGAGTCTCTTGGCCTGCCTGGGGTGAGGAGTGAGTTTGGTTGAGTGGATGAACAGGGTTTATCATAATTACAGCTCCTTCATAGAACAAAACACTTTTCTAGGATAGAGGAGTGCTGGTGATTGAGTGATTTAAAGACATTAAGATGAATGATTTTTGTGGATTCTCAATACAGTTGCCAAATTGGACTTACTCAATATTTTCTGGGCTCCCGGTGAGTGTGCAGGGCCGATCCAACATCCCTCCACTGTCTGTAAAGTATTCATACATTAGCTGCATACAGAACTATCATTGTACACACAACACAAAAAAACAACAACAATGAATTCAAGATTTCGCAACGTTGCATATTAGTGATGCCTCACATCTCAGCTACATGGTTTTAAATTTGCACAAAAGGATGGGCAATATGGACCACTTTAAATTGAAGCTCACAAAAAGTTACACTGCAAAAAAGCAACTGTTAAATGGAAAAAAACAAAAAACAAACAGCTGCCATAGATTTGGTAGCTTGGAATACTTGCCCAATTAGTTAGTTGTACCTTTCATATGAGAATGTATTGACTCCATGCTGAAGCCTAGAGCCCCACAATGTCACTATGAAGAGCAGCAGAGACGCACGCAGGTCTGCAGTTTCAGAAGACGACAGACCCGTTTCTATGACTAGACAGTTTTAGATGAAAACTACAGATTACAATTAATAAAACGTAAAACCACTGAAATTTAGCAACAAAGTAATCTGTTTTTTTTGCATACAGCCTCCGTCTACATCCTTTTATGGTCACTATGCACCAACACAGCACATCATTCTTACAGGTCAATTTCTCATTGTGGCAGATATTTAATGGTATACAACCTGCAAATGATCGCTGTCCCTACTTTGCACTTGTTTTATTATAAAGACGACTTTATCCTTTAAGCACATCTACTTGATAGCTAGCATGCATGAGATTTGTACACTATTTTAATCACAATAAAAAGTCAGCATCAATAAGTCAGTATTATTAATCAGTATTAATGAAGCCAGTCAGGGATCATAAAAGCTTGGTACTCATCTGAACAAGTTCAGACTTTTAACGCAACATTTTGTTTAGCCTTTGTTACGGTCAGTGATAGAGAATTTTGACTTGTTTTGGATTTCTTGTACTGTAATCTTACCTGATGCAATCTGAATTTTACAACCGGACTCCAACTGAATTCTTGATATTTGCTCGCCTCCTTTCCCGATAACTGAGAGGAGAAATCAAGATTATGAACTTGGGTCCTATTTAAATGGAATAAGTAATCATAATTTGTTAAATATGGATTGTGTCACTTACTGAATCCCACCATTTTGTCAGGCACTTTGAAGTCTTCTGTTGTAAGAGCCCTAAGTGAAATAAAGACATACTCAGGAACATGCTGAGAAAAGCTGAGAAATAAAATGTATAAACTTACCTTGAATTTAGCATTGTACTGAATTGATTACCTGCAATAGTGCAAATACATTAGAAATATGTTGCCAACAGGCAATAGCAGAAAAGTGAAACACAGAGCTATTGCTTGAGGCGATGGCCATGCCAATCCATCGTGCCGGTATATGACCCCCAGCAGGACGCCTTCACCAACATGGAAATCAGCCTGACAGTGTATGAGTGAGCGGTTCAATCAGACGCACTCAGAAAGAAAGACAGAGCAGTTGGGTCAGTGACTGTCGGTACTGAATTGAAATTTGACAGGTAGCACTAAGCAAAGGTCCTGCAGGGTCAGTGGAGGATGTGCAGTCTTCACTTTGAACACCTGAGGTGAAATCTAGCACTTTCAATTTATTTCAGGGTCGTTTGCACTGATTTACAATGCTTTAAAAGGATATAAAAAAGGAATTGTTGAAAAGCAATCAAGGGAAACTCTGATAGAAGCGTGATAGACTTTAAAATAACAATTAAAAAATTAAAATAACAAAACAATTGGTATGCATGGAGGGATTTAGAATTTTAAAAAAGTCTGTCACTTTTCACACTCCCAAGCGTTCCATCAAATGGAATGTACAAATTTGTCAATTTGTACTTTGAGAGGGAAACAATTAAGCATTCGTTTCTATTATTTACATCTAAATTCAATAGCCTTTGTCTTTTTATCTGACTATTATCTCTCTCCACTTTATGTTGAAGCCTGTGGGCCAAATAAATATATACAATTAAAATTCCCACCCCTGAACTCTGCACAAGCAACCTCTGCTTAGTCAGAAGTGATTTTCTCAGTTAAAGTCACAATTTGCGCCTCCTCTGCGATGACAGGGCGAAGACACAGAGGCTAAAGTGAGCGGCACATGCATAGTTACAGATCAAAACACCAGGCATGACTGGTCTCACTCAACATAGTTTTACAAACAAGTTTCTTATTCTAAGTTCTGCGACATAAAAATGCAAATTAATTAATAGCTGCAGTAACTGTTTACAAACAGTCTGGTGACAAGTTAAATAGTCCTTTATATATTCTAACAGAACAAATTGGACAGGTGAAGTGAAATTTGCTTTTTTGGGGACAATGTGGTGAAATCAAGAATAAAATGTGTTATTTTAAGCAGACATTCCTTATTTGTTTACTACTATGAACTATAACGTTTTTGTTTTTTTGTTTTTTTATGTATATGCTTTTAAAAATGAGTTACAGAATGTAAAAATATATTAACAGTTTACTCTGTTACTAAAATAATCAAAAGCTGCAGCCTTAGTTCTGGTAGCAGAACACATTGTGTATTAAGTCGCATTTAAAGCATGTGTTGTAATGGGATGTTCATCTATGGACAAGTCACAGAGGTCCACCCTCTCTCCCTGCACCAGCGGTCCCTCTTACTCTCTCGCTCACTTGCAACGCTTCAATGTCTGAACTCCTGCACGGCCCCATCTCTCCTCAAGGCCTGATCATTATTTCATCACGAAAAAAAATAACCCCAGTATTTATCCCCAGTACTTGCACGTGGACTGAACCATACCTCACACAGATCAAGCAGACAGCTCATGACTTCGCAGTGAAAGGAGAGAAGCCAATGGGAGACAGGCTAGTGGTAAAATGTTTTAAGTTTGGAGCAGGTGTGAGTTTGGAGATGACATGAGCGGCTCTGCTGAGTGTGAGAGGCCATCGTTATTTTGGTGCAGCAGACATGCAGGCTTGAGGAAGAAAACATTTTCATGCGTCTACAATATCCCTTTGCATTTAAAAATATATATTTTTTGCTTGCACAGTTGCAATAGACTGAAATCACTGCAGTCACAATCTAGAATCCTGTATTGTATCAACACTAATATTGTAACTGTTACCTCCATTATCTGGTGACCGTTTATGGGCTCCGAAACTGTAGAGAGAGGCATCCAAAACTGGACTAGAGTTGTTCAAGTTGGGCATCTGGTCTCCCATTTTGGCTGCCATCTGGAGACACAAGGCAAAAAAAACAAAACCCAAAAAAAAAAAAAAGCATGAAGAGATTATATGCAAGACATATTGTAACACTGTGCAAGATTAAAAACACACATTATGCCAGATGCAACATTAAAATAGAGCATCAACTTTAGAAATACAAGTAAGGTCAACCTTTGCATAATCATAAGACTTTCCATCATAGAAGGAAACAAGTGTACCACAGAAATGTTTACGTACTTTATGTATTGGAAAAGATATTTCCAACTAGAGATGTTAATTTCAGGCAGACCGCATTTTCACTCTGTGAAATCCATCTCTTTTATATGGAAGTATAAAAATTACACAAAATTATACTAAATTGATCTCTCTGCCTGACAGCCCCATTCACAATTTTAAAAGAAATATGAAAATTAAGTCCTGGCAATCAATCTTCCATTGCTTCAGGAGTCATTACCTAAAAATTATCGAAACATGAACAAAAAAAAGAGACTTAATTAGACAATTCAACAGCCATGTCTCAATGGCTTCAAAATGTGGAAAATGTTCCCTTTGATATGAAAAAGGCCATTTCCAAACATATAATTTACAACCTGTGCAGAGAAGGCGCTTTGAGAAACGTCTGCTTTAATGAGGGTGAGTTTTAATTCTTACGAATTCCGAAATATTCTTAGTCACCTTGTGTTTTATTGCAGTTTTTTTTATAGGCCTATTTATAATGCAAACTTTTTAAGTGAATGTTCCTTCTTTTTTCTGACATTGTGATTGATGCATTTCAGGATTAGCATGTAATATTTTCTTTTGCCAAGCCAAACTTTAATCTAATCCAAATCTAAAATAAAGTTGCTATGACATGAGCTGTGGTACAGAAACAGTGTGCATCAAAGAGTTAAATATTGTGGCCATTCCACAGCTAAAGAACAGGGACTTATTAAAAGAAAATCTTGTTGAACAACAGAGCGAGGGTGACATTCAGGAAATGACCAAGTGTCTGAAACCTACATAGTCAAGGTGTGTTTTAAGCCACTGAGAGCTATGTATCCAAATATGTGCTCCACCCACTTTAGACTTTACAATTTAAAGTGCATTATGCATATTTGGCACAAGAATGTAAAATGGTTTAATGATAAAATGCCAACAACGTTCCAATTAATGATGCCCCAGATGTTACCAATTGGGTGTTGCCCATAAAGGTTAGGAAATTGTATTAGTAGACCAATTATTTAGAATAGTGTTAAACAAGGAAACACCATTTCTGCTGCCCGGTTGTCGAGCGGTAGAGGCATCAGCACACGTATGCCAGGCTCCAAGTGCAGCCGGCCGCAGTGTTGCGAGTTCGAATCCTGACTCCGACAATGCACTGCATGTCCGTTTTCTCTCATCCCCCAATTCACGCTCACCCTTCCTGTCCAATAAAGCCTTCGGCCCAAAAACGATAATTTTTTTTAATTAAAAATTCAAATAAGTCCCTCGGTTTTGTTCCATTAATTATGTCATTTGTATGTTGTTATGTCACGTAAATGTATATGGTGTTTTCTGTGAATAATAAAAGGCATTTATACAACACATTTTTTGAAAGATGCTTTACATTGCATTATTCATTCATTCCACACTGTGGTGTAAGGTACTATTGTAGCCACAGCTGCCCTGGAATACATTGACAGCAGTTATCAATCTGCGTCATCGCCGTCGACCACCACCAACCAATCATTCACGCACACACCAAATTCATACCAGGCAATGTGGGTGAAGTGTTTTGCCAAAGTACACCCCATTTATGACAGTGTGCACTAGAGCAGAGATCTCCAACAGTTATCCTCGAAAGGATTATCCGGTACAATCAAAAAGTATTTTTTCAGGGACCGGTTGAAGGGGGCAGAGCCAGTAACATGCTTAGCTTAGTTTACATGCTTAGTTTTCAACAATGACAAGGTATGGCGTTCCTTTTCAAATGTGCAACTGTGAAGACAGATTTTCTTGTAGGTACAACAAAGTAACTAACTTAGGATACATGGCGGGATCAGACCATGGAGATATAGCAGAGCTTTTGCCACACTTCTTTTTGGTTGTCCAATTGATCAGCTGGGCATATTTTTAGTTGACCAAATATGTCCTTTATAGACCACAGCCCGATTAAACTGAATTAATGTCATGGTTTGAATTAGGACAAGAGGCCTGACCAGACACCTCCTGGCATCATAAGCTTCAAAACGTGCAATCCCCGGAGAAAAATCCATATAATCTCGTGGGAGTAATTGTTAGGTACCCTATAAATGAAAATGTGTGAACAGTAGACAATAATAATAATAAAATAAATACCATTTAATAATTATTATTCTTACGGTTATAATTATACATTTAGGGTGTTTTTCAGTAGATAAACACACGGTTGGGGAGAAACTGGGGCTGTTTGAACAGATGACGATACATGTGTGGCCTGACTCTGCCTGTTGGACCTGACACCACGCAGGCTAACAAGCTAACATAGCTTTTGGTACCTGTTGGTTCACGTAAGTCTATATAATTTCGATTACAAGCAGATTAGTCAGGCTGAAGTGACAACGATGACTTGTCGGTTACGCATCACTGAGTATTACTTTAAAAACATTTCATACCAAAGCTTGACAAGCAGTGTTAACTTTTTGACAGCGCAGTAATAGGTTAGCATGCTAGGCCTAACCACAACTTTTGTGACTTGACAACAGGTTGCAGAGTGTTGCCATAAGTTATTACAGGCGGGAAACTTTGACAAAGCAAAGGGACATATTGTTACTTTGCATGGGGACCTTCTGGTGATTGGGACAGTAAAGACATCACAGTAACAGAGAGTTATTTTGTGCACTGTCTAATCTGTCCCGTTCGAGTGTTAGCATGTTAGCACGATGGGTACACGGGGCTGTTTTGAGCAGGGGTCCGGGTGGCTCACAACACAGTCCACCACATGCACCACTCAGTCTACGGTCCGGAAACGTTCACTCTTCGTCAACCCCGAGGAGCTTTTTACCTGTCTGACCCGGCGAATCGTGTCCGCGAAGTCATCTTTCGAAGCTACCGAGGCCTGTCCATGAAGCAACTCCGCCATCATCCTCCTCCGCCTCGGCAGCAGCTGAGCGCAGAGCTGAGGCACCAGACACAGTGCACTTTAAAAAATAAAAAAGACACGTGCCAAGCAAAAGCTCCGAGACTTTAGCGATCTCGCGAGGCGATCTATTTACACCCCGTATGGTCTTGACGCTCTTTATCAAAACAACTCAGTATTTATTTTATTGACCTTTATTTAACAAAGAAAGTCGTAGCCAAGTTCATAATTAAAGTGCACATGACAGGTTTTCATGTTTTAGTAATTGTTTTTTTTAACTTTGGTGGTATTATACTTGCGGTGAATATTTATTATAGTTTTACGTCAGTCAAGTTGCAGTTTGTAAAGAAAAATGTAAAAATAAAAGTTGAAAATGACAGGAAGTAGACCTTAGTTATAAAACGGAATCCATCTACCTATGTCATCATAAGCAACATTCCATCGAAAATGCAGACATTTTCTAACAAAAAAAAGTGTATTATCGGGTATTATTATTTATCAAATCATAACTATTGTTTAATTTAATTTAATTTAATTGGCCCTTGTTTTCAGCAGCCTATGTTTGCTCGGTAACAGTTACAGGAATTACCTCTAGTCATTGACTGTAAAAATGAATGGCCAGAGCTAGCCCACAGGCCACTTCCAAATAGGAAGTGACTACGACCGTGTATCGGTTCCTTTAGCTCTGTCTCCCATTCACTTTCATTTGAAACATCTGCTTGTCTTTCTTTGTAACTGCTGCTGTCAGCCTCAACATTGTGGATTTAAATTATTCGTAATAAAAAGCTATATTTGTTTTTATTTCGCTATTGGTTATGCAAATCAAGATATGAACAATAATAACAAACCAATTAGGTGCTGCGTTCTCTCGACGTCGTAGGTTTTTAGTGATGGTTCGTAGCTAAGTGTTCGGCCTGTTGTATGACTTAAAAAAAACAAACAAATGTATCACCTAATTGCCTTGTCTCATCTTATGCTATAAAATAAAACATAAACCAGTCAAAAATATAACAGTTTAGACTAGTTTAGCAACAGAAGTTAACTCATTACCATGAAAACCAGATCACTTCCGTCCCCCCGGACCTGACTATCTTGCACTAACCGTTCACCATTGTGGTCAACTGATTTGTATCATCACATTTACCAGACCAATATGGTGACGCACTGTTTGCATTGTACCAACCAATTTCGCGTCCCCCCCCCCCCTCTGTAGCTCCACCCGCACATGCAGCCTTACCTGGGAATATAACTGACACCTTGCCGGAGCAGCGACATTTCTGAAGCCTTTCTTTGGTTACAAGCTTGGTTTCCATGGTTACCCCATGCAATTAAGTACAATTTCCTTCCATTTAAATCAGGCATGTCCAAACTACGGCCCGGGTGCCAAATGCGTCCCTCAGACCAATATTTGTCCTGCTTCTAGCTAAGTTGGTCCAAACAACAACAAGTAGTACTTTTTACAGTAAAATTGGACAAATTCAAGCATTGTGATGTTACACCAACCTATTGTTAATGTTCCAAGTCTCATTAAAGGTGTGGAGCCTCATCAAAACTATGTCAAATGCAAAATTTCGAATGATTCACTTTGTTGTCGTGTTGTCTGTGGCCCTCTGCTCCATATAAATTTCAAAATGTAGCCCTCATTGAAAAAAGTTTGGACACTCCTGATTTAAATGATGTAGCACATTGCTTTAATTATAGAATGCAGTGAGACAAATGGTTTAGTGCGAACAGAACGAACCTGGCAATGTTCTGGCAATCTGCACATGGCAATTTACTGGGAACTATGTGTGAATGGGTCCATTCCTTTACAGTATATGCTCAGTATGCCACATTTACTGTCAACCAGGAAGTAAAATTATAAACTAAATTGTTGAACTGGGGTAAAAAAAACAAAATCATATATATCATAAATCATATATATATATATATATATATATATATATATATATATATATATATATATATATATATATATATATATATTTTTATATATATATATATATATATATATATATATATATATATATATATATATATATATATATAAATTATAAAATAGTTAAAGTTAAAGTTGCATTTCAGATTTTACTTAGTTGCCCCTAGTCTGAGAATATTGGTGTGTTGTTGTTATTGTTGTTGTGTTACTTTTAATGGCAGTTGGGAGCAGCCAACTGAAAAGGTGATCTACCACCACCTACTGTGGTTGTACGTCTTCAAAGCATGTGTTTTACGATATACTGTTAAAAACAAAAGGAGAGAAAGACAGAAGGAGAGAGAGAAAGAGAGAGAGAGAGAGAGAGAAAAAGCCAATTTTGGTGAGTTTATAATTCTACTTCCTGGTTGGGCAGCAGAAGTGACATACGTACATAGAGGTAATTCCTCTATACCTTGCAACCATGAGGGCCAAAACCCCTTTCATTTACAAATTTAGGCTACTCGTTATTACTTCACGACTAAATCTTCTTTACAAAACATTATTTAGTAAAATAAAAGTTTAAACTGTCACAAAATTGTGATAACCGCACGTAAAATTGTCCCAGCATTTTGGGATGGAATTTTTTGTTTGGTGACATAGACAGAGGGTTTCTTTTGTTTTAACTTTTGACTGATATAAAATGACGATCATGAAGATAATTATTAGTGAAACATGAAAACCTGTGAAGTGCTCCTTTATGCAATCTAAAATTAATTATGTTACGTTAATTAGTACGTGGGGAAATCTTTGCTATTGTACAGTATAGTTCAGGCTATAAAAAGTTTAAATTTGTTCAAGATAATGTATCAAAGACTTTTTTCTGCATCCTTTTATGTTTACGTAAAAGCTTGCTTCATAGTTTGGTGTTTTTTGTTTTTTTTTGACAGGTCTTCCAAAGATCAGCGTGTCAGTGTAACTTCCAGTAACACACATTTCCTTTGCTGGCACAGGCTCACCCCGGGGCATGTTATCACCTCCAAAGAAGAAGCAAAGACATTTGGTGGGAACTTCCACTCTGCACAGGACAGTTCAGGACCACCGTCAGATCCACATCCAGACCTGCTATTTAACATGAGTGAAGTATGATCTGGATCCAGCTAACATATTGCTACCATGTGCGCTTCAATATATTCACACCCAGGTGGCTGCAAAATACATTTGAGAGCATTGGTATCAAAGGGTAAACCAGGGACTGGAAGAAAGAACACGAATGCATAAGCAGCAGGGATACAAGTGCACACAATGACAGACAATTATGAAATATTCAGCCTCCATCCGGTCAAACAGCCGAGAAAAGGAGCCATTAAAGCAGGTGTGGGTCCCTGGAGTCTTGCCAATCGCAGAATGGGAAGTGATACACACAGCACCATGTGTTAGCGGGCTGTGGTTGATAGCAGACCGATCAAGTGTCCTTCTGTTTTTGTCTCCAAGAGAATTGGTTCTAGTTCCCAGGGTTCACTGTGCGAGACATATCAGCAGAGATCATTTTCATTGCAGAAATTAGTCCATAAGATTTAGTCAGGATGAATTATTCAATAATGTCTTATTCCATTCCACAATTTGTGTACATAAATAGCTGGGAATATGTGTAGAAGTTGTGCATCTCCACTTTGTTCTACTTTATTCTGAGAAAGGGCTAACAGTGATTACATTATAATTGCCACGGTTTTGCTATGGGCATAAATTTCTAAAGGCAGGATAAGAGACATGGATAAAGTTTCACTGTAAACCTCTGGGGTGTTCCAGCACTAGTTTTCACACAGGAACAAATTATCCGCTGCGTATGAAGGATAAGTGGACTGAGCACATGTATTTTGCAATAGGCATATACATGTACCTGCTAGCTCACAAGAGGTTTAAACAGACACACACCACCGCAATGTTACATAGAGAAACGCAGCATGTTGTCATTTATTTGAAGTCTTTTGCTCACCAGGCAATCTTAATTCACCTGACCATAATCTATTTGTTTTGTTGTTGTGTTCTATTTTAATGATAATAATCTGTAAAACATGTAAATGTTTTTGATGTAATGCAAGGGACAGAAACCCTCATTAATTATTTTACTATCTATTATATCAGTAAATTTCATTTTTCATGAAAATCATATGCTGTGACACTATCCATAGAGAGACCAACATGTCTGAAGGACAGTGAGGGACGACAAACATAAACAGAGCAGCACTTCAATAATGCACTTGTTTTTACCCCCTCCTTTACTTCCTGACACTCACTCCCCCTTTTTGGGCCACTTTGCTTCACAACTGTATCTGTATTTTAAATGATGCAATTACACAAAGCATCCTGTGGTGACAATTATGGATGTTTTTCACTGTTTCACTCCGCTGGGACACCATGACCCCTCCTAGCCTCTTGTGTGCCACTCCTGGCTTCTTTCTACACCTGTCCTATTTTCTTGAAGATGTTTTTTCCTTCTCCTCTTGATAAACGCTTGCTTTGAGGTGTGATGTATCTGCGACTGAGAGGAAATAATAGCTAAATGGTCTTGTTTGCGACTCCTTGCACAAAGAGTGTTTTGACGGTAATTCTTCTACCATCAGCATGCGACAAAAAGACAGAGAGAGTTCCCAAGAATGACATAAAGGACTTATGGAACACCAGACTTGACAGAAATAAAAGCACATCAGCAGGCGGAGGTGGACTGAAATGCGTTTTTTTATTCATCTAAAAGCAAAACATTGTTGTGATGCTGTGCAGCTCCTTTAAACAACAACCTCTGGGGGTCTAGAGAGTGGAAGCCATCTCCAGACACAAACATACTTTCAAAATGCAGCCTTTACCCACCGCTGTGTGGCTTGTATAAGTGCAAGGTGCCAAGTAATGCTCAACCAAACTCATACAGACCACCTTAAGTCTCCAGTGAAAACATTTTCCCTTACATGATGCATTCAGAATAGATACTTCAACAGCAGATTGTTTTATTTATCTTTTAGTGAACCCTGTTTTTCAGACAGAATACACACATAATAAAGCAGCACAAATCTGATTTGTTGCTTTTGTAAATGCTTGTTTTTTCTTGCAACCTTTTCCTTCTGAGGTTGTGTTAAGAAACAGGCAAATGATTAAAAAAATTCAGGCATATTGTTTTTAATTCTATTGTGGTTTGGGTGGGACAAACATTAAAAAAAATATCTGTGACCTCTTGGCTAGATTGGTAACGTACAGTATATCCAGTGCCCAGATTGAGAATGACTCTTCGATGAGAGTCCAAAATGTTTTGTTTTTCTAAAACAGAGTCCAGACGACTACAACTGAATCTTTTTCTACTATTTATTTTATGCAGTAATTCTACTTAAATAATTAAATTTGGATTTGTATACCAATTAAAAATCTACAGTAAAATAGTTCTAGCATTGTTTTGTTTTAAAGTTGTATTAACATTGGCTAAAAGACAAAAGTATCTATTATAAGGACAGCCCTTGAGATGTAACAATTTATTTGCAACAGAGGAAAAACATTCAACAATCACTACAGACAACATTCAAACTAGCACAATGGCAAAGAGCTTAAGGTTTGTATTGAATAAAAAAACCTCAAAACCAAGTCTCTTTGTATCAGTTTGCATGAGCGGTACACCAGAAGATTAACATGTCTTAAAAACAAATGTTTGTGAGACCAGTTAAACACTGAGCAGAATGCAACTATACCCAATGGTGTAATAATCCAGCATTTATCTGAGGTATTACATTAGCATCAATCATAAGATATAACACACGCCATAACAACCAAATAACCAACGGCATTAAACTTTTAAATCAACCTGGGACTGAGGAGAGTGGGGCTGACACAACTGCAGCAGAGCCACCTTGAACCAGCAACAGATCGAAGAGCATAAAGAGCTGAAAAACGAACCCCCGGAGAGAACAGGGGAATAGGGGAGACCATTGCCAACAGAGGATCTAAATTTATTGATCCTACTCTACATTACTACAAGTCGCCCCGAGCAAGAGAGAAAGTGTAGTCGGGTATAATATAAGGCTAATGTGCAATTTTGAAAATGCAGTGATTTGTTTTATATTTAGAATGCTACAATGAAATTAAATATTTATCTTTAATGTAATCAGGGTGTGAATAAGGCAGAGAAGGGAATTTTTTTCTTAAACGTATCTATTGATATGTACAATCTTATTTTATATATCCTTTTCTGTTGAGATGGAAGATTGAAAGAGCAGAGACACAAGTCAGTCAAAGCTCATGCAATAAAAAGAGACAACTCAGTCCAGGACTGAAAAGGTTATTGATTCCCATCAGCGATTCCAGTCGATGTTAGGGGGTAGGCGGCCACATTTTGTGGTAATATGAGACAGGAAAATCTCCACACTCATTAACCTTTTTAAATGATCACTGAGCAGCAGGCAAAATATTTCTATTTTTACATCAATATTTCATCACTTTCACAGGCCAAACAAAGCCAGGGGCTTTGGACCTAATGGTCCCATCTGTCTATAGATCTCCAGGACATCACCGTATGTCCTTTGACACCAGGAAAGACTTCGACATCAAGGGAAACACAGCCATCTCTGTGGATGTGAGCAGCCTGGGAGGCAAAGTGTATCCTGCTTGGTTTTCATGGTTGTTCACAGATGGCCTCAATGTTCAACAAGAGATCAAGTTTCTCACATGTGTCTCCCAGTGTTCTGCTCACAAGGGAAAATAGTCAAGAAACAGTACCGTAAAATTAAGTGATTGTATTTTAACTTGATATTATTATAACAACAGTATTTATTTCTAATAAAACACAAACTGCCTTTCTAAAAACGATTTTGTTAATCTGGCATTACTGCAGCACTTGTAAAATGTGAGTGCATTTAGTGATTATATACGTGCATATCCTGATGAAAAGTCCCTCTTATTTTTTTAGTGGCAAGAATGATCTCATCTCTGTGAGGACCATTAGCTGTATGCAGGAACCTCAAGGGGCCTCAACACCCATTTAACTGCTTAGTAATTCGGCATTAAGCATGTTTCATAAAATAAAAACCTGTGTCACAAACTGATAATACCATTATTATTACTACAGTATGCATAAATAGTGTTATTGTTAAGAGTCATTTAGTGACCAGGGTTAGTCTATAGCCTATGTCTTCTCGTCCGTGTTTAAATACAGATTATATGGTAACATTGGTGGGTCCAACCCCCTGATACACCCACAGACCTAAAGCAGGTGACAAGACGTAATCACAATAGAGCTGTACACTCTGGGCCCAAGCTTAAGTTACATACAAACCACACTAAAGTGGGGCACCACAGACGCCTAATTGATGGTAATTAGGTCCCCGTCGTCATTGTTCCAGGTTCACTGTGTGGTGAGCTGCTTTAAAAGGTCAATGAATACGACAGAAGTAACTGCAGGAGCAACGAACGACAGCCCATGGTTTCCCCTGACATCATTCATTCATGATTACTTCTTTGTGGTGGAAATGTTCAAAATCATGGAAAATTAACACATAATTAACACATAACTAAAAGTGGATATAGCCAGTATTTGTATAACAATATGATTTTAAAATTTCTTCAGTTTTAATTAATTAACAGATCTGAGATTAGTCAAGAGTCAACAGATGCTTGAGAATCAACAAGTATTGATGAATGGAGCTTTTCAAGCATGGCTGCATCGCTAGTGGCTCTGTGCACTTGAGGTCACAGGCCTTGATCATGAACAATGGGCTCTTTGTACATGTGGCCCTGGAGTGACAAGGTTGTGCAGGTTGGCAGACCTGGGACTCTTGAAGAGCCACATACACTAAAGAATGTCCATTAGGACTTATCCTGCGCCCCAGCCCACTTTCATGTCGCACTATTGTTACAGCGCTCTCCCCAGAGAGTGGGTAATGAGGGGTAATTGGTCTGGGGTCAAGGATGATTAATTCCCTCGGTCAGGTGTCAGCTATTTCATACCTGGCTGAGTGGGCAGACAGGTAGGCGAGACGACGGAGAATATAACTGAGTTTATAAGAGTTTATCCAGGTGAACTCAGAGGCAGAATGGGAGCTAAATAGACACCCTTGTAAAGTAATAGGCCAATTAGTATCTCTAATTTACCAATAGTGAACAACGCCTCAGATGCCCGCACCACCAAAAACATGAACAAAAATTTTAAAAGGTGTCATATTTTCCCAGAAACATTTAGATGGTCGCTGCAGACCCCTTTGACACACAGAAACCTGGCCCCTACCTTCCTTCAGCTCGACTGACTAATTTGAATACTATCCATCCTTTCATTTGAAACATGCAATTTTGGACACTGATTATTTTACGACGGGTGTGTGCACGACAGTATAAGTGCACGGGCTGACTGGTAATTGGCCGGGCAAAGACTGAGACGCCTGCCGCGTAATTGAGCTGAGGTCAGAGGGGCTCTTGTGGGACTGAAAGGGTCCGAGGAGCGCTCCTAACCCATTAGACCTGGCAGGGGGTCCACGTGTGGACTTCAGCTAAAGCAGGCTTATACAGCACATTGACACCTTTGAGAAGGAGGTAAAAGAGGTTTGCAGCTGTTCTGTGTATTGGAGCAATATTTAAGATTCTATTTCATTATCTTTTTGTACAAGAGATAAGCTGAGCTTTTGAACATTTTGAAATGTTTAATAATTTTCATAATGCTTGTTGTGACCCTGTAGTTCAGTTCGGCTGTCCTCTCAGGTTTAGCATGTAAATAAAATGATGAACCGTGTGATATTTGATTCAAAATCATTTGACATCTCATCTGCAATTCATTTACATAGGTAAGAAAAGAACGGCTTTACTGACTGCCACATCTTTGTAGCTAAATGCTCCTACTTTTCTTCTATTCTTTGAGCCTAAAAAGCACATGTGGAGCAGGCAAATATACATACGTGACCAATTGGTTTTCCTTCCATCTGACTTGTGCCATTTGAGCTCAAAATGGCCTGGTTACTTATGCTTCAGTGATTATCAGCAAGCCACCACCTTCACTTTTGCCTGTGTTCACCATCCAGTTCAACCTTTGTAAGATTAAGGTATTATGGTATACAAAAGAGCCTCACAATGACATCAATTATAATTTCTTTCAACTTTTTAATGGCAAAGGCATTTTCTTATTATTCTAACAAAGTAAAATCAGCAACAGCCGTGTTGATCCGATATGATAAAAAAAGTTACAGCCTTAAGTTTACAATTTCATAATTTCTAGCGACTGATTTTAACATAAATTTTATTGAACACTTTCACCAAACCACACTAAGGCACAACAATATTGAAATTCTACACAACCTGCCATTTTAAAAGTCTGAAGTAACAGCGACTAAACTTGACCTATTTTATCCAGTACATCTAAAAGGGAGGGCATCCTATCTTACAAAATAGCTGCAAAAAACCCAAAATATTTAATGACACCATGGGATAAAAGACGTAAAATAACCTACTAAATTAATCTGGATTTATTAGACTACTATATCAAAGAAGTAGATATTTGTTACTTCTTGGCATCTGAAAAACCCTGCAGACGGTGGTGTTCCCTCAGCCTGTAAAGCAAAAAAAGCAGAATATAAATCACAGATTTAAAAAAGAAAAACCATTCAATCAATCAAAATTGTGTACGGAACTACAGACCTGACAGCGTTGATTCTGATGAACCCCGAAGCATCGCATGGATCATAATCTCCCTGTACATCCATACTGAGGGGGGGAGAAGAAAGGGGAGATAAGAAAATATATTATGCAGCAGAACTAATGCAAAATAAAAAGAACGCAAGATAAAAGAAATGTTTGGTGTCAATTCTGAAGAGACGCGCAGGGATAATTGTATCACCAATAATCTGCTCTTTTGAAATAATTTCCTGGTCTATTTTCCTTTCGATGCTACCGTTGGGTTTGTTTGTCCTGAATAACAGAATCAATACTAACGAATGAAAACACAATTGCACACACATGATGGTAATAGGTGCAACTAAAGTACGTTTCCAATCATATCAACCGTGTGATAACGCAAAGCAGTGGAGCTGTTATGGTGAGACGTTTTTGTTCTTCAAGTTTAGTCTTTTCAATCAAATCGGTCATATCCGTGTTATTTAGGATGCTTGGGCGCTCCACTTTTCCTCAAGTGTGCCGGTCTTTCACAAAGCGCGTCTATGTGCTATATAATTACAGCAGTTTCTACCTGCAGTGCTTAATACACTCCCTGACTGAGCCTTCTCCTGCGCTCAACCCCCCAAACTTCAATGTACAGCCTGCACTTATCCTTCACGAGCACTTAGCAAAGGAGGAAATTGCCAACAAATGATAGGATAAACACTAGAGAAAGAAAAGAACGACAACTAAATCATCAACTCTCAATACACAGCCTCCTACCTAGCACCTGAGCACCATTATGAGCGAGTGGCTGCAAAGAATATGGCCCTCTTTGTGCGTGTGTGCAAGCATGTGATATTCGGTGTCTCCGCTCAAGAAGTCGTGCGGCGGAGAGAGCCGGCAGCGAGCAGGGTGACATTTGTTTCTTAGGCGGGTGCAGTGAAGGGCTGTTACACTACTGTGTTAATGATGCCGTTTACCGAAGCCTGCCGAGAGCCAACAGGATGTCAGCAGGGCCATTGTGACCAAATATGCTCCGTGTATTTATCATTAAGGACTGTCCCTGAAATAACACTGTATGTAAGGATGCGACAGGCACGTGAATAAAGCCACTCTCTTATTTTAAACATATTCATATTAAACTAGAAATAGCTTCAGTACACACAAAGAACATTAATCATATCAAACACATAGCTAAATAGTTACATGACTATTTCATATCTGTTCTAGGTGTGCTTTCCTCTGCAGCGTGTCATTGTTTCTTCACTTTCCATTGTGTCTCACTTATAGCGTCTCTCATACACAGGTTTGATTGGTGGATTGATTGGCGGATTATTGATGATTAGAATCTGCTAAAGATTGTTTTTTTTATTAAGAGCAAACTGTTCTCTCCACTACACAGCAGTGATGGCAATGTGTCCTCACTGTTCAGAATGAACAAAAAACACTTCTGTGTTTCATCAGTAAAAACTCTCCTCTTGTGTTTGATCAAGAAAAAAAATACTTTGTCATAAGAGTTTATGAGGAAAGTTATTTATACCATGGCTTCGTTATCAAGTGATCCTTCCACAAAAAAGTCCATAGACATTTTTCCTTTTGCAAGTCCATCTGTCAATGCCCTGAGGAGCTTGTGGTGAGCACACAAAACCTCTGTCAAGATGTGCTGCCTATAATCATGGATTAAACCAACTGGGTGATCAATATGGCCTTATTAATCTTTTATTAAATATTAATGAGCCAAATGCAATCTTGGTAGAAGATCCCACAAGAAGAATGGATACACAATATCACAAAATCACAATATGATGTGATTTTATAATTTTTCTTTTTTTTTTTTTACTTTCTACTTTTGTCTGCTCTGCCCTTACTCTTTCTGACCTCCCTAACAAGCATAACTGCCTGGTACTTTGCAGTTAAAAGCCCAGAGAAATCACCTCTATCCTCTGGCTGAAAACGCCATTAGTTGAATGACTCCAGGGTATGAGTTCGGAGAGGGACTCAAGTGGATGTGGAGAGGCATATGGAGGGTTTTGCTTTGGTCAGTGCTCAGCCTGCCCAGAGGGCACCAGGGGTCAGCCCCCTGAACAAACCCACTGTTACCACAGTTAGGAGGGGCGGGGGATAGCGGGGCTGGGGTGTTGCCCTCCAGGAATTGAGCTTGACACTTCTCTGATGTCTTTGTGAAGGAGGGTCACTTAGTGTGTTGATGGTTGAAGAAGTTGGGCAACAGATCAACGAGAACATGTGCAAGAGTTGAACTGTGCTCAGTGCAGCCAAACACAGCTGTCATTTGAAAAACCAGATGCCTTCAGACTGACTGTATGCACACACAAAGCACACATTTCAACTGGTACCTACCTGACCAGCTCTTCGTTGTAGAGGGACTTGGGGGACTCGCGGCCCAAGATGTAGACATGGCCCTTATAGACAGACAGCTGCACTTTGCCCTCCACATTCTCTTGAGACTTTGCTATGCAGTGGCGAACAAATTCACACTCTGGACTATACCAGAAACCTAAAACAGAAAATGTGCTGTTTTACCAGGTCTGTTAAACAGAGGCATAGATGAAAAAGGAAATTAAACAGTTAATTGCATTAGCATTTAAATATTATAAACCTCCGGAAAAAAAAATAACGACAAAAACTCCAGTTATCAGGGCTGTTTTTTGCCTCTGCACACAGTCTCTGCCCTCCCATTTTCCTCAGACGAGCTGTCAGTCTACTGGACAGATGGGCCCGGGACAGTATTTGTTCAAAGGTCAGGAACGCCCCACTCAGCAGGGGTCCTCGTCTCATCAGCAGCCGACCTCCACCTCATTGTCTGGTCATGTTCAAAGGCACAATCAAATCCCTTTTCCTCTTATACTGATCTGGCACAATGAGTTGACCATAAAGACGGGGGTGGATTGTTCTTTACTCACCATTTATTGCCATGAGATATTGTTTGATAAAATGTTACTTCTACCTGCTCAAAAGATGGGTGAGTTCACAAAAATGACTAATTAGTGTAGCTGACAAAACCTTTTCTCCATGATGTGTAAGAGTGATTTCTAATCAACGCCTGAAATTAAAAACTGTATTGATGCAAAGCAGATGCAGGACAGGTGGGTAGTTAACATAAGCGTGTCGGGTGCAGAGTTTAATCTGTGCCCCCGTCCTGAAGGTAGCGCCATGATGCATGCGTGCGCTCGCTCCAGTCTCCAGAGGGTATGACTGAAGTGGCCTAGTACTGAGGCTCTAATGGCACTGATCCTATTATGTGGATAAAAGTGGCGGGGCTGGACACCGAGCAGAAGGAAGGATTAAGACACCTGAGCTTCCACACACACAAAAACATGTAGCAATAACACAAGGTCCTGCTTGGCAAAACAATTGCAGCTCTTTTATTCAGAGAGTATGTCATTGTATACTTAACACCTACATTTCTAATGTAACAAACATGTTATGATGACATGCATCTGTTCACCATCTCGGTATACCAGATGTATCCAAACTAAGCCTGTGGTGACAAATACAGACCCTGATAACTATAAGTAGTACTTCATTCCGCATTCTCAACCATCCAAACATATTGTTGTGGGACAGACCATACATTCAGTTAATCCTATGCTAAACACTATTGTCTACATGGCTGTGGACCACCACTTTGTTTATGTTTCAATATGTGGCCCTTTAGGAAAAAAGGTTTAGACAATACTGATTTGTACAACATAACCACAATTATAACCAAGATGGAGTCTTGGTTTTATCAGTTTAAAGGGCGCACTATGCAACTCTTAATTATCTTACATCTATTCACTAAGATGTCTTTTGATTGGCAAAAAAATACCTTGAAAACATTCTTATTAAGAACAGGCTCGCCTCTACAATGTGAGTGGTGTATCTTCTACCAGAAAAGTTGCATGGTGCACATTTAAGGCTTAAAAAGATTCTCTTGAAAAGGTTTTTAAGGATCTGTTCACACTCGTCATTATTTGGTTCAAAATTTAGCCTGTTTTAGTCCTGATTTGGAGTTAATTTGGTCCTGTTCTTGTCCAGGTGAGTCCTGGTTTGGTCCCAATTCTGATGTGGCGAATGTGCAGTGTGAACGTGCCTTAAGAGAACAGATGATGATGCAGTACGTACCATTGTAAACAAGTTCAGAGAACTTGATACCAAGTCCCTGTTTGATTCTGCGAACCTCTTTGTCCATGGTAAAGGTTTCGATGTCCAGGTGAGCGTTCAACAGAATGGTGCCTCCTGGTGTTTCATATATTCCTAAAATAATTTACAAAAGCATTGTTATTGTTACTTCCACCACCACTAATACTTCACTTCCACTATGGAACATGCATTTGTGTTTGTGAAGAAAATAGTCATTCACTCTCAGACTAATCCATGCAATTTCCAGCAGAATGAGACATTGATAAAAGATAAGGTAAAAGCTCTTTTCATTTGAACTACTCCAGCTTAGTCATAGGCCTGACAGCTTTTTGATGGACAGGTCTTCAGACAGCTCAAAAACACAGAGGAGTGCGTCTGGATAAATGACAGGGTAGCAGGCCCCTGCCAGCTTGGAGTCTGGACCAGGGCTTGGTCTACCCTGTAATTTACCCCCTCTGGACCCATACTGAGGGTGGGGAGAGAAAAAATGAGGTAGATGCGGGGAGAAATGAAGCCGTCACTCAAACGTCAACTAAAACAAGAGAAAAAGAACGCTACTGGACATATATAATAAAAATAGAGATTTTTCATAAGGCCTGTATTTTACATTTGATGATTGCTGAAAGCCTGTGTTGTTTTCACAAATTTCCTTCAGTCTGGTGTCAAACTGCACTTAATAAATATTATTAAAGTATAAATAAAAAGTGTACTTCCAGACAGCCACTTTTCAAGACAACACAACTCCATGCACTACACAGTCATTTTTCTGATTTGTTTTCACAGATAGATGCTGCTGCTCAATCTGATGAGCAGCGAAGCACCAATCTGTAAAACCCGTGCTCTTGGTACAAAACAGAGAAGTGCTCACTTTCTGCTGCTGGCAAAAAAACTGAGTTTAGCAATGCGGCTAATTCATGAAAGCCTCAAAGGTGTAAGAGAGCTTGTGCCTTTCGGGTAATCCAGAACCAAAAGGGGGCATGTAGGGACATTTCCGCTGCCTCAATCAGATAAATAAGTTAAAACTGCCCTCCAACTCAACTTGGCTTAAGAGCTCAAAAAAGAGGTAGCTTAGGTGACACAAGTAAACAATGAAATGCAATCTCAGTAAGCTCCAACAGCAACGGTTTTGTTGAACTCACAGATAAAACCGCAATAAATGTGTCTTTTCTACCATTAGTGTGGCTATACTAACTTGCCTATGGGGTTTAACAGATTTTTTAGGCCTATTGAGTTAATCTCCCTTGACCCTTAATTTATTTAATGACGGCATTTCGTTTTACATAAATAGAAAATAAATAAATGGTATTAATTGCTAACATTGAATCCTATCCCACAACCTTATAATAATATTAAACCAGATATAATTTTGATATTACGACATATCCTTTTTAAGATGGCAGATTATTGAATACATGCCGTTCCTGCCTCTTTTATTGAAAGAAGCTCCTATCCTTACTATCATAAAACAAACACCAATGCTGGCACGAACATTTGTTTTGACAGCGATGATAGATTCATATTTTTAATACAGTTGAAGAATTAATTGCAAACCATCTGTAACAATTTGAATAAAATAACATCTTTGCTAAAATGTTAACGCAGAGTTTATTTGTGAACATAATACCGAATGAAAAATGTAAATTGCAAATACAATCTTCAGCCCTATTCTCAAAGTGGGCAAAAGTGTCCCTTTTTGATTGATACAAAGATTTCAACAATCAGGTTTCAAGCCATCAGACTGAGAGGTGGAAATGTTCTTATCGCACACACTGTGTTTTTCAGCAGAGTGACAACATCCTTGACAACCCATTACGATTGTCCGCCGCCTCCCTGACCCAGCACAAACAAATATGACCCATGACAAACACGTATGACATGTTCCCATTCAATCTGGCTGACTGTCTATTGTGCAACCAGACTGCCAATCCAGAGGAAGCCCGTGTGTACAGTGAACGGTAGTTACGGGAGCGCTTGGACATCTCATGCTCCACCTCTTTTTTCAGTGCCGGTGGAGGAGAAAGCTTTGATCTTTTGTTTGCAGAGGGGAGAGAAAAGTGGGCTTCCCATTTTCCAATTTCTACCTGCCAAGACGAGCTACATCCGCAGTCAGTCAATTTCTCAATCAAAACACGTGGCGTTGTAAAGAGGCCTGTGTCTATTGTGTGTGCAGCAAAGAACCGCTATAAGGCCGATGAAACTGCCTTACAACTGAGGTTTAAGGTTTACTGAAACATTTTAATATTTGTAGGGACTCGATGACATAACAATTATTGCCTTTGGTTAAATTGAATATTTGTTTGGATAACAAAAACAATGCAATTCTTTCCAAATGATGGGTCAGGTCTAAAACATGAATCACAGCAGGATAAATGTATCAACTTTAAATATGCTTTAAAAAACTTTAAAACAATAAATATGGTAAAAAATGAACTGAACTGAAATTATGATTTTTTTGAGTGCCAATTAGTTATTAGGTAAAGGTAGGTAATATTGAAAGATGTAAATATTGATAGATGTATTAATAGATATTGATCAGAATCAGAATTAAAATGACTTTATTCATCCCAATGGGAAATATTTTTTTGTTACAGACATGCCACTGACCGGCAGAAGAAATAAATGTGTCAAAAAATAAAAAGGCCAAGATGAAATAGCTGTATCAGTTTTGATAAAAAATGATCTAATTGTTGTTATCGCGACAATCCAAAAAGGTTAATTTAATCGATTATAAATGTGCTAAAGCCTGCCTCTAAATGACTTGATGGAGGATCAAAAAGCAAATGGAACGTAAAGAAAAAAAAAAAGCCCTAATAACAATTCAGACTTGTGCTTGGGAGCATGTTTCTTTCCTTTTTATGATTAGTTATCAAACTCTTTTTGCGTACCTTCAAAACATTGCCAATCTTGAAGACGATAGACACCATCAGGGCATGAATTTTATACCAGTATTTTAATCTACAATAGATGCAGCAGACAATAGATTCTACATTAATTACAAAAATGCCCTTGATGTAGCCTACCTTTATAACCACATGCCACACAAAAGACATAAAGTTACTAAAAATAAGAATCTAAAAAACACCCTTTCCCGCAGAAATGACAGACTGGTGATTGAATTCAGTCAGACGTGAAGTGTTATTTTGTTCACAGTGTGTTTTCAATACTGGAGTGCATGTAAATAACTTGGGTTTCTATGACTTCAGGTAAATCACCAGGAAAGAAAACGGTTCCTTTGACGAGGACACGCTTGGCGCTCAGTCCACTTTTACAGAGTGGAACAGGAAGAATGACACTTAAAGGACTCATGTCAAATAACTGCAAATTACATGAAAGCTTTTGGTTCTAAAAGGATTTGAGACATATTTCAGAATGGTGAAAATATGATTGCCTGTCCGTCCTGAATAGTTATTTCTATGTGGAAATGATGCCACCTGTCAGCATCAAATAGCACGGATTCAAAAAAGAAATATTGATAAATACACTTACGATAATTACTCACCTCTGGACTTCATACCAATGAAGCGGTTTTCTACTATATCAATTCTCCCCACACCGTGTTTACCCCTGAAAGAAAAACAGGCCGGACACACAGAGTTACACTTACAGGAACTTAAACTTACTGGCGTTTTTTTTCCACACCGCACGATACGCCTCGTTCTCAACTTTATACATCTGACTTTTTGGACACCTCAAAAGCGTCGCAAATGGAAAACACAGGAGGGAGAGAACTCTGGCGAGACTGAATTGTGATCCGACAGCGATGGACAAAGATAAATCCCAAGGTGGTGAACTTAACCAGTGCTTTAGCTGAGAGAATACTTACACATTTGTGACATGAGTGAAGGCTTACCCAATTAGGTTGAGGTAAGAGAAGATCTCCAACGGCAAATTCTTTGAGGTTTTGTCTTTCAAGTTAGTCACTTTAACAGGCACTCCTACAGACGACAACATAAGTGGAGTTAACAAATATAAACAAATCAGAAAATGGTTATATCCCAAATACTGAATTTCAAG
Source organism: Chaenogobius annularis (assembly GCA_015082035.1). NCBI lineage: Eukaryota > Metazoa > Chordata > Actinopteri > Gobiiformes > Gobiidae > Chaenogobius > Chaenogobius annularis. Next base: position 153,688 of record BJKM01000390.1, read on the forward strand.
AATAGTCTTCTTGATTAAAGCAGCACATTGTAACTTTTCTGGTAGGGGCCCGCCACCTGTTTGTCTCCATGGAGATGCTCCACAGTGTGGCATTAAACATATCTATCTCCATGAAGGTAAACAGATTATACCAATAGGCCAAGTTACAGGTCTGATCTGTGGAGAGGCGACCCTGCTCACAGACTGTTTTTTTTAACTGAATAAATGCAAGTATCATTTTGATGCACTACTGCGTTAAAGCAGTAGTGCATCAAAATGAAACAAGCAGGTGGCAGACACTTGACGACAAAAGTTACTTATTGCATCTTTAATTCAAGCTAAATTACAATCTATCTAAATTTTACTTACTAGAAAATATTTAAATGTAATTAAAAAACACCAGTTTACGTTCAAGAAGAAAACTTTTAAGTAAAATACAACTAGACAGAAAAGGTAAACTAAACTAAATCTGCTGACAAGTGCTCATTAGCTGAGTCACTGACAATACAATAGTATTCATCTGAGAGTGAAAGGCACTACAAAAGGCGGTGGTGTGAACAGCTAATAAATTCAAAGGCTGAGCTCATTTGAAAACTGTGAAATTGTGGGCAGGCCTTTACCTAATGCAATTACACACGCAGCTTTGTTACCCAAACTCTCTATTGCACTCTGAGTTTTTTGCATTATTGCTTGTTTGTGTGTACTTGCTCATGTGCACAACACAAAAGCTCGGGCAGATTCATCACCCGTCCAATCAACACCACATCTTTAAGACACAAACGCCATGTTCACAAAATGCACTTCCTCCTATAGTCGACTAAACCAAGGATGCATCAATCACTGTCCTGGACTTGCTTATTCATGGCCTTCAATGAGCTTAACAGGCCAAAGGTGGCAGCACGGAAAACAAAAACGTTGGTGAAAAGGCATGGATTCAGATACAAGCGTTAAAATGTGCACTTTGTATGTCCTAAGGTTTTATTTTAAAACTTGCACTTTGACAGAAACTTTAACAAAACGTTATGTGCATTTCAGTCAGCTTTTAGAAACCCTACATTGGAATGACACATGAGGGATCTGACAAATTTTCTTAGACAAGGGCATTGTGGACATCCCATTCTCATATCACGGGAACCTCGCTGGCTCCCATGGGAGAAGAAAATGGCTAGTATGGACTGGCATTATTGAAAACTAAGCCCCTCCCAGATAGCTAATAATTAGATTAAAAGTTCAAACAAATTAAGAGTGTCTGAACGTGGGAGTGTAGGGCCTGGCCATTCGTTCTTATTCTTCCTATCTCCATTTTGTAAGTTCTGATCATTCACTGAAGGGCCTTTTTCTCCTCGTGATCCCTTTCTTCAGTTATTTGGAGCCTAACAGTGTGGACAATGGCAGCGCAGACACAGTTGTAGGAAAAATTACTGCTCTACATTTTTCCTCTCTGTCTCCTGTTCCTCTCTAGTCCTTAGGCATGAAAAGAGGGAGGGATGATTTTTGTAGGGAGAAAACCAGAGAACAGAGTATTTGACGGGGAAAAGGTTCCTGTTGTTAAATATTCTTTTTTAATCAGTGAGAAAACTTTGGTGAGAATGGGAGGGATGAAAAGGTGGGAGGGGTAATGAAATGAAACATTCTTGTGCTGATCTTGTGCTCAGAGGGAGGAGCAGGCTCCAGCCTTTGTGTGGACAACTAAAACAGCTTTTGTCGTAGGGTGCTCAATAAAGGCACAGAGAATATGTGTGAAAACAGACCACGGCCAGCAAAGAGCCCGCGAAACCACACCAGGCCCTAAACTGCCTGGAAGTTGTACAAAAGCATATTTCTTCTCCTGCTGATCTGGCACCAAACCCCTGGTTTGTAGACTATGGCAGTAAAGTAAAATCCCAAAGCCACTTCAGTCCATTTGTATAATTGGAATAAATGTAACCTTCTAGGCTGGCCTTAAATTTCTCTTAGAGGCCATAAAAGTGTCGGCTAGGCCTGAACCATCAGAGAAGCTTGTGTCCGTCTGTCGATTGATGTTCGTGGTCTTGAGCATTTACTGGTGACCAGGAATGAGGGACATCTGGGCCAAGCGCCCCAGGCTGGGATGTTTCTTGTCATTTACTCTTTATGCAAACATGTGACACTTTCTACTGAGGCCAAACCTCATGGCATCATATATAATGAATGTTACTCTGGCCCTCAGGGCCCAGGGTATTAAACAGACTTAATGCTTCCGGCCCGTGTGTGTGCCCCAGGGCTAAACATGGCAGCTTTAGACCATGTCGAGCTGTGAAGGTTTGTGGATAAGTCTGGGTGGTCAGGAAAGGTGACAGAGAGCAGCTGGGTCAGTGTGTGGCTGTGGCCTATATTCAGACTTAAACATCATTTATTAAGAGAAATTAACAAAAGAGTTCTGACAAACTGCATAGATTATCCTGTGACAACACATAATGGTACTGTAAAACCAAATTAAAAATTAAAACAGAGGATATTTTCATGTAGTATACTAATTGCATTCTTTTTTATGATAAAAACTGTCTAAAGTAGGATGCTATCAATCATCAAAGCCCGACACAACAGGCAGAATTAGCTTTTTATAACATGAAGACTGACCGTTTCTGAACTCAATTTCAAGTAGATCAGAGGTGTCTGGGGAGTCCTGTGGGTTCTTGGTCATCAGGTACAGGTCAGCTGGAGCGTGGCTCTGAAAAACACAACACACACCTTCATGTTCTCTGTTGCACTCACTTTGTTCCCTTCTCAGACCTCATCACAGGCAGCAGCACTGACTACAGTGTGAGAAGAGAAAGGGTGTATTGAGACATGGACGACAAAAAAGAAACCTGAAAAGATCGTCATTAAATTAAATGAAAAAAAAGAAAAAAAGAGAACAAAAATCAATGTTTTATTTTTCTCTTCAATTGGGTGTGATAATCTCTGTTATCGCGTGGCACAAGGGCAGGAGGAAACAATAGGCTGAAGGAGGAAGTGAAAGACCAAGAAATGAGTCCCATTTTAACACTACTGCTTGATTCACTACACATTTGATCTGAATTCAAGTTATTCATAAACTCGATATTCTCCCACCTTCCTTTAAAAACTATGTGTACACAATATTGGATATGTAAAATAATTGAAAATACCATCCTTTTTATAATACAGACATCTGCCGCTTTGTTCCAGTCGGCCTGAGCTGGAAGCAATTTCAGTAAGTCACGGCAGCCGCCAAAAAGAGTGTGCAGTTCTGATGTATCCATCCAGCGCTGTGCACCACCAACAATTACACAGCATTAGGAAAAGACGATGGCCAATGTCTTCTGAGCTGAGACAAATTGCAGGGGGACTATGCAAAATAACTACCGGGTGCATTTAAATGGAAAGCTTTACTAGACACTAAATCATACAATAACTAATCGGCATTCACTCGCGGCCTGTCACCGAGGAGAAAACGAGCAATCACTTTCCTTCCTTTTAACTAAACACCAAAATTGACTTGGAGGCATCTGTCTCTCTTTTATTTTCTGCCTCAGTACACTGAAAGATGCCAAATGAGAGCAAACAGAAGAGGGCTAAAATGACTACTCTAAAAGCCCATTGATGCAAACTCTAAGATGGAGGGGAAAGCAAGACTGAATTTTAAATATTGGTGTTTTTGGTGATGTTTCACACAATATAACCAACTTATCTTTACATAAGTAATTTGTCTTGCTTTGGTACAGCATGTTGTTAAGCTCAGAAATACAAGACAGAGTTGTTTGCTATAAATCCTAAAAATGAACCATGACTGGATCTGATGCATGCTCAAGCGAAATCAAATTTCCAGGTAGTCAAAAATGGAGCATGGAGCAATAGGCTTGTTTCCTGTGTGAAAGATCAATGCATTTCAATTCCAACCCCCTGCAGGTGGACCTGTCCCAAAGCCATGGCCCTGAAAGAGAGGGAAAGGTGGGCAGGGGGTATTGGTGGGAAATGGGGCGTGAAGCGCACCATCATGCAGCGTAGAACAGGTCTTCTGTAGTTTTTTCTCTTTTCATATTGTTGTGCTAAACACAAAATACAACAAACGCAAAGTCTAACACATGAACCTATAGGAAATATGTTTCTCTTCGTCCACATATTTGTCACTTCATTGGTTTTCAATTGTAGCCAGTAATTTCTAAAGATATATAACAAATTTGCAGCTGTGTCTTTACACTTTAAACATGTTTTTTAATACAACAAAATATCCTAGTTAATGGGAGTCAAAAAATTACAACAATAATAACGTTTTTGCAGAGAATCTTAAACAATGACGAGACACAAAAGGCTGAAGCTTAAAGGTCAAACAAATCAGCGCTGGGGGTAGAGAGGGGACATGGCATTCTCTGACCTCTCTGCTCCAGAGCACACATTCACAGTGGCATGCACACACCTACAAGCTCACTTCCTTCCCCTACAGGCAGAAGTCTGTCCCCTGATCTCCACAGTAGAAAACAAGTCTTTATTTCCTCTAGGTGAGCAGCGACTCTGTCTGCGTCACGCTCCTTTAGTCCTGGTCAACACATAATTTGGCCCATCAACCTCTGATCAAAGGCCAGAGTAGACTGGAGGAAGCCCTCTGACAAACCATAATTAAGAGTGAGGTGATGTTCTAATGAGTCGGGACGAGTGTCGGACTGCCTCAGGGAAGGCTGACTGCTGTTGCACTGAGGACACGATGCAACAGCAGTCTGTCATACAAAATGTCCCCATTGCACATGAGAAAGCTTTGTACAAAGTAGTATACCACAAAGAGGAGTGTTTTAGTGTACGAGAAGGATTCATCACTGTCCCACATGCCATCAAAATCTAAAAACAAAAGGGTTGAATGCCAAGTTCTTTATGTAATACCGGTACTTCTACTTGGGAATACTCAAAAGTATGCATCACATGATATAGGACCTAGTTAATGCCTCCAAATGGGCCTTTGGGGTAAGTAAATCAGGTCCATTGGGCTTTGTAGTGCAGAGGCAAAAGGGCTTGAGGTTATCAGGAAGGATACAGTGTTATAATCATAGAGTAACTCGAACTCTAGTGAGTCTTATCAGTAAAAGAACATATGAGCGACCATTTGGACATTTCCTGATGTGACGGCGTGAGTAAAGAGAGACTATTGTACTACAGGTGGGGGAAGACAGGAGGCTTCAATAGCTGAGGTCCACAGTGAGCCTCTAGGGCTGTAACTGGAGGAGAAAGGACAGCTGATACACAGAACAAGATGACCCCTTTCAGATGACCCCCTGAATATGTCATTTTAAAGCATTTAGGTGAGACTATTACTTTGGCATTGAGTAACAAACTCTTATTTATTAGGAGAAGTTTGATTTGTTCACATTTAATCAATACAGAGTAATTGTTTCAAGTTAAAAACATGACAATGTGCCTCAAGTAATGTATTCAAATCCTTGTACGCCTCTGGAATTACACATTATAAATATTTTATTGTATTTAATGCTATTAATACAGTTTAGGGCAAATTGTCCAAAACAAAACCCCTCAATCAATTGCACAATACAGTCAACATGCATCGCTATGCCATTGAGCGGGCGAGCCTTCTTTTCAAAGGTCTCTGAACAGGCTGACTACTAAAGCGCCAGTGGAGGAGTGGGAAAGTGACTGAAAGGGTGAGGAAGATGGCGCGTAGTGAGTTACAGTTGCCATTCCCCTACATCTCTGCTGCAGCAGTCGCCTCACTTTGACACCCCGTCCATTCGGGCTCATCTGTCTGCTGCACCCTCTTTGTACTTTACTGTTACTGGTGACATTTTGGTGTCACGGTGTCACCCTGAAATGGCTCCCCTCCCACGTCGCAGCCCGCGGCGGCGCAATCAGTTGAACAATAAAGTCCCGAGAAGTAGTGGCTGGAACCAAGGAGGCCCCAGCTGGGCGCAACGCCCTAACCCTTCCCCCTCCCTGGCTCCCATGAAATCAGGAATTAGCCAAAGCGTTGCTGACGACAAGTCAGTGTCTGTGTGTCCCGGGCTCTTCCCAGGGCCCAACAGGACCCAGGGTGAGCAGAGAAAGACACAGACAGAGCCACCAAGAGATGGGAGCTTTGGGGGGGTCACAAGGGGCAACCTGTATGTACAATTATGACCCTTGACCCCGGCATTGCTAAGCTCTCTCACACACAAGACCGTGGGAGCTCGGTCCAGCCAAACCTGGCAATATACAGCACGGAAGTAGAGAGTGCCATTTTCAAGATCAAGTTCTCAGTTTGCTGCAGTGACAAATAGTAAATTGCCTCTATAATGGTGGGTTTCATATAAATATTTTACAGAAGCATTAGGAAGGTGATATTGATCTCAGTTCTCACCTTTGGATTCTCCAGTATCCCAGACTCATAGCTAAAGAAAAACAGAAGAGTGAAGAAATGTATTTTCAATATTCTCAGTGCTTATAGACTATAAATCACTGGAGACAAGAACACCACCAACCTTATATGCATGAGGTTGGCATCCATGCTCCACGGAGATTTAGGAGTGACAGGAACAGGAATACCATGTTTCTGGAAATACAAAAAGCAGATCACATAATACCACTTTTTCCAGATGGACACAATTCATTCATAAGAATTAATTAATTCAACAGATAAACGTTTAGCTAACTATTTAGAGAACCCAATTAAAATACCTTCACACAAGTTCTATAGTCAGTATTAGTCTTTCTGGAAGAGCAAGATCACCCTCTAGTGGAACAAAACATTCAAACCAATTACACTGACTTTAGCAGCTTCATGAACTGATACTTACTATGTATATGGTGACAAGAGCCCATAAAAGATAAAACTTTGGGGGAAAACATCAGTATTTCATGCCACTGCTTTGTGTGCATTTTTTAACACATTTGAAAATGTTTGTTTATTTGCTACTCTTTCTACTTCAAGTCTAAATATAAATATCATATTAATTATCATAATTATTATTTATGAATCAACCTGTGCAAAGTCCATCAAGTCTGTTCGTCCTTTGAAGCGGTTGTAGAACTCTGGAATCCTCCAAGGAGCAATAATCTGAGCGCAGAAATAAGTCACAAAATTAGATCTCTGTCACTTGAATGGTCTCTGGGTATTGCATTTGGTATTGATAATGAAGAAATGCACTCACCTTAACCTCGGGGTAGAGAGCATAACAAGACAGCTCAAACCGAATTTGGTCATTTCCCTAAAATATAAAAAGCAATGTTATTGTACCCAGTGCCTGGCTTGTTCACTGTCTCCATCTAGTGGCCAGTAATTGATACAACAGGCCAATGTGCTTTGTTCCAAATCATTGTTCAACCTGTGGATTCGGATATGTATAAAAAGCGTGTATATCAATAACATTAGTTAAACATTAGTCAGGAATACACCACCAGTTCAACAGAACAAAAGTCCTCTCACGAGGCTCAGTTTGCCTCGGTCTGATGCCCTTACCATTGGCACAAATTATCTGGCCTGATAACATTTTCCTTAAGCGCCATTGTAGCTGTTTACCTTTCCTGTGGCACCGTGAGAGACATACTCGGCACCTTCTTTACGGGCAATCTCCACCTGACGACGGGCAATGCAAGGCCGAGCTACTGAAGTGCCCAACAGGTAACGGTCCTCGTAAACAGCATTGGCCTGAACAGCAGGCCAGATAAAGTCTTGTACAAATTCTTCACGAAGATCTTCAATGAAAACCTACAACAGATCCAATGGCATGGGTCATAAAACATAAAAGCAGGTGATTATGGAAGTAGGGAAATCATGCCGTTATATATATTAATATAGTAATAAAAATAATAAAAAGGGTTTTTAAATCTTGGAATTACCTTTTTTGCACCAAGTTTTTGTGCTTTGTCCCGAGCAGCCTCAAAATCTTCATCTTGTCCAATATCAGCCTGCAACAAGTGCAATGAATAACTCGTTTCCTGCACGGGCCATTTGTGTCCAAAGCTGACACTTTTATTATACGTAAAAAGTCACTGTAAAATACATATTAAAAACCTATCTGCACTGTATTTGTTTTTTGTTTTTTACATTTTATATGTCTCAGGAATAAAAATAAATACAGACAACCATCCCTCACACAAACTTCAGTAAGTCGGAAAAAGTTAAACAATGCCATGATCTGCTTGCTGTGCAGTTCTATAGTGCACTAGGACAAAAAGAAAATCCAGACAGATTTGCTGGGCTTTAGGAGACCTGTTTGGAGGGTTTACCAGGGTAAACTCCATGACTGGTTCAGTCTATAGAGGGCCACTCAAAACAGCTCAATCATCTGAGGAACATCTCTAAACTCTCTCTTTTAGAGATATATCTAATCACGGCTTGATTACTCTGTTTTCATTGGGTTTAAAAAGGTGACTCTTAACAGACTTCATAATTGTGTAAGACAGGTTTTTAACAGGAAACACTTGAATATTCCTCCCCTGGCTTCCAGTAAAATACACAAATGGTTTAAAAAATGTAGCTGTTACTTTTAGAGCCCTCCAGAAAACAGACTGGACCGAGGGACTTTCAAATAATACAAAGTGTATTTTCAGTATAAAGTTATGTGCATTTGAAAATGTTATTTCAAAATGATCTGTGCATATAAACTGTTTGCACCACCATGTTAACACAGGGGACATGATGAGGATCAGCAGATGGTTCAAGAGTCTATCTCAACTGTGCAGTCTGTCTTAAATTGTGTTGGTTTTTCAGATAGTTCGTCCATATACAGATTGAACTGATTGTCACAAGAACCGGTTCAGAAGTTGCAGTAAAAGCACAATAACCTAAATTAAGTTTACTTCCTTGATTACATCGATTACCGGTACTATAAAGTACACACCCAGTTGGACAGCTTTAATGAAATTCCTTAAAATATTCAGTCACTGTTGAGCTTGATATGTGGGTGTTCAATTTGTCTTACCAAAAATGTGATGACATCATAGCCCTGTTCCTTGAGCCATACCAGAATACAGGATGTGTCCAGACCCCCGCTGTAGGCCAAGACCACTGAGCCTTTGGACATGTTCTCTCTTCACTGTAAATGGACAACATGACAAGGTTAAATATTATCTACAGTTTGACAGTGATTTTGTTTGTACAATTTAGCCAGTCCTGGTTTAGTTGTGTGATAAATACGTTTAGTTTTGATAACATATAACAATATTTAACTTAATCAAACTCAGTTGATGAAATCTTTTCGGTTGGTTGCTCACTCTCATGATCTCATCCTAATAACATATTGTGACGCAGATAGTGACCACCTCCGATGTGTTTCAGCATGATGAACCGTCCAGCGTAGACGTGTCTGGTGCGAACACGCGACTGCAGCTTATATAATGTAGTTTATAACCAATGTCTTGCCAAAGGAACAGCTGCGGTGTCACATTATGCAAACGAAACGGTTTATGAACCTCATTCATTCACGCAAAACCTTGTGTAGCGTCATACAATGTAGATTGACATACATTTTAAATTAGAAATACGCTTAGCATGAGATAAAATAGTAAATATGCAAATTGATTTAGCGGCACACGATATTTTGCCATCGCAACAAGCGCCCTCGTTCACATGACTAATGGCGACAACAAAAACGGCGAGATATTCAATAAGATGGGTTCTGTGTAAAATGCAACATACCGTAGTTATTTACTAATAATCGGCCTATTCCTGTGCAGATAATCTCCGTAGATCAGTCCTCGAGCGGCGCGACCACGTGTGGCGGAATGACTGACCACGCGTTGGTTTGTGAATGAGACTGATGCAAACCACACACCCCAGTTTAACCCTATCACCGCACTGGGACAACACGGTTTATTCTGGAGCCTTTCAAACCATTACTTTTCCGCCTCTCACTCTGTAAAGCTGTAAACTTGTTTTGTCAGCTCTACAGCTTTTGGAGGTTTAGAGTCTAACTTCACACATCATAAGTCAACGGAGACAAAACGTTTACTTTTTATTTTTATTTCATTGCCATGAACTTAAAAAAAACAAAAAAACAAAAAAACCTGTTGGTCAAAACAATATAAATTTCTGAAATTAATACATGAATCTTTTGTGTTTTATACACAGCCAAAAGCACTGAGCAAAGAGTGGCTTCTCTGCTCAGTCTCTTTACTTCTCTAGATTATGACAAATGCTTTGATACAGGTAGAGCCTCACCGCTTGTTAATCCAAATTGCACACAGTTGGCATTTGCCAAAGACAACCATTAAGTACAAAGTATCCATTTAAAAGTCCAGAAACTAACATGTATTTATGCAACATCTAATGTTTAAGAATGACATCACTTCACCAGCCACTGAATTACAATAAACTCTCTGGATACTTCTCCCCCACACCAACACCAGAAGTGACAGGAGGGGGCACAGGCTAAAGTCTGTTCAGCTCGTTTGGAGTCGGGAGGCTGATATGATCATGTCTTCACTCTCCATTACAGATGAGCGTGCACAAGGGCAGAAGTCGGCATGTTTCCAGTCTGTTCCATTCATGGACTGTCACCACAAAAGGCTTCTCACCAAAACAAAAAACAACACAAATACATCTGTGGCACAAAGAGCATAGATTTCCTCTTTTAATATGTATAGTATCCTTTCTTTAATTAGCAACAATTCAATCAATGGGCTCTCGCTATTATTAAAATTACATACAGCAAAGATGTCAAAATATGGCATGTTAACTTAAACAACTTTGGAACAGAATCAGAAATCTATTGTTGAGGTGGTCTGTGGACATAGAAAAAGGTGTACCCTGAAGGGGGAAGTGGGGATCCTTTGTCCTTGGTAGTGGGGGGGAAACCTAGTGGTGCTATGAAGTCCACCCCACCTTAACATTTACCACTCTTTCTTTTTCTCATCCATGGACACTCCGCCAGGTCCAAGTGCCACCACTAACAGCAGACCGCCGATGACTGAGGTGGTCTGAAAGAAGTCATACTTGAGGAAGTCGTGCATGGGCTTGTAGGCGGGGATGGTCCAGAAAGCATTGAAGTAGACGTTAATTGCCAGAAGCCAAACAACAAGTGTCAAGGCTGCAAGTTTGGTTTTGAAGCCGATGGCAACCAGGATGATCAAGGCAGTCCCCACCATGTTCTGCAGGATCTGAAAAGAAATGGCGAAAGTTGATCAGGACACCACAAACACAACAAAACAAAGAGATGGTAAGGAAGTTTAGTCTGTTCCAGGAAACACTGCACCCATTCCCTTAAGTCACTGTAAAATGTTCGGGAAACTGGTTTAGCAACATGAATCTTTTAAAGGCAATTAACCCCTTAACAACCAAAACCTTTTTAATTGTGGGTAATTTATATTGTTTAGTCCTGGTTTAGTCCTGGTTTAGTCCTGGTTTAGTCCTGGTTTAGTCCTGGTTTAGTCCTGGTTTAGTCCTGGTTTAGTCCTGGTTTAGTCCTGGTACAAAAAAATAAGCCTGTAGTCTGTAGCATTTGAGGTCTCTAAATAATCGACTATTTCGATGTTTATACAAGATGCATGAACATAGGGTCAACATTACCCTGTCATGTTAAATATGCTTCATACCACCTCATTAGAGGCCAAACACATTATGCCTCGACCAGTTTGTGATGTAGGCACAACACTAAGTCCCATTAAGGCCATGAGTGCTGAAAGTCACCACAATGAAAACTCTTTTACATGGGTGACCTGGGGCAATAATATAGAAAAGAATATTTATGCTTGTAAACAACAGTTAATATAGGACTGGGCAATGAACTCTCCGAAGCAGCAGGTGGTTTTAGTGTTTTTTAATGGCAGATAAAAATATACTAACTGGATGAATCATGATAGACTCGAAATCGCATCTCTGCCCTTAAAACAAATAAACAAACAATGGTGCTGTTTCTTTGTTTTGTTGCATTTCTCCTACTGTTGGTTCAGTACATTGTCTTCCTGCACTGGCAATCCTAATAAAGACTTTTGAGTGAATTCAATGCATACTCACAGAAAAGAAGTTGGAGTCAAAGTGAAGCAGGGTCATGAACATGAGCACCAGGAGAACTCGGCCCCCCAGCTGCATGTACTGCTTCGGTGAACTCTCACCCATTGAAGGGACTCCAGCAAACATGCTCTTTCCTTCTGAACGAGACTCAGCGAGCAGCAAAAGCAGACCGCCTCCAAGGGCAAGGTTTCTGAACATCACAAAATTAATTAAATGATTGAAATTCTTTGGATTAATAATGACTTGACAAAATGATATTGACCAAAGTGTTCACCAAACTTTAAAAATCAAAATGACACTCACCTCATTAAAAACTTGAGGTCCCATAAAATGCTGTATGCTACAGTCTATTAAAAAAGAAGTCCATAATTCAAATGATTAAAAAAAAAAAACCCTTCAAAATTACATACAAATAAGACTTTGTATTCACCTGTAACGCAATGATACCAAATAGTCCAAAACAGGCATATTGTACAAAATTTCTACTGAGGATAAGCACACAGCCACCTGCAAGAGAAGGGGACATTTGGTTCTTTATAACAAGCAATACAACCATCTTATTTCTATTTAAATGTTAAGCTGCACAGAAAAGACGCTTGTTAAAACTAAAATCATAGTGAAAACAAGAAGGTGTTTGAGATCCTATAATTTTTGGTATATTCTTGTAGATCCTAACTTCATTCACATTCACATATGAGTCCTGTCTGTAGAGGTGAGGCCACCTGACAGTCATCATCATCACTGAAGCAATGTACAGCAGTTTTACAGCATCTGGAAGTATATTTCAGTCTCAGGCAGCAACTAACAATTGTTATGTCAACTGATTAATAAATTAATTAATCATTAAATCACAAAAGTGCAGTAAATAAGATTTTTCGGGATTTTGACCCACATAACGCTTGAGCAGGCCATCCTGAATGTATTTATGAAAAACATTGTTTTTCAACCAATTATTACTACCGGTACTCTCTTCTGCACAATTTATGAAGGAACACATTTAACTGACAGCTTAAACATTCATTTAATAATACAAAGTCGAATGCCGCACTGCCTTTTATGTTATTTGGTTCTCGAGTTTTCTGGACGTGGCCTTCAGGTTCTTTCAGGTTAAATTTAATACAACAATTTGCCTGCTTCCAATTGTTTGTTCGACAGGGAACGCTTTTTCCCATGTCACAGTTAAATGAGGTGGAGTATGGCCAATGAAAGTGGGGAGCACAGCTGCAAGATGCTGTGGAGAACCTACACATTCACTCAACCTCTTACCTCTCACTGTTTAAAAGTGAAATAAAATTAAAACAACTATTTGCTCGAAGGTCGTTTTCACACTACCATGGTTAGGTCAACGAACTGTGCGACCGTACCAGTGTGAATGTGGCGGCCGCAATAAACGGCGAGAGAAGTTGCTTTGAGACCACCTATTTTTAGCAGTCTAAGAGCGACCCCTCTTGCATTCTGTTGCGGAGCGTGTGAAAGCGGCCAACCTCGGGCCACCCTTAACGCTACCACACAGTCCACTGTGAGGGTAAAAGCGCTTGGAATCTGACCAAAAATGCACTTGGACCACCTGTATTTGCATGAATCTGATGAGGCAAGTTCAATCAACTTTGTATCACTTCTGTCTTTGTGCAGCGGGTAAAACCTCTGAGACGCTCAGACAGCTTTGTCTCTGCTTGACCATCGCACATCACTCTCACGGTGCATTTACTAAAAGACAAGTGTGTACAGAACCGGGGGAAGCGAGCACATGCACTTTCACTCGGCTTTGTTCACGTGAAACCTGTTGTCATGGAAATAAGTGCGGCGGTCAGCACTTATTTGAGCAGCGGCACAGGTGAACAGGATCTAACCAAAAGTGAAGTAAACAGAACTAAATCTAGTGTACTCTCAGGCGACTCTACAGTGAACAATAACGTGTAAAAACGAGCCAACTCACCGAGCTGTCCTACAAGGTTAAGCAGAACAAAACATGTTGCCAGGAAATAGCCACAGCTCCAGGTCGCTTCGATGTAATCCCTCTGCTCGTTCCACTGGAACCACATGCGGATTCCATCTTCAAGAAAGGTGCTGATTAGACAGAGACGAGCCACATGGGGAAGGTACTGCTTTGTGACCCGAAGGAACTGTGGATGGAAAGAGCAAAACATGAAAAGGAGAACATTACTAAACAGTAGTGCTGTAGTCGACAAAGGAAATTATTGGTCAACTAAAGACAGTTCCTCCTGTGCATCGATTAATTGACTAAACGGGGAGTGACCATGGCAAAACCTCTAAAATATGTTAAGATCTTGTGTAAAAACAACTTTGTACGCAGAGAAGTACAAGTAAACATCTTAATAGATTAAAACAGACCAGTCACTCCTAAAACTCCAGCTAATGCACACCATACTTTCTTCTGCTGTTGTGACAATAAATCTTTAAAAATCTTAATAAAACAATTAAATACTTGGTTGACTAAGACACAATTGACCGACTAATCAACTAAATGACTAAAAGACAACAGCCCGACAAACAGTAGTATGTTTCAATAAAAGGTTTATTTTGCATCTCATAGAACATTGGCCATTACTGACTGTTATTAATGGGGAATCAAATCATTTGAGATGGAGAAAGGAGTTATTCCTATAATATAAAAAGTTTATTTTGCAGAATTATGTAACTATTCACAAGACATCCACTTAATGCTAAATTGATTTAAAATTACAATGCCACGACATGAACTTTCCATTAAATTGGCCACTTTTTAAAATTATTATTACATTTGTTTAAAGTTACGGCTACTAGTTCTCCACCTTAAAGCTTTCATTATTAGAGTTTTTAGCCTTGGCAGAGACACTAATCTTATGCCGGTCCTCCTTCCCCCACAACTTTGAAGTTTAGCTAGTTACGTCTCCTTTTGAAAGGACAATGTACAGAGACATTAAACTAATCTTCACAAGATTATAGCTACTTTCCATCTGCAGTTGTTATTATATATCCTAGCTCAAAACGTATTTTTTTTGGGGGGGGGGGGAGGAAGACTCGTTTTTTTTTTAACTTTTTTTGGGGGGGGGGGGAGGAAGACTCGTTTTTTTAACATGTTTTACTTCAGAGAAAATGCAGCTCACTTGGCTAGAAACACACTTTTAACCAATAGCGCTTGTATCACAGTGCGTTCTTTAGTATGGTTTGTAGCAGAGGCCGGCCTTGCCCCGCCCCTTTGGCAGTCCACATCAGCACAGTCAGACCAGCAGCCAATCAGCGTCTCCCAACTCCAACTAAACTGCTGCAGAGCATGAATGAGGGGAGTTCAGGCCAATCCCACTCCAGGGTGAAGTTACAGCAACAACCTAGAAATAGACTGACTGCTGAGAAAGTTTTTTAAACCAATACATGTTTGAACAAAGCTCTTTGAATGATAAACACGAATACAATTGCATAAAATTGCACTGAAAAATGTCACTCGAGAACGTCATCAAACTAACGTGAGATAATTAGAATAAGTTTTATATAGAAGCTTCCTTGTCATTGCCAACACCAAGGAGCAAATGTGAAGAGAAAGGAAGTCCTGGAGTGTCAGATACTCCTGTGTTCAACTTTAGTGAGCACAGCATGCAACATACAGCAGGATAAATACCAAGGGAATTAGGACAGCGATTTCTCAAGGATATTGTGTGGTAAAAACCAATACCTCTCCCAGTTTCTAATCCCTAAAGCGGCAGAGTAACGTTATTTATCATAATGACCCACAATTAAGAGGCAGCGGTGTGATTTCACAACTGCAGACTGGCTCTGTCTGGATAGAATTAACTGTTGTAAACGGAATGGCTATGGCGACTAGCATCCGAGTATACATGAATATTAATAATTAACTTCTCTGAACTGCTCTCACTGTATAATGTTAACGCTTTGGCTTGTTTTGCTATGAGAAAACAACCTGTATATAAACGCATAACGTTACTTGGCAAGTTCTGGCTACATTTGTCACGCACCGGCTAAATAACCAAACTCCCAAGTTGCCTAGACAAAGGTTGGAGACATCCACCAGATTCAGCTTTCAGAAACACGAAGTAAAATATGGACAACTGCAACACGTCAACATGACAGATAAAATCAAGTTAGCAGCTTTATGCTAACAGCCGCTAGCGCTAACAACTGTATGCTAACACGAAGTTACCTGGTCTGCCACGTCTTCGGCTGTGTTCATTAGGTCCTCTTGTCCCATATTTCTGGAATATGGAAACCTGTGATGGCCACGGCTCGGTGCAACAGTTTACGTGTGTCGTTTTATCCCACGCAAAGTAGCACACGGTTCACTCACTGTAAAGCGTTATTTACTTGAAGATTTCCCGATCAGAGCAGCGTGAAAGGCCGCCTCCGCCCCACAATGCCCCGCGATTTTACGAAAGCCCCCCATTGGCACTGCAACCACTGCCTGCCACGTATGCCGATCCGCTCGTGGAGTGAAACATCCCCGTGCGCCCGCAGATTACATTTATTTGTGCCAGGATATGGTTATTTGTCACCAGGAATTATATTTGCGAATCATGTTTGTGCCTACTGCATATGTATGGGTTTTGAGAGGTGAAAATGTAGCACCGTTGCCACAGCAAATGACAATTCAAAACGAAATATAGGCCTTTTATAGGCCTCTTTGGAACGATAGATCCCTCAAAAAGTCCTCAAAAATATGTGCTATAAACAGGAAGCTGAAACCCATGACTACATCTAGGCCTGCCACTCATGACTCCAAAAAGCCACCAACTCTTCAACTCAACATTTAGAAGTAAAATAAATGTGCAGCAATTTAACAATGATCTTTCAGTGAAGAACGTGCAAATGTTTAATTAGTTGAAAAGTGACTTCCGTCTTTTACACTGCTGAATAAATATACATGACTGAAATCCATCCAAACTGAGAATTTCATCATTAGAGGTCACATTCACTAAAAAGGTTTAAGAGTGTTACACAGTATAGCATTAATTGCATCTTACATTTAGTCAAATACATATAATTGCTCAAAAAGATCTTGACAGATACATGTTGCGAGCAGAATCGCCCTGCCACAGAGCTGACCTGTAAATGGGCCAGGTAGGTCTTATGTCCATGAAGATGAAGTTTAAAACCATATTGTGTAACATTCCAGGCCTGTACTGATCCCCACGTACAGGCAGAGGCTGAAGCTCTAAAACCTGCAGTGAGGACCTCTAAGAAGTGGACCAATGAGGCAGTGGAGGAGCTACGTGCGTGTTTGGACATCACAGACTGGGAGGTTTTCAGAGCTGCACAGAGAGTTTGGATGAGTACACGGACACTGTGACGTCATACATTCGATTCTGTGAGGACAGCATCATACCAACACAAACCAAAGTCACTTTCAACAATGACAAACCCTGGTTCACTCCAAAACTGAGGCAGTTAAGGCAGCAGAAGGAGGCAGCGCACAGGGCTGGTGACAGGGGCGCTACAAAGACGCAAAGTATGGATTTTAGCAAAGAGGTTTCTCGAGCGAGATCACAGTACAATACGCGTCTGAAGCAGCAGTTCTCTGACAACAACCCCCTCCGTGTGGAGGGGCTCCGGCTCCTCACAACCACAAGCCCGAGCCCCCCTGCCAGACAATCGAAAACTGGCTGAGCAACTTAACACCTTCTACTCCAGGTTTGATGTGACCACCCCTCCCCACGGTGGGCCACCTCCGCCAACCCAAACCTGGTCCCCCCACCTCCCCCACCACCCTCTCAGTTCAGGAACAGGATGTTCACAGGCTATTTCGGAAATCCAACCCCGAAAAGCTGCTGGACCAGACGGCGTCTCTGCCGCTACATTAAGACATTGCGCACGAGAGTTAACCCCTGTCTTCACAGACATTTTTAACACCTCCCTGGGGTCATGCCATGTCCCAGCCTGCTTCAAGTCTGCCATCATTGTCCCTGTCCCCAAGAAGCCCCGGATCACTGGACTTAATGACTACAGGCCTGTGGCGCTGACGTCTGTAGTCATGAAGTCATTTGAACGCCTGGTCCCCCCACCTCAAGTCTTCACCTCCTCCCTGCTGGACCCCCTGCAGTTCGCCTACAGAGCCAACAGGTCTGTGGACGACACCATCAACCTGGCACTCCACTTCATCCTGCAGCATCTGGACTCCCCGGGAACCTACGCCAGGATCCTGTTTGTGACTTCAGCTCTGCGTTCAACACCATCCTCCCTGCTCTGCTCCAGGACAAGTCTCCCCAGCTCAACGTGCCTGACTCCACCTGCAGGTGGATCACTGACTTCCTGACGGATCGGAGGCAGTGCGTGCGGCTGGGGAAGAATGTCTCAGACACTCGGCTATCAGCACAGGAGCTCCACAGGGCTGTGTACTTTTCCTCTGCTCTTCTCCCTGTACACAAACTGCTGCACCTCCAGCCACGACTCCGTAAAACTCATCAAGTTTGCGGACGACACCACCCTCATCGGGCTCATCTCGGAGGGGATGAGTCCGTCTACAGGAGGGAGGTGGACCGGCTGGTGTCCTGGTGCAGCGGTAACAATCTGGAGTTCAACGCCAGAAGACAGTGGAGATGATCGTGGACTTCAGGAAAGCCACAGCCCCCCAGCCCCCCCTCATCATGACAGACTCCCCCATCACCACCGTGGACTCCTTCCGCTTCCTGGGCACCACCATCACCCAGGACCTCAAGTGGGAGCCCTCCATCAGCTCCTCATCAAGAAGGCCCAGCAGAGGATGTACTTTCTGCGGCAGCTGAGGAAAGCCAGCTGCCAGCGCAGATGATGGTGCAGTTCTACACACGGCCATCATTGAGTCCATCCTCACCTCCTCCATCACCGTGTGGTACGCTGGAGCCACAGCCAGGGACAAACAGAGACTACAGCGCATTGTGCGCTCTGCTGAGAAGGTGATCGGCTGCAGACTTCCATCTCTGCAGGACCTGTACGTCTCCAGGGCTCTGGGACGAGCAGGTCGGATCACAGCTGACCCTTCTCACCCTGGACATGGTCTGTTGAACCACTCCCCTCAGGCAGGAGGCCTACGGTCCATCCGGACCAGAACCTCCCGCCACAAGAATAGTTTCTTTCCCTCTGCTGTGGACTCATGAACACTTCAAAACACCTGTCACTTTAACTGCAATATTCAACCACTCACTGCACTGTCACTTTCTGCACTATAACTTTAAACATAACTGTAAACTTGCTGTACATAGAAATGCCTATTTTTATTTTGATTGTATAGTAATTTTAAATTGTTTCCTAATGCATGCCCTTTTTTGATTGAATATATGTTGTTTTATTATTACTCAGTGTTTTATGTTGCACCTTAAGGCCGAGACAAGTTCTATGTTTTGAATTTTGTTCATTGACAATGGCAATAAAACTCTTTCTGATTCTGATTCTGATTCTGAAAGCCATAACATATCCATTGAGCCAAACAAGTGGTGGAGCCTACATCACACAAGTTACAAAGAAAACAATGAGATTTAAGTTATGTGAAATTGGCAGTCCTGTCAAATGCACAGCTTTTAGAGCTGCATACATTCATCATATGAAATAGTAGAGCAACTCTTACGGTTTACAAAATATTTTTCCTGTAGAACTTACCAGAGACTTCCCAATGTGGAGGAGTAGCAGCTCTTTTCAGGGCTCAGAGCTCACCCCATTTCTAAAGAAGCACCATGCCACAAGTGGGAGAATCTCCTTTGGTCACTTCCAGTTGAGCGCAAGAGGTTTTTGGTTCAGCTCCTTCTGTCAACAGTACCAGATTCAACCACACCGCTCCACTTTTGAAGGGTGTAACTTTCAGAAAATTGTAGTAAGACTACAGAAAGTACCTACATAGTCAGGTGCAGAAATGAATGTTTCAAGAATGTTTCTTTTCTCTCCTTTTTAATATAACATTTATGTGTGCATTATTTTACATGTGGCATTTTTTTCTGTTTCTTAGAATGAGGTGCTTTCCAGTTGTTATTCCTGAATTTCTTCTGAAAACCTGAATTCTGAGCCTGTAAAATACAATATAAATTCACTATCAGAATACATTGTTATAATCATCTTTGTACGTTAAAAGTTAACTAACCTTTTTACGTTTTGATTTCACTGGCTTCTCCAACTCAATTTGCTCATCTTCATCTGTCATAAAATCATCTTCCTCAGCACATTCCCCCTCTTTTGGTTCAACTGAAGTTTTTAATGTAAACATAGAAGCTGTGGAGAAACTAGATTTAGCTGAAGAACAGAAAATACAAAGAGTCTGGCTGCAAACATCTGACCCCCACCAGGATGCACCTCTAAGGACATGTCCCGGATTATTTTCCATTTGTTTACTCTGTAGAAAGTCTAAACAATTTTAATTAGCATTTGTATCAGTTGGTGCCTTAGTCTACTGTCTACTAAAGATTCTTACTAAATAAATTACTACCACATCTGGTTCATCTGCTCTTGCGCTTGTGCTTATCGTGTGTTACGT
Source organism: Chaenogobius annularis (assembly GCA_015082035.1). Taxonomy (NCBI): domain Eukaryota; kingdom Metazoa; phylum Chordata; class Actinopteri; order Gobiiformes; family Gobiidae; genus Chaenogobius; species Chaenogobius annularis. The sequence goes on from BJKM01000390.1 coordinate 174,024, forward strand.
TGTAACATTTGTGATATATTTACACACATATTTTCTTGGGTCAGGTCTACCCAAGAAAGTCTCATTTCAATGCGGCAGATTATAAACTCCAGTCTGCCGTATATCGCATGTCCACGCTCCGTGTGTGCGTTTGCATATGCGTAAAAATCTACAAATTAACCTCACCGCTTAATGGGCTACAGGGTTCAAAGTGTGGGAAAAAAGTAGCGGTTTATAGTCCGAAAAGTACGGTAATCTGAATTAAACCAGCGCCATCATGTTCTCTCTGCTCTGGTCTACTTGCATTTAGTAAGTAGCCGTTTAAAAGATGAGTGAGTGAATATTTGAAAGTTTAAACAGAAAAAAATACAATATAAATGTTTCCTTTCTTTTTGCTGATAATTGTGAATAATCGTAAAATCCTGATATTTCTTCTCATGATAATCGTGACTCTAAAATTAATTCCGTGACATCCCTAGTTGTAATATCATAGTAAAAGGATTTGGGCTCATCTTTACTGTTTACTTTTCTAACGTTACATAAAAAAAAAAAAAAAAAAACTCCAGGAAATCAACAACTTTTGACCACCGTTTGTTTACTATTGGGAAACTGTGGGTGGAGTCACGTGAGGGGCATCATCTGGAGGTCTGCAGTCAGATTCTTCTCTAAAATGGTGTGCCAAAAGTACTCACATGGATAAAAGGTCACTCAAGCTGTCCTCAGACTCTGAGCGCTCTCCTTCACTGGAGGTAGGTTCCCACTGGCCATATCCATGTTTTGGAAGAGTTTCCATGTCTGGAAGAGTTTCCATGTCTACCGTCGTCTTCAAAGTCTTTTGGTCTTTTTGTTTCAGTCTGGCAGGAACAAATTCAATTCCTTGTTTCTGGCACTCCTCATCTTTAAGAGCAAAGCGACCATACAAATTAAGACTTGATTGCAGGAATTCCATTTTAGATATACTGTTTATCAAGAGGCTTAATTTGATGCTTCTTAAAAACATCAGTGAAGACAAAACTTCTGAACAAAAGCCACTCACATTTAGCAAGAGCCTTTCTTGAACCGTTTGCCACTGACGTGTCTCATAATATATGATTCGGCTGTCTGTTTAGGTGCCTCAAAGTCAGCTTACAGAAGAGCTGGTTGCTGAAAAAACATGCAAGAAGCTACAACATTAAAGTTTGTATCAGTGTTACAAACAACTACATAGAGCTAAGCAGTAAAATTCAAGTCTCATCTTAATAATAATGCGTTTATGATTTATGTTGCGTGATCATTTAAGACCAAAGCTGAGGAGTTATGTGAAATGGAATAAAGTTTGCAACAATCAATCACCTAATCATGACTAGTCAACAATGAAGAATAATCGTAGAGGTAGTTTAATCATCGTAATCGTTATCTGGACTGTGCAGACTCTAAAACACATGAGAAAATACCTTTTGTAAAAAAAAAAAAGACAGTGGCATTATTAAATAAAATTGTCAAAAAATAAGAAACTATTTTGGATTTTTTAAATCAATAAAACACCTAAATATTATGCATCTATAAACCCTCAATTAACCTTATTTCAACATTATTTTAGTTGATATGTATTTGAAAAGTCTCAATGTACAATAGGAATAATCATTTGACTAGTCGACTACTAAAATAATCATTAGCTGCAACCTTAAAGTGCATATGACATTTTACTAAAGACGTAGAGAACATAATTATGATTTTGATAATGATTAAGGTTTTACTAAATATTCTGCACATTTTCCCCCAGTTTTCTGTTACACAGGAACCATATTGAAAACAAGGGCCACTTGTTGACCTGGTTTAAGGTTGATATCTCTGTAATTACAAGGCATATCCACATAAAAAAAACTTGACATTAAATTCTTCACCATAAATAAACAAAATAGATTTTTTTTCTCCCCACAATAGCCTCGGAAAGTGGTGCCATTATTCAACTCCGAAGACGTGACTGTCAGTTGAAAGGACTTTGAGATGAATAGGACAAATTTGTTGAAACTCGGCTTTTTTTGTTTTTCTAATTTTCTTCACAAACTGCAACTTGACTGATTTACCACTATTTACCACAGACCATATGCACGTAAAAGTAAGTAAAGGACATGCTGCTTCTCACTGTTTACATAACGGAAACATGGCATGGATGTTTAATCAATCTCAGCTAAGACGTCTGAGTATTACACTATGCTTTTGGGGGCTATGTATTGGTCAGTCTTTGATTTGATAACGCATTAGACGCATAGGCTTACGGCTGCTTGGAGCTCGGTACAATGTGTGGCTCATACTGGCTGTAGTTGAACTCCGCCGCAGCAGACAAAGTTCTGAACTTCTTTGCCTGAGTAAATCTTTGTAGCTCTGTCACACTACACGGAAACTCGTGTCCATTCAGTGTACATTTGACCTGAAATGACAAAAACACTTCAACATATTGGAGCAGCAAGACTGTGATTGACATGACACATGCTTCTGCAAATGACTTGATTAGCACCAGTTAGCGAAACTGTTTTACGACTCGCAGGCGGTTTATGACCTATTTGTCGTTCACGAACCTTTTTCTCCTCGGTGAGTTGAAAGCAAGGATGGATTCGAAGAAAGGTTTTGAGTTCAGCCGATAATTCCTCCATGACCAGTTAAACCTACGCCAATACAGACCTTTTAGTTGTTTGTGGCTAACCAAATCTCATTCAGGAAATCCATACACACGTGGGTTTGTGACATGGCCATGGAGAATAATAATAGCGCGCCACCTACTGTTAAAATATGGCAACTGCAATTGTCAAATACCACGAAGCTCATCTTTCCACGATGTCCCTGTTTATTTTTGTACATTCTCTCTAATACTTTATTTGTTTGTGATGTACAATACATAAGGTACATGATATTTATTTTCAGATTTTTTTCTTAATTCTGAAATTCTTTTAATTGCTGTCCTCAGACTGTTCAAAGCGACTGGAGGAAAAAAAGCTGACCATAATACACATTCAACCCATTTAAATGCCAGTAATTTAAAAAATAAATATATAGCAAAAGCTCTTGCCTCCCAAGAAGGAGATCATGGGTTCGATTCCTGGGCGAAGATCACATCACATGATCGCTCTGGGTGGAGTCTGCATGTCCTCCCCGTGTTACCGTGGGTTCTCTCCGGGTTCTCCGGGTTCTCCGGGTTCTCCGGGTTCCTCCCACCGTCCAAAGACATGCATGTGTTAGGTAAATTGGCAACTGTAAATTGACCCTAGTGAATGAGTGTGAGAGTGAATAGTTGTCTGTGTGTCTATGTCTCTATGTTAACCCTGCGACGAGTTGGCCACTGTCCAGGATATTACCCCGCCTAAGACCCAAAGGCACTGGGATAGGCTCCAGTCACCCGCGACCCCTAACGGGAACAAGCGGTAGAAAATGAATGAATGAATGAAATTTAAAAAGGCAACTATTTTGAATTTCCAGAAACTGTTACAGCATTTTTTTTTTTACATTTTTGTTTACATTTTCCTTTAAAAAAAAAAATAAAAAAAAATAATAATAAATTTTGTTTACATTTTCCTTTAAAAAAAAAAAATATATATATATATATATAATTTTTTGTATTATTTTATTTTTATTATTTTTTATATAATTTGTCGGTTGTATAAATTAGTTGTTTTTAGATTCTAGATGAGTGTGATAATGTCTAATTCCCAGATTGAAGACAAGCCACTTTATATTTGACTATAAACTATCTAGTAAATTCAGAATCAGAATCAGAAAAGGTTTATTGTCATTGTCAGTGATTAAAAACAAGATTCACAAACTTTGAACTTTCTTCGGTGCAACACGAAACAACAAATTTAACAGCAAAATAATAATAATAATGATAATACTAATAATAATAAGGCATGAATAAAAATTGGGTTAACTAAATAAAAGTAAAACAAACTAATATACACACAATTTCACAAAGGTTAGCCTGTTAATTTAATGACAAGACCCTATAACTTCTTGTATTATAGGTCGATGTAATCCCTCATTCGTCCAGGAGTGTTGTAGCTTTTATTTTTAAAGGATTTTTAGTCCGTAGGCTTTAATAGATAGGACGTGAAATTGCGTGAAATTGGTATGAGACAGAACCCCATGGAGAGAACATGCAGTAGACTGTCGGAGCCGGCAGTGGAACTCACGTCACTGGGGAAGGCTACACTTGGGGGAAGGCTACACTTGGAGCCTGCCCACCGGGCAGTAATAAACTCTGTTTTTCTAAAAAGATACTCCAGATGACAACAACTGAATCTTTCTTGTATTATAACGAAAAATGCAAAATTAAACCCAGCCATAGAATTATCAATGGCTGTGTTCACACAGTATATTGGCTTGCAAATAGATGTTTTTTTGCTTTGCATTTTAAATTCAGGACATCAGTTTACATATCACTTTCTTGCCTTTTGGCTAAGACCAAGTGTAGTATCTGTTCTGCAAATACACTGTCAATCTGCATTATTTACGGACCAGTGACGTATGATTTAGGTGAATGGATATTGACTTTCCGTGAAAACAGGCCCTGTCAGTGACGGACACAGTTTGAATTTTGCTCTTCCAACAGTTACGAGATGGCTGCTTGCTGCTGCAATCGCCACTGCAATGGTATAACGAGGTTTTTTTTAGCTTTATTTAGACTATAGCTGTAGATGGTAGATACGTGAATATAATACATCCATGGTAGATACTCATTGGACAAACATTACTGCCATCTGCCGCAAAGCATGAAGGAGGAGGGGAATCTGCCGTAAAGCATGAAGGAGGAGGGGAATCTGCCGTAAAACTTGAATGAGGAAGGATTACGCTAATCGGGTTCAATAACAAAAGAACGCGTTTTCACATTTCAGAAATGAACTAAGATAGTGACGGGACATGTAACAATGTAGATGCTGTTGGATTTTGCTTTAATTAAAATGTGTTCTTGGAAATCGTAGTTTTGATAATTTGCTTAGCTACAGCTAGATCTTTCTAGCCCTACATATTTTTAGATATAAAGACAAACACTGTCCAAGAATGTCCGGTGGTCCAAACGGAGACCCCAACATGTCTGCAGAGGAAGGCATCATCGACGATGAAGATTACTTTGATGATGAAGGTGATCTTTGTCGTAGTCAAGTATGAAACGATCTACTTTGTATTGATAATCTTCTGTGGTGTTTGTTTTCTCCAGAGTACAATGCTGTCAATTCCATGCTGGATCAAATCAACTCTTATCTTGATGACCTAGAGGAGAAGAATGACGCGCTGAATGGCAAATTACACGAACTGCTGGAGTCCAACAGACAGGCGCGACTGGAGTTCAGGGCCCAGCTCAATGGATCCACTCTGCCCGACACGAGCAGCTCTTCACCCGGACACGAGAGCAGTAATGAGACCAATGGACCCCAGACCACTGACAAGGATTAGATAAGCTTTCCCCAATGGTCCTTTTAACAGTGGAATTACTTTTAATTCCCTCACCTCCAAATACTGCGTTTGACCACGTTTATATATTATTATACCAGTGCATATTGTACAAATACAGTTCTGTTGTGGCAAAGTAAGTTATTTGTTCTTTCTTATGCTGTAATGTACATTCCACTATATACATGTTTAGAAAGCATGCATAAAATGTAAAGCATGCCATTATGTTTGTTAATGTGTGTGCAATATAAAAAAACCTAAAAGTTATGTTGAATGTAATGAGTTGTAAACTAACCATGAAAATTGTAATTTTATTAAAACAATCCGCAAACTATAACATTCAAAAAAGAAAAATACATTACATTTCATGAAGGTAGAAGTTACCACTCAGCTCAAAATTGTCAGTAGCGGCAAAAAAATACAATAAATGTACAACATTGTCTGAGAATAAAAATGTCACCTTGTAAACCTTATGACAAGTTCCTCTGTTTTACCACTCATGTGACAGTCTCATGACTGAGTGAAGGTCAGGTCAGCAAGGGACTTTCTACAAAGTAGATAGGATTGAGGAGAACATTTTTTAGGCATCAGGAGCACTCTAAAGTATGACAGTTTCAAGGAGATTGCACTCAATTGCTACAATATTTTACCACTTTGGCTGAATACACTTGAAACTCTACAAACAGTTTGCGTTTCAGCAATTCAAGTTTCTAGAAATTCAAGTTTAGACATTTTACCAAGTGCCATTTAGCTTCACCACCACTCAAATGTTTTTGACCGTCAAATATACATCAAGTCTAGATCAAACGTTAAACAGTGTTTATCTGCAAAATTTAGGAATTCCTAAACTCATTTAATAAAAAGTTCTATACTGTTTGATAAATACTTTCAAGTAGCATTTTGGCCTTAATGATGTACCTTATGATGATTTCCTTTTTATATGCTACAGTCCTGCAACATTGTTAGATTTGTTTTTCAATGTCATAAATCAACGTTCCCAGAAAAAGCAGCAGCTAAAAATTTGTATTCAATATCTTTATCAGGTACAACTCTAGTGTGATTTACAGATCACAAAACTAAACTACTGCACTTTTCACTGTGCTTCCTGATTTATAAGTGCCTTTTCAAAAAGGCAAGTATGTGAGAACATTTTGAATATGGAACAATGTTAACACAACATTATTGTCTTGAAATATGCTATGCAACTGGCCAACATCAGTGCCTTACATCTGTGTAAGGTTCATGTCCTCTCTTAGTAATTCTACTTGTAAAGTTCTCCCAATTTTACTCACTGTAAATCCAGATTATAAAAACAGCATTAACTACTGTAACAAATGTGTTACTCGTACCAGACTGAGTCAGCGTCTGTTTGTGGCTCTCACTGTCCTCCGCCTTGGAGTTGCCTTTAAACTTTTTTTCTTATTCACTCCCTTTTGTTCCTCTACATTTCCTTCATCAGAAACGCTTGGTGCAGAGTCTTTGGTCACTGCTGGGACAGTCTCACTGTTCTGATCTCCATCAGTCAGTGATGCAGCTGCCTCCTCCACACTAGTGTGTTCTACGTCTACAGCACTAGCGCTTGGTGTTGAAATGGTGACATCTTCAAGAGCTTCATCTGGCTCTGCTGTCTTCATCTGCTCATGCTGTCTGCTCATGAGCTTCATCTGGCTCTGCTGTCTGCTCATGAGCTTCATCTGGCTCTGCTGTCTGCTCATGAGCTCTGCTGTCATCTGCTTCTGCTCTGCTGTCTGCTCATGAGCTTCATCTGGCTCTGCTGTCTGCTCATGAGCTCATCTGGTCTGCTCAGAGCTTCATCTGGCTCTGCTGTCTGCTCATGAGCTTCATCTGGTTCTGCTGTCTGCTCATGAGCTTCATCTGGTTCTGCTGTCTGCTCATAATCCTCCATCAGACGACAGACTGAAACAAACGACTGCTTGGAGCTCAGTTCTGTGGTGGGATCTGAACAGTCTGTGTTGGATTCTTCGTTACCAACACATTTTTTGCTTGCTTCATATTTTTTGTCAATTTTGTGCCTCTAAAAACAAAACAAATATTTGATGTTAAACAAATACTGCAAAATATAATCCAAATCAAATTTAAAAGTAGCAAAAAACACCTTTAGCTTTTCAAAGTGCTCCAAGGATTTGCAGTGCAAGTGCAGGTCTGATGATTCAAAATGGTAAAATTTATTGCAGAGTTTGCAGATAAACCCTGCTACTGGAACAAAAAAACTTCCACCTGTGTGACCACATAAACAAATAATAAAATGGATCACTATAGCAGTTACCTCAATAATAAACATAGGAAAACAGCATGTGGGTCTCCACTAACCATAGAGTACTTCAGGGTCGTACTGCACACCGTCATCCATGTCCTCCAGGGTCACTTCTTTAATTGTCCCTTCATCCTAAAAATTTGGTTTTTGGTTAGTTTTGATGGCCGGGTTTTTTATGACATTAACATAACCTCTGTTACTGTCTATAATGTGCATGTGACCTTCAGTCAGGTGGTTAGCACAAAAATATAACAAAAATCAGCCTGTTCTAGAGCTTTAAAGCCAATAGCAATACTCTTAAAAAGTGCAAATATTGGTATTTCAAACCCACCTGTTTATTCAAGTCTCCATGATCTTCTGTGTTACTTAAATGCACGTTTTCATCATCCTCTGACATAGAACCCTCTTCTTCCACCAAAAAACCATCTGGGATTTTTGTTACTTCTTCACAGCGTTCATTTTCCTGGCTCTAAAATAACAAACCCATGAAGCGTCAGACTTATGTGTGTAACAGAGCCATTATGAAATAGAGAGAAAAATACCATTTCCACTTTTTTTCTGTGCTCAATGGACTGCAAGTGCTGTATAAAAATCTGAGAAGATTTGAAGTGTTTCTTACAGATTGTGCAGGAGGATATCGCCATTTTTCTAGCAAGCTGGACAAGAGATGAAAGACCCAGTTGTATCAAATTAAAATAAATACGATCAAACTGTTTCAGACAGAACGAGACTTTACTTTGTGCTCCTTTGTTTGGTGGTGCTCTACGACACTGTTGGTGAAGTGCGTTTGGCAGGTTCCACACCAATTTTTCAACTCATTTTTTTTCTCACTATTAAAAAAGAGAAAAAATACCATTTTGCTCTACAATGAGAAAAAACATGGAGGAAACCAATGGTTCTATCAGATTTGGAAAACAGACCCATCCTGGCTGGTTCCCTGAAGAGTGTCCTTTAATCGTGGAAGCAGTGTAACGAGGCAAGCATTGCTCATGTGTTGTATTTCCATCATCCTCTGCTGGTGGGAAATGCTATTCATGTGACTTCTAAAGTTCTAAGGGACAAACAATAGAGACAGAAATAGTCACAATCTTGAATACACATACAATAGATTAACATTTACAAACTTCTAATGAACTTACATGTTGGTTATGGCATGTGATGCTGCAAAGATAGCAGTAAAATTTGTTGGTTCCTTCATCCACATCCTCCTCTCCCTCTTCCTGGCTTTCTACAGGTAGTAAAGATCCGTCTTTCTGTGACACCTCCACCATAGGCATATCAACATGCTGGTCTCCAGCAGGAGTTAAAGCTCCTTGAACCTTCAGAAACAATAAAAATATGGTCACACCAATGTACCCATTTGCTACAATATAAAGTGTACATAAAGCTCACCTCTGCTGCTGTGCTTTCATTTTCCGATTCATGAACTTCTGAGCCCACAATGGAACCAATTTCTTTTAGAAAATCACAATCAATATAGGCTTCTGAATAATCACAAATTTGAAGGAGCTGAATTCAGTTTAAGAGTGTTTACCTTCAGGGTGACACTCGCTGTCTGAAGAGAGAATTTCACAATCAGCCTCAGCTACAGAGACAACAGGCTGCTCTGTGATCTCCTCAGGCCTAAAAGGCATGTTTTAAAAATCACAACAGCAAAAATATGACATAATATCATAAAACAGGAAGTATAATGAGTTTTGGATTTGCATGTTTTTAAAATGCAACTTAAAACACAGTTTTAATGTCCATTTTTTCAAAGACAACAGACAAAAGATGTTTTCTAATCTTATTATTTATTTTAAATGTTTAAAACGTTCTGTTTTAAGCTATAAATTTAGCTTGTTTATTCTACATTGCTCGTTATTGAGCATGTAAGTCAGTTTATGCAAAGGCAATTTAATTTAAAATTCTTTGAAACCAAAAATAAGAGTCACGTATACCTACCCACGTGTTTTCTGCTTCTTTTTGACAGGTTCTTCAAGTTGCTCCTCAGATAATGTACAGCATCCATCATCAGGATTTACAATATGGCCTATGAAACATACACAACATATTAGAATCTCAACTATCTTTATCTATATCTTTATCTAAATGAAATGAAATATGAGGAAAACTGTGCTTTACCACCTTCACTGGCTTCAGTAGCAGTGCTAGGTCCCGGTTGCTCTTCACTAAGCTCTTGAGTAACATGCTCAATGTCTCTCTTCCGCTCCGATTGATGAGCAACAGCATCCTACGTACAGGGTTTATTAAAAATAATGACAATAATTGTATAATATTTAATTTTGTTTAGTTTTACGGTTAACATATATTTGCAAGTCCCGTTATAATTACCGTGGTACTTGAACTGGCAGAGGAGGATCCGGGAACACTGCTGTTATTGTTATAGTACCGAACATGAGGATAAACTGGCCTTGCGGGTGGAAATCCCATCATGGGAGACTTGATGGCCACACCCATAGGAACAGGCCCAAGCAGAGAAGAACGTGCTCCAGCAGCGAAGAACTGACGGAACTGTTGTCCACCCATTCTATATCCTCGCATATTACCTAAAAGCATGAAGGCAACACAATGATTAGTGAAAACACATGCGCACCGATATATTAAAGCTGAATACCACACCCTGCATCTGCTGCATCAGGAGGGCCCCCTGAAGCATGGGATTGGGGGCGATGATTGTCGTCTGAGTGGTCTGGCATAAATTGACCATCCTGGGAGGGGGGCTGCTGCTGGAGGAGGCACAGGAATAGCTCTGGACAGAAAACAGAATTGAATATGTAATGATTTACAATTTGTGTGCACTCTTAGTTTTAGTAAACAACACAGTTGGAAGAAGTTCTTAATACACTGCCCAGCCAAAAAATAATAAGTCACAACTTAGATTCAACTAAGCAAATCGGTATAAGCCCCCTATTGGATAATTGTTGCATGATTGTCTATCAGATGCAACACTGTATTTAAATCCAACTGACACAAACACGGAAAGACAAATCCAGTGGTTATGGGACAAAATACTACAGATCTGAACCCCAGTGAGAGTGTTTGGGATGAGCTAGAGAAGGCTTTGTGCAGTGGTCACTCTCTCACATCTCAATAAATCCTGGTTAAAAAATTAACGCAACACTGGATGGAAACAAATATTTTGACATTGCAGAATCTTACTGAAACTATGCCACAGAGAATGTGTGCTAAAATACAAATTAAAGACAGTCCTACGAAACATTAGAGCGTGTGGGTTTGTTTTCCCCTCTGGCGATTTAAAACTTTTTTTTTTTTAATAAGGTAGTGCATATGTACGGATTGAAAACATAAACTGACATGGATTGATACAGTATTACATTGGATGCAATCCAAATTGATAAGGCTGAGTGAATTTATCAAGATCAAGATTTTAAAGTCAACAATAACCAAAATCGCAATAAAATATTATTGTAAATAAATAAATGAATACGAAGTTGTGTTATGTGTACAGTGCACTTTTTTAACAGGGCCAGAAGCGTGAACAAACAACGCAGTGGATGCAGTGCTGCTCTTGTGTCTGGTGTGTGGACGCAGGACGCAGTGCTGCGTCCACACACCAGTCCTGTGGAAGCACGACGCAGGACGCAGTGCTGCTCTCGCGTCTGGCGTGTGGACGCAGGACGCAGTGCTGCTCTCGCGTCTGCTCTGCGTCTGGCGTGTGGACGCAGGACGCAGTGCTGCTCTCGCGTCTGGCGTGTGGACGCAGGACGCAGTGCTGCTCTCGCGTCTGGCGTGGACGCAGACGCAGCGCTGCTCTCGTCGGCGTCTGGGTGTGGACGCAGGACGCAGCGCTGCTTCTCGTGTCTGGGTGTGGACGCAGGATGCAGGACGCAGCGCTGCTCTCGTGTCTGGGGTGTGGACGCAGGATGCAGGACGCAGCGCTGCTCTCGTGTCTGGGGTGTGGACGCAGGATGCAGGACGCAGCGCTGCTCTCGTGTCTGGGTGTGGACGCAGGACGCAGCGTGCTCTCGTGTCTGGCGTGTGGACGCAGGACGCAGCGCTGCTCTCGGTCTGGCGTGTGGACGCAGGAGTGCTGCTCGCGTCGGACGCAGGACGCAGTGCTGCTCTCTCTGCGTCTGGCGTGTGGACGCAGGACGCAGTGCTGCTCTCCGTCTGGCGTGTGGACGCAGGACGCAGTGCTGCTCTCGCGTCTGGACGCAGGACGCAGCGCTGCTCTCGCGTCTGGACGCAGGACGCAGCGCTGCTCTCGCGTCTGGCGTGTGGACGCAGCGCTGCTCTCTCGCGTCTGGCTGAGTGGACGCAGGACGCAGCGCTGCCCTCGCGTCTGGCGTGTGGACGCAGGACGCAGCGCTGCCCTCGCGTCTGGCGTGGTGGACGCAGGACGCAGCGCTGCCCTCGCGTCTGGCGTGTGGACGCAGGACGCAGCGCTGCCTCGCGTCTGGCGTGTGGACGCAGGACGCAGTGCGCTGCCCTCGCGTCTGGCGTGTGGACGCAGGACGCAGCGCTGCCCTCGCGTCTGGCGTGTGGACGCAGGACGCAGCGCTGCCCTCGCGTCTGGCGTGTGGACGCAGGACGCAGCGCTGCCCTCGCGTCTGGCTGTGGACGCAGGACGCAGCGCTGCCCTCGCGTCTGGCGTGTGGACGCAGGACGCAGCGCTGCCCTCGCGTCTGGCGTCTGGCGTGTGACGCAGCGCTGCTCTCGCGTCTGCCGTGTGGACGCAGCGCTGCTCTCGCGTCTGCCGTGTGGACGCAGCGCTGCTCTCGCGTCTGCCGTGTGGACGCAGCGCTGCTCTCGGGTCTGGCGTGTGGACGCAGGACGCAGCGCTGCTCTCGTGTCTGGCGTGTGGACGCAGGATGCAGCGCTGCTCTCGTGTCTGGCGTGTGGACGCAGGATGCAGGACGCAGCGCTGCTCTCGTGTCTGGGGACGCAGTGTGTGGACGCAGGACGCAGTGCTGCTCTCGTGTCTGGACGCAGGACGCAGTGCTGCTCTCGTGTCTGGACGCAGGACGCAGTGCTGCTCTCGTGTCTGGACGCAGGACGCAGTGCTGCTCTCGCGTCTGGACGCAGGACGCAGTGCTGCTCTCGCGTCTGGACGCAGGACGCAGGGCTGCTCTCGCGTCTGGACGCAGGACGCAGGGCTGCTCTCGCGTCTGGACGCAGGACGCAGGCTGCTCTCGCGTCTGGACGCAGGACGCAGGGCTGCTCTCGCGTCTGGCGTGTGGACGCAGGGCTGCTCTCGCGTCTCTGCGCGTGTGGACGCAGGGCTGCTCTCGCGTCTGGCGTGTGGACGCAGGACGCAGTGCTGCTCTCGCGTCTGCGTGTGGACGCAGGACGCAGTGCTGCTCTCGCGTCTGGCGTGTGGACGCAGGACGCAGTGCTGCTCTCGCGTCTGCGTGGGACGCAGGACGCATGCTGCTCTCGCGTCTGGCGTGGACGCAGTGCTGCTCTCGCGTCTGGCGTGTGGACGCAGGACGCAGTGCTGCTCTCGCGTCTGGCGTGTGGACGCAGTGCAGTGCTGCTCTCGCGTCTGGCGTGTGGACGCAGGACGCAGTGCTGCTCTCGCGTCTGGCGTGTGGACGCAGGACGCAGTGCTGCTCTCGCGTCTGGCGTGTGGACGCAGGCAGGACGCAGTGCTGCTCTGCGCGTCTGGCGTGTGGACGCAGCGCTGCTCTCGCGTCTGGCGTGTGGACGCAGGACGCAGTGCTGCTCTCGCGACTGGGGTGCGGACGCAGCGCTGCTCTCGCGTCTGGGGTGGGTGGGACGCAGTGCTGCTCTTACCTCGGTGCCTGGTGTGCCTGGTGTGCCTGGTGCGCCTGGTGCGCCTGGTGTGCCTGGTGCGCCTGGTGAGCCTGGTGCGCCTGGTGAGCCTGGTGCGCCTGGTGAGCCTGGTGAGCCTGGTGCGCCTGGTGCGCTTGGTGTGGATGGGGCACATGGCGGCCCGCAGAGGGCTGAGGTGGCGGAGGCGGAGGCTGCTGGTGGAAAAGCTGCTGAAGTTGCCTCAGATGCTGCTGAAACTGCTGCTGTTGCTGCTGTTGTTGGTGGTGAATGTGCGGGTTAAACATCACGCTCGCCTTTCAGATCAGCTGCCGCTTGGTGAACAATCGTTTCAGAACTTTAAAGATGTCTAGAAAGAAAAACAGTAATTATTATTATTGTCAGACAACATGAAACTACTTTGGGTCAGTCATGTGCACCTGCTGACAACTGGTATAACACATTCTGTCACTGTGGCAGTCACATTTTACTGCTACGTATAACACAACTTTGTTTTAAACATGAGCGATCGCGTATTTTTATTTTTACATCAACTATGGGAAATAAAGCTAGAAATGACCGACGACCAAGCTACACTTGCTACAAACAAATGTTAGCTTCTTAGCCACTGCTAGCTTAACATCACACTGTGCAGGCCTAGCTCGATTCAATTGTGAAATTGTTATTTTGTCCTGGAGTCTGGTGGCTAACAGCACCTACCAATAACACCGCCAGCTCTGACTAAATATAAAATGACATAGTTAGATCCCAGTTTGATGGAAACTAGCTCGTATCCTTCACCGGTGCCGTGCTGCAACTCAGCATAAAATACAATACGACGTTTGAGGACTCGCATCACGTGGCGCCCTCTAGCGTTCATGATAACAAGCTATCCACAGTGAACATGCACAAATATTGTTTTGTTTTGCTCGACAATCTATTTCTATTCAGTAAAAAAGGAAAAATTAAGGGGAAAAGCCTACATATTAATTTACCAAACTCTATGAAAAGCGCACATTTTACACGCCCTTTTGTTGACAGAATACTTTTGCCACCGCGCGGTGTTTTGGTGTAACTGCATGGATCCATTTCCCAGGCGAGGAGCTCCAGCTCATCTTCCTCATCCTCCTCTCGAGGTCCCTGGTGCTAGAGGAGAGGGCACGCCGTGGAAGACTTTAAATGAAGAGGACACCCACAAACTGATCATCTGCTACGGTCATTAGCGCTGTGGTCCTTAGGGTTTGTGCGGGCAGATCATAAATGATCATCCCACACTGATTTTTCAAGGAAATCATAAGCTGATAGCTCTGATCGAAAATGGGGAACCGGGGCATGGAGGATTTGATTCCTTTGGTGAACCGCCTGCAGGATGCCTTTTCGTCCATCGGCCAAAATGCGACTTTGGATCTGCCGCAGATCGCTGTGGTCGGTGGACAAAGCGCCGGGAAGAGCTCGGTTCTGGAGAACTTCGTGGGGAAGTAAGTAGCTTTAGGTTTCCTTCATCACAACAGGAAGCGGCCGCGGAGCTTTAATTTAGCAGCCTTAAACCACGAACTATTCAACTCAGAAGCCTACAGCTTTGACTATGAGGCCCTGACAGCATAACCACTGTTGAACTGCTGCTGATCAGTTTGCAATATTTATGCTGGGTCCCACTTTTCTTTCAGAGAAATGCTCTCAAATTGTGCGAACTAGTTTTGGCCTACTCTATCCCAAGAGTTCCTGGCAATACATTGGCTAAGCAATACAATAGCAATACTATAGGTTTGTAGACAAGTTGACTCTTTACATCTGCATAATCAAACAAGCTACTGTAGTTTTGATGGCATAAAATGGCTAGTCTATAAACTTTATACTGTATACTCTATAAACCAAACTGTAAACCATTACTGCTCTAATGCATTACTTTGACAGAATAAATAAACATATATAACATATAAGATATCAATGGGAGCAATAGTGATCAGTTACTGCAGGGTGACCTTGTTGTGAAGGGAGATAGAGGCACCTGAGCTCTGAGCCGCATCCATCTGTCCGCCAGGACTTAGACTGAGGTGAAGCTTATGAACATGCAACTACAAACAGGGCCATAACTGTTGTTCCCAAAAAGAACTTTTATTTAGGACCATCTTAAAATATGCATGCCAAACTCTGTGATTCAGCAGTATTGCCTGACAAGGTCAGAGTATGGCTTTATGCCAGTGCTCATTCTGCTCAATCACCTCTCCCTCAACTGCACAAGATGCGTGCAAAAATAAAGACATGCATGTTCACTGCACTGGACATAATGATGCACCAATAGATTTTCTTGTGTGCAAGGATTCATCACTCTCGTACTAATGGAGCAAAATGTGTTTCCTACATTTGTTTAACACCTGAAAAAACTAGTTTGCCACATGGCTAAGAGCACTAATCCCTGCCTCAACAGGTGACAAGTTTGAGACTCCCAATGTTTAAACATGTGAGACAATACATGTTAGAAAAGTCCAATGCGCAAAAAGCAGGTGCAGCTGTGCACCTACTTCGAGCTTAGCATCAGTCGACACCATTGAATGGGAAAAGGACTCAACTATTTAAAATCCTTCCTGTATTTGTCCTGGCTGGCCTGTCTCTTGTGTAAGTGGTGACCTAGCTTTGACCTTAGAGCTGTTTACAGAGTATTCAGAGTATTCAGATGTGCTTGTCATATCAGTTGTGACTATGAGCATGCATTCTACAGCCTTTCTTTAATTATAATGTCAATATCCTGTCCCAGTTGATGCTTACACAATTGAAACACACAAAAAATATTTGTTGTCTACCATATTTTATATTGATGCTAAAGACAGCATGGTTGTTTTATTTTGTACCAACTACTAAATACATGCTATACTTCCCCCGCTCTGCTTTTTTAATTGTATTATTTTATCCCTAGTGTTTAATTATCTCCCAGGAAAAAAGGAGAGACTTTTCCAGTGTCAGCTCATAGAGAGTCAGGGGGAAGTAGGGTTTGGTCAAGTAAAAAAGCACCTCAATAAGTAGAAGCTTTTTAATTTTCAAAATAAGACTAAACAGATTCAATGTAAGAAGATTTGCAACATAAAAGTGAAAAAATGCATGCATGCACCGCATGCACTGCACTCTATTATCAAAGTAATAAGAGACGAGAGTGTTTTCAGCACCACGGAGAGCTCTTTGGTTCACAAGAGTAATGCCACCTTTTTAGTATTGGTTAATTAATAAAACATCAAATTACCACCAAAGTGGTGTCGCACTGTATGTGATGTATACAACACCCAAAGTTGTGTCTTTTGTTTAGTGCTGATTCACACTGAATAAACTGGATCTATTATTGGGTGCAGATTATATTCATTTTAGCTCATAATTCCACCATCAGAATTAGCCACATGGTAGTGCAGCATGAGTGCACTTTGGCTCTGTGTTTGTGTAGATTTCTAAAAGTATCACCAAGACTGAAAATGAACCCTTCCCCCACAAGGATTACGTTTATGATAGAGAGCTAGTATCACACTGGTATTACATAACTCTGTGCCCAAAGCATCAGGATCCTCACAAGACTGATTTTTGCGTGAATTACATTTTTAAAATAAAATGATAAAATCTAAATTTTGTTTGAATTTAAGGTTAAGTGAATGTAATTCATTGTACTATGCTTTCTTTTATGATTCATACACAGTGTGCATGTTTAAAGAATACCATTACTGTTAATCTTATTCTAAAATCAGTTTAAATCTATTTATTGGTACATTATGTTTGATTGTCATGATTGTGCCTCAGATAGGAAGAATTCATGTTTTTAAACGAAAACTGCTGGGTGTTTGTCCTCACGCTGCCACAGATTAACTCTAATCTGTGTTTGGGCAGCTGCATATCACGTTCTTCTATTGGCTCTGTCCTAATCTGGAGGTCTGCTTCAAAGCAACCATTCACCTCATTGGCTACATTCACCACTGTCGCCGCTAAGTGGACACACTGTGTTATGAAGCAGAATCAATCCACAGGAGTTAAAGACAATGCTTAAATTCGTTGTCTTAAATTAATTTAAATCAGTTTAGACTAATTTTGCTACACATACTGACTTAAATTAGATACTTTTTAATGTATAAACTAAAAAAGGCAGTGTTAGTCATATATTTTAAAGCAGATCTCGTGTATATGCTTGATATTTTGTAGAACAATGCAGAGTTAATGATGCATCAGCAGCAGCTGGCGCCTCGTAGACTGTGGGCCTAGATGAAATGAACCAGTCAATGTTCCACTGCAGTTCATCCTGTTCAGAGGCTTTTGTTTGAAATGATCATGTTAAAAAAGAGATGGAAAGTAAACCAGTTGCTGTCAAATTGGGCTTAGCTGCACTATGTGTGTATGAGTAGCTGGTATCCCGTGTCCTTTGACCTTTGACCTGTTCTTCAGGTTTTGTTTTAATTGCAAAACTCATATTCTAGTAGAGTAGATTCGAGTAGACCAGGGGTGTCCAAACTTTTTTCCCAAGAGCCACATTTTTAAACATTTACAGAATAGAGGGCCTCAGACAACAGGATATTGATTTGAATCGTTCAAAATGTTTATGGTGGGTTTGACTGAGCCCCCACGTCTCAAATAAGGCTTGAAACATTAACGTTAGGTCTGAAGCAGATCTTTTTCTAAACGTTGCCTTAAAAGTAGTAATTTTGTGTATTTTTCAGTTTCACAAATCCTTCTTTACTACAGAAATAAGGAGATAGAGCAGCACATTTCATTAGAGTTTGTAAAGAATCAGATGGTTTAAAAAAAAAAGAAAGCAATAGAGACAGTTAATGTATAGGATAGTTAAGATAAATGCTGTAAATTTGGTGTAAAAAGTCTGTACATAAGCACAAAATAATTAAAATCCATTAAATAAAGTCATCTAGAGATTTGTCATTCTAGTTAAAATACAATTAAATATTAAGATGTTGAGCTACTCTCTAGTGTAATGTTGCAGAAAGGGTCTGTGCAATCAGTCAACAAATTATATATTGAGAATTTCTATTTTAAGGCTCTTTCTGAGAGGATTTTTATGATTTATCCCTTATGTAGAAAAAGATTCAGTTGTAGTCATCTGGACTCTGTTTTAGAAAAAACAAAACGTTTCAACTCTCATCCAAGAGTCATTCTCAATCAGAGAAACAAGTCTGAGAACTCTTGTTTATATCCTACTCTGTGAGAGCCCTGCCCACAGGGCGGGACCTCCTGCTAATGGCCCATTGAAACTGGGATGGGCCTATTGTTCTAATGTTCCCTGCCTCACCTTGAGTTCGTGCAATCCACATCTGCAAACTACTAGACATCTGTCTTAACACCACATACTTTCAATTCATTTTTACAGACAGATTCACGGCTGTGCCATGGGCTCGCCCGTCTCTCCCATAGTGGCCAACTTGTACATGGAGCATTTTGAGAAGAAGGCACTGACCTCCTTTTCAGGCATTGCTCCAAGTCTTTGGTACCGTTACGTGGATGACACTTTTGTGACAATTAAGAAACAAGAGCTGGAACCTTCTCAGAGCACATCAATGCAGTGGACCCGCACATCAGGTTTACAAGAGTAGATGCAAAGGAGAACCGCTTGGCCTTTCTTGACTGTTCCACTATCAGAGGAGAAGACGGAAAGCTCCAGATAGAAGTATATAGGAAACCCACACACACGGATCAGTACCTGCTCTTTGGCTCTAACCACCCACTACGGCATAAGCTGGGAGTGATCAGAACACTACAACACAGAGCACAAGCGGTGCCCACCAACTCAGAAGGCAAGAGGAAAGAGGAAACACACGTGTGGAATGCTCTCTCAGCCTGTGGATACCCGACTTGGGCTCTGAACAAAGTGAAGAGAACCAAAAAAGCAGGACAAAAGGGACAAAAGGGAAACAGAACCAAGAAGAAGGGGTGTCTCTATCCCTTATGTCTCAGGACTGTCAGAAAAACTGCAACGAATTTTTAGACAATACGAAGTCCCTGTTTATTTCAAACCAGGCAACATGTTAAGACAAAAACTGGTTCTTAAGGACAAGATGCCGACACAAAAACAGAGCAATGTAGTGTATTCTGTCCAATGCAGTGAAGAAAGTTGTAAAGAGCGTTACAGAGGGAGACTGAACAGCCACTTCACAAGAGGCTGTATCAACACAGAAGACACGCGAGTTCAGGACCCCAAAGCACCGTACATCTTCATCTCAAAGCCACAAACCACTCTATTGAAGACAGTGAGGTGGAGCTTCTGAGCAGGGGGAAAAGATGGTTTGAAAGAGGAGTTAAGGAGGCTATCTTTGTTAAAAAAGAGAATCCTTCCTTAAATCGTAATGGAGGTTTAAGATTCAACCTTCCAGTTGTTTATAACGGTCTGCTGAAACCCTGGAGACGCCCGAGGCATTCTGATGCTAAATAGGAACTCAAGGTGAGGCAGGGAACAATAGAACAATAGGCCCATCCCAGTTTCAATGGGCCATTATGAGGAGGTCTCGCCCTGTGGGCAGGGCTCTCACAGAGTAGGATATAAACAAGAGTTCTCAGACTTGTTTCTCTCATTGAGAATGACTCTTGGATGAGAGTTGAAACGTTTTGTTTTTTCTAAAACTGAGTCCAGATGACTACAACTGAATCTTTTTCTACAATGGAACACTCCTGGACGAATGAGGGATTACACCGACATTTATCCCTTATGTTTATTACATTTAGGCATGTAATCATAACATGTTAATTAATGATCTGAGATAACTGTTGTTTTCATCAATTGATTTTTATTAAAATGTAATATCGAATTAATTGTATTGCTTGTATTTAGCATAGTTTTTATGTTCATTCTAAATTTCCACTTGCCCATGATAATTTAACTTGTTTCAGAGACTTCCTTCCTCGTGGCTCCGGTATTGTGACCCGTCGCCCTCTTGTGCTGCAGCTCATGAACTGCCCCACAGGTGAAATAACTTACTTACATTTGTTATCTAGCTTGCCAATATGTTGTTTGTGCATATTTGGTATTAACTCACATTCAAATAGCTTTTATATTTGGTCTAAATTTAAACTGTAAAAAAATATATTAAAAGGGGAAAAGCTCATTTTCAGATACATAATGTATGTCTTTGAAAAGGATTTCCATCATTTTACTGACAAACGTGTCCCTCTTTCAGAGTATGCAGAGTTCCTTCACTGCAAGGGAAAGAAGTTTACAGATTTTGATGAGGTGCGGCAGGAGATTGAAGCAGAAACCGATCGTGTGACTGGAGCTAACAAAGGGATTTCTCCTGTGCCCATCAACCTGCGAGTTTACTCTCCTCATGGTGAGACTGCAAGAAAACAGCCATACATGTTTGCTTATTATTATACTTGTCAACATTGACATTCTTACAGTGCTTAACCTTACATTGGTGGATCTACCTGGCATGACAAAGGTACCAGTGGGAGACCAACCTGCAGACATCGAGTTTCAGATTCGCGAGATGTTAATGCAGTTTGTCACCAAAGAGAATTGCCTGATGCTCGCTGTGTCCCCAGCAAATTCAGATTTAGCCAACTCTGATGCTTTGAAGATTGCCAAAGAGGTCGACCCTCAGGGTAAGGGAAATTGGATACATGAACACACTTATTTATAGTAAGAAAGTCTTGTATGTCTTCCTTATTCTCAATTAGTAATGTTCAGTAATTTAGTATCATTGCTTTACAATAGAAGCATACAAAATGTGAATATCAGGTATATTCTCAATAAGTCAACTATCAAAAAGCTGCAAGATCATCTGTTAAAAGAATAAACTTGCAGTGCAATCGTTTAGGTGCTTTAAATGTACGTCCTGTGGCATGTTTGCTGCAAGTCATCGATAGATGTCTATGCAATGTGCACGAGCCTTTTGTTCTTATTGAGAGGTTAAAAGCAACAGTAAAAAACAGCTTCTTTGGCCCGCACATCTGGTAAGAACAATTAGGAGTATAATGCAACTTAATGGCTCAAACAAAATGCTTTTCTATTCTTATTTCTTAAATAAACAGCTCAAGATGGTTTGCCAAAATCACATTTGTCATCTTATAAATCCTTTTATTGTGTATTCAGGCATGAGGACCATCGGCGTGATTACCAAGCTGGACTTGATGGATGAAGGCACAGATGCCAAGGACATTCTTGAGAATAAGCTGCTTCCTCTCAGAAGGGGTAAGTCCTAGCGCTTGACATGCAATGACACACTGTTTCCCTCTTGTGGTCACACCACTTCCAAAGTATTTGGAGGGGGGATTTGGTGCCGGGGGAGTAGAAGAACAGAGTTAAAAAGGTGAAAGGGGCTTGAGTGCAGGATGGTAAAAGGGGTGTGATGAGAAAGTCTTGGAAAAGACTTTGCTTGCTTTCTGTGGGTAGTCTTTGCAATGTGCTGATTCAGTGCTTTCTCTTGTTTCCATTTGCACTTAGTATAACCCAAAAGCCATGGGTATACTTTCCACTGCTCTTTTGCGTCTTTCTGTTTTTATTCCCCCCTTCTCATCTCAGTTCACTGTGTGGACATTCACATTTACAAGGCTTCTGGAACACAGTTACTGTTGGTTAGAACGCATGAAACCGCTTTAACGGGGTGATGCATGAGAAACTTTAATGGGAGGTGAAACGGATACAAAAGACATGATTTACCTTTGTTTTTACTTTGTCTGTGTACTTCAGGGGTCTCCAATCTTTTTCCCCGGGCAAGCTTCTTTTAGCGGTCACAAGAAATTGAGTTGATCGTGTACGGTGGTACGGTGGTACAGTCCTTTGGGTCGCTTCCATGCTACAGGTTGGAGACCCCTGGTGTAGCTTATATTTTAATGTATTTTTCATTCATCAAGCTGTTCATATTATTCTTGTTTCTGTTATAGATTTCTGGCTAGATCAAAGTGGATTTGTTTTAGAGTAGCACTTTGGGGATTGGAGTACACAAGTATTTTACTTCTTCCTACTCCTGATGTGTACAAAAATGTCTGACAGAATTAAATTAGCTTTTTCTGTGGAACCTGCCTGGACGAGAATGAAAGAAATGCATAACATAACATGGTCAATAAAATGAACCAAACTGAACTTTAATTGAAAGCCA
The DNA here is from genome assembly GCA_015082035.1 of Chaenogobius annularis. Lineage (NCBI taxonomy): Eukaryota > Metazoa > Chordata > Actinopteri > Gobiiformes > Gobiidae > Chaenogobius > Chaenogobius annularis. The sequence goes on from BJKM01000390.1 coordinate 196,503, forward strand.
GGGCAGCTGTTCAGTCTGACCTTCCTGCTATTTTCAGGTTACGTTGGTGTAGTGAATAGAAGCCAGAAAGACATTGACGGTAAAAAGGACATTAACGCTGCTATGGCTGCAGAGAGGAAGTTCTTTCTGTCTCACCCTTCGTATCGGCACCTGGCTGACCGCATGGGCACGGCCTACCTTCAGAAAGTCCTCAATCAGGTATGCAAAATTTGCTTATGTCCGTCTTTATGTTACACTGATTTGTTTTACTTCAAAATTAATAACATTCTTTGGTTTAATGTTTTTCTTGTTCAGCAACTGACAAACCACATTCGGGACACACTGCCGAATTTACGAGCCAAGCTACAGAGTCAACTGCTCTCTATTGAGAAAGAGGTGGAAGAGTACAAGAACTTCAGGCCTGATGATCCATCACGTAAAACCAAGGCTCTGCTTCAGTGCGTGCATTGATTATTTTAGAAAGACACCATTAAATGAATGTTTTACTAATGTACACGTCATTACCTATAGAATGGTACAGCAGTTCTCTGTGGATTTTGACAAGTGCATAGAAGGGTCTGGAGACCAAATCGACACAGCCGAGCTCTCTGGCGGTGCAAGGATCAACCGGATCTTTCATGAGCGCTTTCCCTTTGAACTGGTCAAGGTGCGTTACTTGCCTCTGTTTATTCCCAGTCGGACTTTATTAACAATATAGAACAATATACAGAAGTGCCTTTTCAGCATCAGCTCTAATAGAAAATCGATATACAATATATATGCGTTTACTCAATCATGTAGAATTTCATACGTATTAATTCAATTCAAATCAATTCAATTTATTTTTGTAAATTGAATTGAATTACACCATTTTAAGTAGATTTCTACTTTTGTGACTTAATTCATCCATATAAACTATGTTTTCTGTTTCCTTTTGGCCAGTTCCTTTTTTCCTTTCCCTCTGAGGCCGCAAAGCTCCCTGCTGTTGTCTGAGGCCATGTTAAAAATGCAGCGGTTCCCTACAGGTTGCTTACAAAACATTAGCTTTGCTTCAAATACAGGAAACCTCAGCGTCTGCCAGGGACATTATCTGAGAAGTCCGTCCATCAAAATGTTTTATATGTTTATAATGTAGCCTTGAGAAAAGTATAGACATTTATTAGGGAAATGTTACAGATGACTTTGCAATAGATATTTGTCAAACTAATAAATTAAACACAGGGTATAACAAAGCACCACATCTACACTTTAGTAAAGTGGAGGGGTAAGGGATTTTGTTTTAGTCACAAAAGCACAATGTTGAGCAAGTTTGGCTAGCCATATTAAAATTGTTTTGCCATTTCTCAACATACCTTTTTTATTCTTTCAGATGGAGTTTAATGAGAAAGAGCTCCGTAAAGAAATCAGCTATGCCATCAAGAACATTCACGGCATCAGGCACGTCTTCCTTTCATTTTAACCGCATAGTGTCCTCTTGCTATGCCCTTTTCGTTCTGCAATATATAGTATAAGTCAGTTAAATAAGAAACAGTAACAGATGGAAAGAGTATTATTTTGTTGTGGAGTCCTGTTTGTCTGCTACTTTTGTCTGACATTTTACAGTCGTTCTTCTTTGTTTTGAATAAATTAACCACTGTTAAACCACCTGTCATACATCATAACTTAAAAAAACAAAGGGATGTTAGTAAATGGGCTACTGAACGTTGATTCAATGTTGCTATATATGAAAAAAGTGCATATTTAGAGTAACACAAGGTAAAGGCACAATGTAATTAACCCCACAACATTATGAGACATTATGACACTGTTAGACGCTGTTAGACACTGTTGTGCTTATTTACAAATTAACACTTTTTCTTTTCATCCGCTCCCTTTTCTTCCACTGTGGCCCATTGGCTGTTTTTTTTCGCTGGCGCGCAGAACGGGCCTCTTCACACCGGACATGGCCTTTGAGACCATTGTAAAAAGGCAGATTGGGAAGATTAAAGAGCCTTGCACCAAATGTGTGGACATGGTCATATCAGAGCTAGTCAATACAGTTAGACAGTGTACCAAGAAGGTAAAGAGAACAAAGCTGACGGTGGATAGCTCTTTGAACCTAGTGCCCCTTGCTGTGTATTCCCTGGTGCTGTGGCCATCTGCCTGCCCACCTCTTCTGCTTTGGATGGGTTTGGCTGAACGGGCTGTTTGTAGTGGAGCTGAGCAGGAAAAACAGTGTGAAAACCAGCCGTCATCAAAATGTGGTTGCCTACAGAGAAAATAGTAAGCAAGCTATTGTCCCTTGACTCATTCCTGACTGTAGCGTTAAGAACAGCTCTCTTTTGTGTCAAGATTTTGTTATTAAAAATCATTTCATTTGAAAATACTTCACTTTCACCATAAAAGTGGCTTACTCAATATGATTCATAGCATTTAATGTACACACAAACACGATTATAAATGAATGTGCCAATCATTTGAGTATACAGGCAGCTACATTAGATGACCTCAGCTTACAGATGTGTCTTATGTGGAGGTTTGCAGCTGTGCACCTGCAGCAGAAAGAGGCCACATTTGTTATGGGACTCCATTGCAAAGCTCTACCAGTTTTCAAAGTATTCAACATGGGCAGATACGAGGGGGTGGATAATGAGACGTGTTAGAGATATCTGGTGCAGTGGACGACTGTTTAGGGGCACAGCTGCGACCTCTGTGCGGCTTTGAGTTGTTGGCTGGTCATTATGCCGGTTAAAACATCTTGAGAGAGAGACTCAAACACAATCCTGTCTGAAGAATGACTTCAGGAGAAACTAAATGTCTCACTGCGCTTTCTTCCTTCTGTGATGTTAACCCTCACTCTGGTCCACTCCATCTTCATCCACGTGTCACTACTTGATCCTTTATTTCACCTAAAACTGTACTTTGACGGTTTGGTGTAGCCATCCACACTTCTGACTGAGTCATTTTGAGTTTGTATTTATTCCCACAATCCTTGTGGCTTTGTCCCCTCTCTCCCGTGCCCTTGCCTATCTCTACAGAACGGGGCTCTTCACCCCTGATCTGGCTTTTGAGGCTATAGTGAAAAAGCTGATCCTTAAGCTGAAGGGGCCCTGCCTGAAGTGTATAGATATGGTAGTGAGCGAACTCACCTCCACCATTCGAAAGAGTAGCCTAAAGGTAAAATATCTCACTTAGGCTCCACTCACATGTAAGGCAGGGTTAGACCGATAAGATTATACATCTGTGACATCTTTTAATTTACAGAAGGAGAAACCTTGATTTTCAATGTTTAAAAAAGTAAAGTACTTTATTTGAAATAGATCTTTTATTATTGAGTTACATATAAGATGAAGAAGTAATGCATGTAATTGTATAATAAAGCACAGTAAAGATAATCATTTGTTGTTCTATATGTAGTGCATATGTCTGATCCTGTGCATATTGATGAAAGATGTATATCGGTCTATCCCTTTTGCGCATATAACAATATAACACAAGTGGCATACTTTAGACATTTTAATCTGTCAATAAATCATATGTAAATTGCCTGTAATTACAATAGAATGCATGTTAGATGGTTAACACTTCTGATTTAATTTGTTTAAAACTTTAATTTACTTAAGTGATGTGGATGATTGTGTAGTTCTAGTCATCGACCACTAATTGACAAACGTCTCTTTATTTTTCTCTCTTGTTTCTCTTCTTCATCTTGTCATCTTCTAACCTCTTGCTTCTTAGCTCAGCAAGTGACCTAAAGATACCACAACCTCCTTTGGATTTCTCAAATGCTCACTGTTTTTAAGCTAAAGGCAATATCTTCATTTTTTACACTAAACAGCATTTGGGCAAATCGACAAAGGGGTCAGTTGTCTCCTGCCCTCACACAGCTCTGCATGTCACTTTATGTCAGTGTTTCATCACGTGCCTGCTGCCCAAGTCAAATCTGGACTAGTAATTCACAATTTAAAACAAATGTATGACGTCTAGTTGCAATGCAGCTTTTGTTGAAGTGTTTTCAGATCGTCAGTATGTTCAGTATAAACAGCTAAAATGCATTTGCCTGTCAACGTGCTTTCCATTGGAGCAATAATGCCATTCTGCATCCAAGGCCTCCACAAAATGCACTCAGTCAAATGTAGGTGAGTTGGTGTTTTGCTCTAGGAAACAACGTCTTTGTGCAATTCTGTAACTAAAGATCGTCATCGAGGTTTAGTTTAGTTTATTTACGTACTTGCCAAATGAATTAGTGTGTAATATTTGTGCCGGTAAGCATTTCCCTACTTTCCGTATAACGAGGTTCACGTTGTTTCAGCTCACACAGCGATGATCATGTTTTGAGCGGTTTTATTGCCTGGAATCTGAGTGGCATTCCCTCTAACTTTGAGTGCTCCTGTTATAAAGCTGCTATTCTTTATGGATGTCATGGAGTCGCGCCAGGAAGCTGTAAATCACAAAACCAGAAAGAAGTCTATTGACATGAGCTGGCTCTGAAAACCACACCAAAGCTGCATTGTAACTTGCAAGAAAACAGTGTAGAGTGTATTTTTCTTCTTCTGTCATTTAGACCTTTTTTTTTCACCCTCTTTCCTTTACACTTTTCCAAATGTGTTTGGGTCGCATTGGAAGCCCACCAATGTCTGCATTTGTGGATTTGCAATGAGCTCATGGAAAAAGGCCCACGGTGTGCTGGGAAAGGGAATCTTTTCTGCCAGAAACATTGTTCTGATTTTGTGCAGCAATATCACAGACTCTGCTCTATTCTTCTTCATTAGTTCCACATTGGACATTTCACTCACAAATCCCTCTAATGAAAACCCACCCATTGTTTTTCGGGGTCTACTAATACCAGAGCAGAGTGTGGGATTGACTGTGTTTATTTGTGTTTTGTTTGTATTAGTGGATCTGTGTGTTGTGGTCCGGTGAGAGGTGTTTTAGTGATTTTGTTGATGCCGTGGTGTAGATCTGTGATGGCGTTGGTGTGACCGATGTTTGGTTCTACCTACCCACTGCTTTCTGTGCTCGCAGCTGGCTCAGTATCCCATGCTTCGAGAAGAGATGGAGAGAATTGTCACTCAGCACATTAGGGATAGAGAGAGCCGCACTAAGGAACAGGTAACCAGATCAACAGGACCCCAAATATACCAAATACATTCAAGTACCAAATAATGTTACACTGACTCCTACCTAATAATGCACAAACCAAAAACAGAACTGTATTCACTATACAAACAAAATAAGAGTACATTTTTACTGTAATCATTAAGACCAAAAACAACACATTTGTTAATTTCTTTATATTAAAAACATTCTTTGAATTTGAAAGTTTTACATACACTGCATATTCACTATTCTAGGACTGTAAACTGTTTATCGTTATAAAATATAGACATCCATTTAAAATTAGGGCCTGCTAATGATTTAAAACGTATGTCAACTTCTTCAGGTGCTGTTGTTGATTGACATCGAGCTGTCCTACATGAACACCAATCATGAAGACTTTATCGGTTTTGCCAAGTAAGTTGCCGTTTTCAAATCCCAAACATTTTCAGTAGTTTATGATTTCGTGGTTTGTTCTATTGCTGCCAGATGTGTCGGCGCACATTTGAAGATAAAGTTTGCGATTGCTTTTTTTCCTGCAGCGCTCAGCAGAGGATCAATCAAATGAACAAGAAGAAGGCCGCCGGTAATCAGGTACAGAGTAAACAGACAATTGAAGAGTGAGCATGGACAACAGAGTGTAAAAACCCATTCAGTCCCTGTTATTTGAAGTCTTTCCAGGCGTCTTTTCTGTCAGATGTTTGTGTTTTCCCAGGTTAAATGTAGTACAGATTCACAGTGCTTTGTCTCCCGGGGCAACAATCCATATTGTTCACAGTGCTACACTGCACATCTTGTTTGCATTCAGCTTTCAGTGATGGCCAACTGTGGTCTAGTCGTGAAACAGTAAAGTTCTAATGTGGTTCGATCCTTAGATACGACTCACTCCAAATTTTGAAGGCCGATTAAACAAAACTTGTATTATCCACAAACCACTTAGAAAATGACAGAATGGAACCTAATCTGTGCATTTTGCGTGTGGACACAAAAACCTTTCAAAACTGTAGCTTTACTTGCATGTTTTGTGCTTTCTACAACTTTCTTTCCCTTATAAGTAATTTCTTTCTCTTTACTTTTTGGTACGTTGGGGCTTCTGTTTCTTCAGGATGAGATCATGGTAAGTCTTTGTCGTTAGAGTGTCTAATATTTTTACACTCAAGTCTCAGAGGTAATGGAAAAAGTAACTAATAATAATAATAATAACAAAAATACAGAGCACATTGGAGATAAGTTAAAACGAGGAAAACTCCATCAAGAGACAAAGTAGTAGTAGTAATCGGTTGTCATAACAGCCACCCAGCCTGAGGTCAGAGGTCAGGCTCTTGTTGTAAACACAGGATTGAGCTATATTTCCTGTTTAAAGACGTATATAGCTGTTCCTTTTTTAAGATCATCCAGCCTCTGTTGCCACGCGCTGATCCTGAAGGCAAGTGCTACTGGGGTTTTTCACAACTAACAATGATATTTTGCTCTTCAAGTGCTTTTTGTTTAACCCAGAGTGTGGCTTTAAGTTTGCATGAGGAGACAAATATTAGAGTGAAGCAGTAAGAATAATATAAATCTATCTATATCTTGCAGTATATTCTAAGGTTGCAGCACTTTACTTTGCATATTGATTGACGAGGTGGGCAATATAGTAAACTTTGGATAATATTGTGAATGTTATTTTGAAGCAGCGGTGGAAAGTAACACAGTGAAATATTTAGAAATCTGTACTTTACTTCAATACATTTTACAGTGGATACTTTTAACTTTTAGTCCACTACATTTGAGAGCAGTATCTGTACTTTCCACTCCACTCCACTTTTTAACAGGACTAAAAAGTAAAAAGTAAATTTCTTTACTGTTTGTGGCCGTTGAGGGGATATTTTTAGCATGTTCATAGTTTGAGTTTAACGTCTCAACTTTGAGCAAAGAAAAATATGCAAAAATTAGGAAATCGATGTGGTTGTTTCCGTTGATCGAAAATCAGCAAACATTTAAATCTAGACCACTTTTGACGTGTTGATTGTTCTAAAAATCTGTCTGGAATACTTATACTTCAAAACTTTTAATAAAGTGGATTATTTCACGTCATACGTTTGATTGAGTAATATTTTGTTTCTGTATCGGTACTTGAGTACTTATTCTACTACTGTTTTGAAGATATACAACATTTGAATATCGAGTGTATCGTTTATAGTAAAACATGCTACAAAAAGAGCTGATTAAAAACAAAAATGAATAAAGTTATCATGTAAACTTTAAAACAAGTGTTTAAGGTGAGATTTATGCGCTTTTGTGATTAATGTCACAGGCATTTCACATTTGTCTGGTAATTAAACCCCAACTAATGCATTTAAAGACATGTTTTAACACATTTCTGTTGGATTTACATCATCTGTACTCCATTGATCCACCAGGAAAATTACTTTGCTCAAAACACAATATGATACAATCTAAAAAACAACTGTATACTGAGCGGTGCACACTCATTTGGCTATAATTTATAAAAGAGTCTTGCAGAAAAAGAATACATTAATAAAGCAATAATAATACAATTCTAAACATTTTTAAAGGTTAGATTTGACTCTTTGATTTATGCCTCACTGATTCCCTGAAGTCGCTTCTTTCTCACCCTGCTCGTTGTTCCCTGTTGATTGAAAATAAGCAAGATTGGCCCAGATTTAGCCCTATTTTTTTGTTAACACACTTTTGATCCTCATTCAGCCTGAGAGAGGAGTTAACGATCGCTTCAAGGTAAACAACTGGACTCAAAATGATCAGTAGTTTAGGCTGCGAGTAATCTAGACTAGAGTGAAAGTTGAACATGTGTTTTGTTGGTGTCTTGTAGTCTTTGGCGGATAACGTGGAAACTAACTGGATGTGCAGAAAAAGTAGTGGTAAGATTGTTAATGTGTCCGTCTTGCAGGTGATAAGGAAGGGTTGGCTCACCATCAACAACATCGGCATCATGAAGGGAGGAGCCAAAGAGTACTGGTTTATCCTCACCGCCGAGTCCCTGTCGTGGTACAAGGATGATGAGGTAAGCAGAAGTGTAAATGTGTTTCTCTGCACTCGCCGTTTGGACTGGACAGCGTGAATCGTCTGCTGGAGAACCGCCAGACAATTTGCCAAAAAACAAACAAAAAATCCTTTTTTATTGCGATTCAAATGGGTTGTATCAATATTTTTTTTCCATTTTTTTGCTATATCTGTTTTCATTACGCTATGTCTCTTTTTAACCAAGTCCGGGCGTAATTTCTTCAAATTTTTGTCAATTATAATGTTGGTCCAAGTCTGGATAGTTGTTTTTTTTTTGTCGGTTTTTGTCATCCTTTATTTATTTTTTTATTTTTTTGAGGCCCAGATACTGTACATAATTCTGAAAGCGAGATGCCAATCTCGACAATTGTTTTATTAATCTCAGTCCAGTATTTATGAACAGTCGGACAGTCTCAATCTCAATACACACATTTGTCAGTAATATACATTTGTTGAGTAATAGGCAGTGGTGGAAAGTACAAAATTAAAAGTACTTAGGTCAATTTTACCTCTGTACTTACTCAAGTACATTTTCGCCGCGCACACTTTTACTTCACTACATTTACTTTCTACTCCATTACATTTTCAATTGGACTGAGAAGTAGAAAGTACTTTTTCATGTGGTTTGAGGAGTAATTTAAGCATGTTCATGGTGACGTTCAGTTTTGAGCAATCGAAAATATACACATCAAATTCACTAGATATAGTTTGGAATTGCCACTGATTGCCACAAAATCTGAACAAATCTTCTGAAAGTCACTACATTTAGTGCTTTAACAGTTCTAAAATGTGTGTGAAATACTTTTACGTTTTACATCTTAAACAGATACTAAATACTAAAGTAATTTAATTTAAAATGTGCCACATTTAAAAAAAAAAAAAGTATTTTTTGGCCTGTAGGCTATATTAGACAGGACAGCTTTAGCGTGAAATGGGGGATGAGAGAGAAGTGAGGACAGGCAGTACATTGTCGGAGCCGGGAATTGAATTCACGACGCTGCGGCCGGCTGCACTTTGAGCCTGGCATACGTGTGCTGTGCCATAACCACTCGACCCGGTGGTGCTACTTTCACTTGAGTAATTATTTTGCACATACGTCTGTACTTCATCCACCACTGGTTATAGATCATTGCATTGAAAGACTTTAATTGTGGCCTGTGTCCAGTAAGGGATTTTACAATCATGTTCCGACTGGTCATGGTGGTGTCCCATGATGCTTTGCAGAACTCCTGGACACAGCCACAGTCTCTGTGGCTCCGTGTTTCAGCCGCAGCCGCTTTCTCACCCCAGGCTGTGTGTTTGTATGTGCCTGTATCATTGGGGAGAGTGGCCTCTCCAAAGACCCCCCAGAATGTCAGACCCTGAAGCTGGCACCCACATGTGCATACCAGAGCCCCCTGCCCTGCCCTGTTACCAATTACGCACACACTCTCTCACACACAAGCTGCTTCTAATAAACCTGGTTGGTTTCAAAGAAAGGGCACAGAGCTGCGAGTGAGAGGAGGGTTGCAGCAGTTACAAAGAACATGAGAATGTAGAGAAAGCTGAAGAACAAATGGAAAAAACGTGAGGAGTTTGCTGAACTTTAGAGTACAATTATTCTTGTAATTTGTTTCGCATGTTGTAATTTTTGTATATCAATTGTATCCAGGCTCCAATTGTCTAGACAAATAACATAAACTCATTTACATTTGATACATTCCTATTTCAGCTATTGTTTTATGGGAGAAAGTCACACAAAGGTAGTGCCAAAGCTTGCGCCAAAGGCATAGCTAGTTGTTGAAAGACCAGAAACGGCAGAAAAGTTGAAACTTTCCATGATGTTTTCTTTCCAAACAGAATGTTTAATGTAGCCTTCTCACACACGTTGACACAGGGGGTTACACTACTCAAGTGAGCATACTTAAATGTGCACCTGGGTGGACTTTTGCCAATGTACACACCGTTGATCAAAAGTTGGAAGCAGTAAAATGTTTAGATTTACTGCTCACATGTTGGAAAATTACATGCACAGACTTCTGCACATCCCGCACATTTACATACAGTCACTTTCAGATTATTTTTTAAACTCACAAAACAGTACGGCAACTTTTTTATTGGCTGCCACCTGGGGAAAACCCTTGCCGTAGTCTGGCACTTGGAGAAATACTCACCACCCCCAGACACTAATAATAACTTTTAGGCGAAGAGCGGTGCCAGGATGTTTTGCTTTAAACGCATGTGAGTGTGTGTGAGTGAAGCCGTGTGCGTGTGTGTCTCTGGTCTTTATTACCACAGGACATGCCAAAGTCTTTGAATCAGGCAGAGCTGTAGCCTAAAGTGGAGAGGGGCGGGGGCTGAGTATTTGGGAAGAGGTGGTTACTACAACATGATTCATAAAGGTCTGTGGAACTCGTTTGTTGTAGTCGCGCAATTCAATTAGCAGCCAGAAACTATGTAAATAGTGTGAGATTTTCTAAACAAAGTCAACAAAGTCAATTATAAATCCTCACAAATGACAAGATTCTGGCCCTGAGACGATTTATCTGTACATGTAACACTCACGTTCAGTTTTATTACTTCACTACGTACTTGTATTACTTCAGACTGGCCAGATGTTTTCTATGTCATAATAAGAAAACAAATCGTCAACAATTAAACTCTGTTTCCAGATTTAGTTACACAAAACGCAGCGGTTGAACATCTTCGAGGCTGATCACAAATTGAGGTTAATGCTGTCGCTTTAAAACGAAACACTACCTTTACTGTAGGCGTTATGATCTAATGATTTAAGGACAATGTTTGAATGTGTTTGGGGTTCCCTTCTCGGCTTGTAAAGAGTCGAGAAAGCCAGACTGGCCCGGTGATCCCAGCTGTAAACGTCCTGCTGGTTAGTCAGACTCTGCTGTGTGCGAGCACCGATTGTCTCTGGTCTCGCAAGTATGTAAAAAAACACAACAACACACACAGGCCAAGCTTTAAATGGAAACAGGTTGGTTTGTGGTTTCTCATTCCTGCAGACATCTTTGTGAGATGTCAACACCGTGCGAATGTTCAAGGCTGTTGTTTGAGGATAAAAGCATTGCGCTGTGGGATTTTTGTATGGAAAACATACTTGCGACAAGACAAAGCAGGGGGTCCTTAGTGAGTTTTTCTCATGACGTCAGCCGCAACCACAATTTGTAGTTACTTTTTTTAGAAGAAGCTAAACAAAGACTCATAAAAATGGGGCTCAGACGATGACAGGCGAGTTGGTCTCTTAAATATTTAATTTTTTTTGCTAAGTTGCTTCCTGTTTCTCTGCATATTACACGGTCATTTGAGGTGAAAGAGCCACAAGCGGTTTTAGCGAAGGCGGAGATGTATTTTGGTAATGAGATGATGTTTTTTTGTTTTCATTTAGCTCCCTTTTAAGTGAGTCAGTCTGAAGTTCAAAGTCACAATATTACTCAAGAGATTAGACCAACAACGTTACATTCAGACACCAAAAACTTTATTCAAATCATTGCAAATCGTTGTCAAAAGATGTAGCAAACATAGCAAATGAAACTTTTATAGCTTTGTCGCTTGAGAAGTCAGTCCAAGTCCTCTGCGGTGGGGCCTTTCGGTGCTTTATTTAGCCTTGTGCCCATGTTTATCCAGATGGGCGAAGGGTGGCGCTCTCTGGTGTGCTCGCCCCATCCAGCGCTGTCGTAGTCTTTCCCCTGGGCCAGCCTAACCAATGTGCAGACTACTGTACAACCACTACTTCCTGAACAGGTAGTCTGAACACTGGGCAGGCGGGCCGGGCACAAGGACGTTGCCAAGACAGTTTTCATTAAAACGCTTTACAAGTCTTTCTCTCTAAGATCGTTTTCTTCATATACTGCTGTTTGGTTTGAACTGTACAGGGTAAAGATTGTTGGTTGAGAGGTTAGGCGGAGGCGAGTCCCGTTGAGTGGCAGTAGTGACACTAACAAAAGCTTCCCGCTGAGAAGAGCGGCATTGCAGACCTGACTTACAGAAGCAAAAAAACAGACACGGCTTTAATATCCCCTGGGGGTATATACGTTAATGCATATACGTTAATGCAAAAGCGATCAATCTCAATACATTAGATAAACTATATTTAAAGGACAGCAAATTATTCTGTCATACTGTAAACTTGTGATAAGATTAAAGTAAGGACTCGGATGTGATAAATGAGCATAATGTAATGAGTCTAAAGTCAACGCGCGTCCAAGAATGCCAAAATATCGTAGAAAAAGACGATATTTAGTTTGATGGATCATTCCTGGACCAGTGAGGCGTTACACATACGATGACAGAATATATATTGAAATGACTAATGAACATTTTTTGAGAGCAAATATTTCTTGGTACATATATTTTGGGTTGTCAGCTGGCTATTGCTGCAGCAAATAAAGAACGAAACATTTCAAGTTTATGTAGAATCAAAAACTTTTTCTATAATGAATACCTGGACACTTTGGCTCCTCTTCATCTTCTTCGTCTTGCTCTCCATTGTTGATGACTCTTCCATGGCTGAGCATCCTTAGTTTTCTGATCCTAGTTTTGGTCTGCTACTGCTCATTACATTTGTAATAATTTCTTGGGATTTCAGGCGTCGGCTCAAAGTTGCAGTGGCTCGACGTGGCAAAGCAAAAGACTGTCCACCAAGTTTCTCCCTGAGCAGACAGCAGAAGAAAAGGGTTCAAAGAAGTGGAGTGGAGATAGGCAGAGCGCGGGGGGAGGAGCTTCAGTGCTCCCCCATTTTTCCTCTCCTCGCTTCCCCTCCCTCAGTCGGGACACTTTTGTACTGCCTTTTCACCTCTTTGGCTTTTGGGAGAGAAAGTGCAAGGTCAAAGGTGAACAGGAAGTGAGACGTTTTTATTTGTTTGTTGCAAAGGGTTAAACAGTTGGCAAGGGAGGAAAGGCGGTTTAATATGTCACACTTATAGGTATCAAAACAAAACAATTAAGTAAAATATAATAGATATTTTTTGTATTTGCATTAATTGTTATTTTAATCATATATTTAAAAAACAACCATAATGTCTTGCCCATGAAAACCTCATCATCTGCTTCGGGGAACTGCTTTTACTATATTTTGTTATATTTAGCAGGCTATATTATAACATTTTACTTCATATTCGTAATAAATCAATACTGTATATACAATGATTCTGAATATAGAATATAATAGAATAAACCTTATTGTCCTAAAAAAAACTGCATAGTTGCCGGAGACAAAACATTAAAAGACACAAACCAGGCAATAATAAAAAACCTGCAGCATTAAAAAGACACCTGTATATTTTAAGTATTATATTTTAATCCGCTGTAACACAACAATGTTAAAATTGATTTTTGTAAGTGACTAAACACCAGCTATGTTCACAGGCACACCAAAATCTGATTTCGGCACGTTTAAGATTATTCAAATCTGAGTGACGATGATCAGAAAGGAAACATTTTAATAGCCTTTTTAATAAAAAAAAATCTGACAATGCACATGTAACCGCAGCCGTTAAGAGAAGAAATAAATCAGTGCAATTGCTTGTGTTTGTGGATGCGTTCGGGGATACGAGTGCTTGAGCTCGCAGTATACTACGTAAGTGCTCTGTCGTTGTGGTTCCCCGTTATAGCCGTGCCTGTGTGGGAGTGGGACTGGACCTGAGCTCTGGCTCCGTGGTCTTTACAGCGAGGGCAAGGAATGTCTGCGTCTTCTTGGCAAGCGGGAGGAAGCCTTGTAACAACTCCAGATGTGCAGCCCTGTGGTCTCCATCGCTCTCCTCTGGTCCCTCTGTTTTTACTTCCAACGCTGATTTCCTCTCCCTGTCCGACTGGAATAAAGAGCCCTTTATGCAGTGCGCAGACTTCCCAACACACGCACACACACACACACACACACACAAAGGGGGAAGGGGGGACGGGGGTTTGGAGGGTGACATATAATGGTAAATCAGAAACAGGGCCTATAGAAGCAGGGAGCAACTTTCACTCTCTTCATTTCACACACGTTCACATCAGGTTCTAGTTTCACAATCTTTTAGACTCCCGACAGTAGACAGACTTTAAATTCTTCTGATGCTTTTGATCTTGCATGAAAAAAAAATAGCAAAGTAAAGTGTGTAGATTTGGATTTAGTGTATGCAAAGGTTACATGAGTCACTGTAAGCCAACAGCATTTTGACTGAAAAAGGATCTCGACAAATAAAGCCTGAAATATCCTGTAGCAACTGATTGATACCATAACATTAAAATTTGCATGTATAACCTTTTCTTTTCAAACGTAGCGACTGTGGCTTGGCTTTTCATACTCTATCAGTTGCATTTTGAAGAGCTGGAGCCGCATTGTCAGCATTGCAAAACAAATATAAACATACATGAAACACGCATTAATAAATGGCAGACATTTTGCTGTGGATTCCACTTGAAATTCCAATTTACACGACCCCACGATTTTCTTAACATTGCTGACTCCCAATTAGGGCTGAGCGATTTCGGCAAAACATCCATTTGCGATTAGATTCGAGAAGTGCACATTTCGTACATGCCCAGGAGCATCAACATTCGAGAGTAGACTGAAATATGAACTGCTAAACTAATCCAAGAATCCAGCGTGTTTTTGAATATGTTTGTAGTAGTCGAAACTCCAGAGTTGGCAAGTTTTATACACAATAAGGCAATTATGTTATATCTTGCTGCCAACGTACTTGCCTCTCCATAAACAATGTAAAGAACAAAGTTATTTTAGACGACACAAGCTCAACACTACCTGTGACACCACTGCATACTACACTCTCGTCGCCGATCAGTGCTAGTGTTTCCAGGTGTATGGCGGCCTCTGTGTTTGCTATAGCTAAAGTTTCTGAGCCCTGAATCAAAGCAGACCTGATCTCGGCAGAACTGGCATACAGCGAGGGAAAGTGAGCGCACAAGACGGTGAAAAAAAATGGAGATTAAAGATTGGGGGAGCCAGTGAAGAATTAAACGAT
Organism: Chaenogobius annularis; assembly: GCA_015082035.1. NCBI lineage: Eukaryota > Metazoa > Chordata > Actinopteri > Gobiiformes > Gobiidae > Chaenogobius > Chaenogobius annularis. The sequence goes on from BJKM01000390.1 coordinate 211,541, forward strand.
CTTCAATAAAAACACCAAATGAAATGGCGCAACTTACGACTTACATTGGTTGCAATATGAGAGACTTCGAGCATGGGATATTGTTGCTGTTAAGTTTGGGGTTAGGGATTGGAAGAAGTGAATTTTAATGGCTGGGCGGGGGGAAAGCTGCGGTTGCCCCAACATTGTTTCCACTGTTTGGATGACCAGGCAGGCGGCTTCAAACTCTTAATCAGACAAGTCAGAAAGAGTGAAAAAGTATGTACGCTCACAATGAAAGAAGGCACGATAATGGCTAACGGGTCACTGCTGTCGAATATCATCATAAAACCACCACAGAATCTTGACTGTGCTTTTCCTGTCTTTGTATTTTGATACCGCACTAAACTCAACCTTTCTGTGAGTTCACATGGAGCACATTCTTGTGTTTTACATGAACGTGCAGAGATTCGAGCGTCCGTGCAGAGAAAAGGCACCGCCAAGCAAAATGTGAACCTCCATATTTTAATACAAGAGGTCAATGTGTCAACGGTGGGATTTCAGAAATCACCCTTTTCACCCTCATAACATATCAGTATAAACCAATAGGCTCATCTTGTTGTTTATTTTCTCATTTTGGGTTTTGTGTTCGAAATAGTGCACCAAATTACTGTAGTTTCGATCAAATTTGTTTAGAATCCTGGCTGGTAAAACTTTAGGCAAAGATTAATGAGTGTCCGAATGCCCAATGACCGCACATTGTTTTATCTAAAGTCAATTCATTTAAATGTAACCTCTTTAAACGTTAAAGTTTATATGGTCTGGAATGGATTTGTGTTTGGGTTTTAGTTGATTTGTTGGCAAAGCAGCCAATCTCAGGTTAAACTGAGTGTTTCCCCCTTCTTCAGACAGAAGTCATTAGACATGTACAGATTTTCACATGTGTTTATGTGGTTAGGTTCCAACCCTCCCCCATTTCTCCGTCTCTTTGGTGGTCACCGGTGATTGATCACATGTCGAGGCAGCTCCAGGTTGTAACACTGAGCCAAGCAAGAAAAGTCTGCTAATTAACTTTTTAGCAATTAGCCGCTAAACAGGAAGGTATCACTGCAGTGCTAGCCTGAATTTACCGCACTGTCTCATTTGTCTTTTCTACAAGTTTATTTTTGTTTGTTCTGTTTCCCACAAGAGGAGCTGTGAAATGCAGGATGTCGCTTGTTTAAGAGAAAGGTTGGGACTCCATAAAGATATCTAGATGGAGCTGACCATAACATATGAGCTGCTGAATTCAGAGGTTTAATTAACGTCAGAAAATGTGAGAATTAATGCTCTCCTTGTGAAACTGGTATGTGAGATTAGACTTTCATTCATCAAACTATGTGTCTGACTAAATCACTCTTTTACTCTTATCAGGTAGCACTAATGATGATACATACACTTTTAATGGCAACACAAAGCCCATTTACTAAGAGTATTATTGCACAGGAGATGAGAAGTTTTGAGTTTTTACACATGTTCTCCAAATTACTGGAATTTGCTGGAATGTTACTTGCAGAATCTGTGGTTGTTGTTCAACTTGTTTCATTTTTTGACATCATAATTAACATATCCAGCAGTTTTCCAATCATCTAGTCGAAGCACTAGTAGTACACAAAACAACATTCACATTTTTTGGCTGTGCACTTGGACACTAGTCTACAGCAGCCTCAGTGTTGTGGGACGTCAAGTACGGGTCCAAATATTTCCATTACTTCCGACTAAATTTACTTTCTTTGTAATTACTTTTTTGTGTCTCCCCCCCACATTATTAAAAACACAGTATGCAACTTTCTGGAGGTGGAAAGTCCCTGTAAAATTGCATGGAAATAGACAAGTTAAACCACACTTCAGAACATTCTCCATGCAGATGGTGAAGCCATACTGAGGAATATTGAGCTAAAGGAACAGCATTTCCAAGCCGCTCACAGTAAGGACATTTTTAGAGCAATAAAACTATACTAAATAAAAAATGAAAAAAAAATGGTCTATTTTTTGCCTTAAAAGTTACCTACTGTGCCTTTTACCTTGTTTTACAGTGTTTCTCATTATTAGTTTACTCAAAAGTTGTAGATCGATCGATTCCTGCATGTTTGGATTAATCTTGTATTGTTCTACAACTGAGGCTTGAGTGCTCTGAAAATTCCTGTTTTCACTTGCCCCTATCCCTGCCCACATCACTTTACTTAGTTGTGATTATTTGCAAAATGAAGACTCTGAGTGACACATGTAGAATTCTAAAATGTCACAGAGCCACTTTCCAACAATGAAAAGATGTAAATGACAATCTGCTGCTTGTTACAGTGAAGTGTCACAATGAAGCGGCTGGCTTATTCAGCTCGGCCGTTTTGGACAGGAAGTTAATGGATCTGGTTCTATTAAGCCGTTTTAAGTCAATACTATGGTTGAAAATTAACAAAATGCAATATGATAATCTATACTTAATGCTGTAGTTCAATACTTACTTCCTGAAAAAAGCCAAATATATCTCCTTTAAATGTTTTGGCTGTAACTTAAATTTCAAATTGCGATCCTAATGGGCAAACTCAATTGGGGCAAGGGGTAAAGAATGGAGGGGAAGAGAGTGGGAGGGAGGTGAGGGGCAGGATTGTGAAAATTGCCATTGGCTGCCACCCAGGGCCCGGTCTTTGTGGTAATGAAGGGTTAGAGGCAACATTATTGCTCCCAGATGCCGTGCGGTTTCTCTGCTGCTCTTTGATGCACGTGGTCCGAGTCCCCAGCACCGTTCTATCAGACTCTCATCAACATGCGCTCCACCCCGCAAACACCAAAACCTCTTAAAACAACAAGAACGCCGTAAACGGTTGTCTTTTCGAGGTTTTTCGCACACCAAACAAGCCTGATTTGTTTTGTAGTGTTAATTAGGTTTTTTTCCCCTTGTTTTTTTTTTTGAAGGGCCCCTGTGTTTTGTCTCGTTTTGTTGGTATTCGTACATGTGGTGGTGTTTCCGTTCGTCAGTCGGTGTTAGAGCGATAAAATTTCGGCGAGTGCAAATTGTGCGCATGTCATTTCAGAGGGACGCACTGAGAAGTTAAGTGCTTTCGTGAATTCCGAAGTGAACTTCCTTTGGCTTCTCTTAATGATCCCGCTATTACTCACAAGCAAAACAAAAACATGGAAAGTCCTTTTCTCGCATGCACTTTCTAACCGTTGCACTGAGAGAACAGCTAAAGAAACAAAATATGGCAGCATATCGAATATTAAACGGCAAATGTGAAAGCAGGATTCGGTTGAAGTATTTGTGACTGTAGAGCAGACCTGGGCATTTGTGGCCCCAAGGGCCAAATGTGGCCCTCAGCCTGTTTTAATCCGGCCCGTAAAAGTTTCTATTTTTTAACTGTCTTAGCTATGCAACATGTGTCTGCACACACAACTGTGTCTTCCTTAATAAAGACTACATGAAAGGAATGAAATAATAGATTCAAAAGCCTATATTTTACAGAAAAGTGCTTATAATTATAAGAATTTGTTACACCAATGATCGCAGTCCGGCCCTCAGCTACTTGCCTGGATTCAAATATGTCCCTCGGAGGAAAAATAATTGCCCACCCCTGCTGTAGAGAGTCAAATGGTTATCAATTTGACTGAAAGACTTTGGGCAGAAGGAATGTCAAACAGGAATGAAATAATTCGACACATACTACAAGAAATACTCAACAACATGATGCTACATTACTTAGTCCACTCCGTATGAGAGCCAATGCAGTGACTATTATGAACGTAACATTTAAGCTTTAATGTTGCCTTTGCCTTCTCGTGCAACAATGTCCCAGGCCATAAACAACACAGCTGTTACAACCAGATCCATCAAGTTCAATGGCTGAGTTCAGTGTAGAGTCCAAACTCTTCATAATAATAACTCAATAAAACAGGTCTCTCTGGCGATCAGTTAAATGTTGCATGATGGCGGCGCAGAAGAATGGAAACACAGAGTCACCACAGTCTTTCAAGACTTTCAAGTGCTGGGGCAGAATAATAATCCTGAGAATGACATGCAGGCACTAATGTTTGGGCTCATTCGGAAGCTAAAACACTGAAGTCGTCCAAATAAAATGACTAGACATGCGTTTCTTGCTATATATTCTGTAAGCACTAAAGAAACTCCATTAAAAGGATTTATTGTCAGGACATGGTCATATTAAACCCAATAAAAGTGAGTCCGACGCATTGTAGCACCGAGCCTTCATCAGGGAGTCGACGCTCAACAATAAAAGCTTTTTAATAGGCAAAACCAGAGGGCAATAGAGTTTCCTGCATCTAGGAGGCTTCTCTTTTTTTTTTAAACGTACAAGATTTTTTCCATGTTTAAAGTTTAAGATTAATCAACCAATCGTGATTTGTCGACAAAAAATAATCGGATTCTGATGATCGTAATCTGGGCTATACAGACTCTAAAACACATACAAAAAGACCTTTTATAACAAAGGAACAATGGCATTTTTAAATCAAAATGTCATGTTCAATGTAAATAATACCTTCTTTTGTTAAATATTTTCCATATTTCAATCATTTATTTAGTGAAAAATCATACGTATTTGAAAAGCTCAGTAGAAATGACAGTAGAAAGAATCATTTGAGTAGTCGACGAATTGAAAAAATATGGTAGTCTTCACACAACGCACAAATGGAGTGAATTAGATTTCAATGAAAAGGCATTGGAGATTGTTGTATTATAGACATAACTAGAACAATCAAAAGATCTACACATTGCGTTTTGGCATACATTTGGCAAAAGTAACTTTTGTACATTGTTTTCGTCTCAACTGCTGTGACAGAAATGCTACTGACCAGACTGGAGTGGGAATATAAGGAATCAGTCCAAAGAGGAGAGCCAATAAAGCAAGAAGAAGAAAAAAAGATCTTCTCATTACACAACGAGGAACTTTTTGCCCTCGGCAGAAACGATGATGTCAGCAGTGTGGGCCGAGGCAGAGAGGGGACACCTGGGCGTGTGCTTCTTATGTTTTAATTTTTCTTTTAACATGCTTTTATGGGATATGACCATTTGGCTCCATGGCCCATAAACCTTTGATGAAGGAGCTTGGTTACCCCAACTCCTCCTCTTTCCCCTGAGTCTCTCTGGGGGTCAGTGGTTAACATACCAGATGCGTTTTTAAGGTAAGTAGTTACAGACTTGGCTAAAAGGTGCTGTTTGCAAAGACAAGTGTGTTGCATGTTCACGGCAGGATGGTGGAAAAAAAAGGAAGAAGAAAAAAAACGTTGCTATTTTTGGTAATCTGTACTTTCACAAATGTGGCTGCCAGTTTTAGGGACGAAAATGAACGTAACCACACAAACGCCATTCTGCAAAAGAACATAACACAATGGAATGACTGGATGTGTCAGGAACTAGACGTCTTGTGTGCTTTTACAGGGGTCTTTTGCTCCACACTGACCCCGCTTTCACGCTGCTCTGTACAGTTTCGAGTGTGTGTTTCTCATTTGTTGCAAGGAGTATTTTTTTTTTTTTTTTTTTTTTTTAATACCTTCACTCAACTGTAATCAAAACCACAGACCCAGGGACCGTGTGCAGCTTTTCCGTTGGTCTTTTTTTCCCTTCTCTCTTTTGGTCCCTTATTAAATGTATTAATTTAAGGACGATGTTATGTTGTGTCACCGGTCATAATGTTTTCAGTTTTTCTTCTTCTTCTTCTTTGGGGGTGTTTTATGGCAGTTTGCATCCATAGTGTTACATTACCGCCATTCTTTAGGCTTTATTATTTAGACTCCATTCTTAAGACTTCAATCTTTTAGACTTTATCCTCGTTTTCTGTTTTTGGTTTACATTTAACATTGCATCAGTTTATAATTTATATTATTTAAAGGCACAGTACGAAACTTTTTAGTGATAAAATAGACAAAAAACAAAAGCATGTTTCTTTTTTCATTCTGGATGGTTTTATTGCTCTTAAAATGTCTAAAGAATTATGATCTTACTGTGATCGGGCTTGCATCGCCACAAAATTGACTCTTAATCGTATTTCCATAGAAATGTTGTTGCTTTAGCGATAATATCCACATATTATGGCATCTGTCTGCTCGGAGAATGTTACCGAATGGTTTTAACTTTCTATTTCCATGTAAATATGCAGGTGACATTCCACCGCCACAAAGTTAGATACTGTACTTTTAATATTGTTAGTTGACGCTAAAATATTGTTCTTCTGAATATTTTTACACAGTGGATCTGGCTCTCTAACTGCGCTTTTTATATTTGTGTCGCCCCCTGCAGGAGAAAGAGAAGAAGTTCATGCTGCCCGTGGACAACTTGAGACTGAAGGATGTAGAAAAAGGCTTCATGTCCAGCAAGCACATTTTTGCCCTCTTCAACACCGAGCACAGGTTACAAATCTATTTTCAGAGTATTCCAGCTGTTAATGTTCGCGCTGACACTTTTCTCGGGGCAAAATGTAGTTGAATGATTTCCTTGGCTCCTTCACAGAAACGTGTACAAAGATTACCGTCAGCTGGAGCTGGCCTGTGAGAGTCAGGAGGATATTGACGCTTGGAAGGCATCGTTCCTCAGAGCTGGAGTTTATCCTGAACGCGTCACGGTAAAGGAGTCATCCCTGATTAGAATGTTGTGTTCCTCATTTGTTTTTCATCACATCATTTAATGTGATGATTACTGTAATTCCAATAGAATACATTACTATTAGGGATTTCACGATATAAAACTTTAACGTTACGATTATTGTGAGAAAAAACATCACAATTTAACTATTATTCATGAGATTTGAGATATCTAACATTCTCATTGTCTTAACACAATATTGTTGCTCAAGTTTGTGACCAGCTAAATTAAATCAAATGTTGAAATGAAAAAATAAAGTTAATGTGACAGAAAGAGACAGATGAAAAGTATTTTACATTTAGAGTTATTGTTTTTAAATATAGATGGAATTTGAAACTTAATATTGCGTCTATTGTATTGTGACCTTAAAAATCATGATTATTGATTAATTTAAAAGTCTTGTGAAGTCCCTATTTCCAATGTTGGCATCATCATGCATTAATCCTGGTTTTACCGTCTGTAAACAAGAATGTAAATGTTGTCTTGTCTCATTTGACTCTTCTTTTTTCTTGTACGTTTTCCATGGCCTGTAGGAGAAGGAAGGAAAGGTATTTAATAATGACCTGCCTAATTATGCTACTTAATAAACAGTGGTGGAAGAAATACACAATTTAGTTACTGAAGTAAATCTATAACAAGAGGCGCAAAATGGTTTTAGTTTTTATTTAACCTTTATTTAACCAGGAGAGTCCCACTGAGTTTAAAAACCTCTTTTCCAAGTGAGTCCTGGCCAAGAGACAGCAAAAGATAACACAGTTACAACATGCAAGTGAACAACATAAACATGACACAGGTTTAGAGAAACAATTATTGACCCATTGGCACATTATTGAAGACTCTAATGTTTTCAGCCTGGGTTTAAAGGCATTTATGGACAAGACCTCAGCTATTAAAAATTAAAAGTATCACAAATAAATACCTACTCAAGTAAAAGTAATGAGGTACATGTTAAGTATTTTGCACAGATTTTTTTATACTTGCAGTAACTTGCAGATAGCGAAACCGTTTACTCAAGTACAGTACTTTTACTTTTGTACTTTGTTACATTCCACCACTGTTAATAACCCATATTTAATCATTTTCTTTCGAATGTAGCCTGAAATGAAATCAAACTGAGGAGGTGAACCCTTTCCTTTTGTCTGTGCAGAGTGATGCGGGTGATGAGAATGGCTCAGATAACTTTGGCCACAGCATCGATCCTCAGCTGGAGCGACAGGTGGAGACCATTCGTAATCTGGTCGACTCTTACATGGCCATTGTCAACAAAACGGTGCGCGACCTGATGCCCAAGACCATCATGCACCTTATGATCAACAACGTGAGTGACTAAAATCGTCTTCAGATGCCAATAACAATAAAAACGGTCTAAATATTCACCAAACCCGTACTTTATGCACTCAGACTAAGGAGTTTATCAATGCTGACCTGCTGGCAAACCTCTACTCCTGCGGCGACCAGAGCACGCTGATGGAGGAGTCTCAGGAGCAGGCCCAGCACCGCGACGAAATGCTGCGGATGTACTTTGCTCTGAAGGAGGGCCTGGGCATCATTGGAGACATCAGCACCTCCACAGTGACCACCTCCATGCCCCCGCCGGTCGACGACTCCTGGCTTCAGGTGCAGCGCAGCGGCTCCGGGGGAAGGTACAGCTCGAAACAACAAGTGACTCACCAAAAAGCATTAAACATTTAGCATTTGTTTCATCATGGGTATTTTTACTGCTCAAAAATGTATAAGAAAAACCCACATTATTATTGTGCGCGGCGTCGCTTCTCCACAGATCTGACCCGGTGGCTTCACAAGCTTGTCACCATGGAGATTAATGAATGTAATGCCAAACTGTGTAACATTCCAGCCAAAGCAATAACATAGATGGCAGAAATTCCACCAGAAAAGTTACACAGTGCATGTTGAATTACACAAACAATCTCCGGACAAGTATTAAGGATGAACAAATGCTTTTTGTGATTTGAATTATTTTTTATTTATTTTTCTTATTTGCCCCTATAAACAAAATTATTTTAATATTCTACTCATACACATTTGTATTTTTTTTACATTTTCATAATCATTATTCTTTGTTAATATCTCTAAGGCTGTCTAGAGGTGGGCAATATATGGACATTTAGATAATATTTTGAATGTTGCTTTGAAGATATGCAAAACTTGAATATTGAGTTTATAATCTATATATGCTACAAAAGAGCTGATTAAAACGTAAACTGAAAACTTTCAAAAAAGGGTATAAGGTGATATTTCTGTCCTTTTGTGATTCATTTTTACAGACATTTCACACTTGTCTGAAAATTAAACCTCAGCTAAAACATTTAAAGACAAGTTTTAACATATTTCTGTTGGACTGGCATAATATCGTCTGAATGTTGTTATTGAGATATTCATTTTTTTTTCAACATCGCGCAGCCGTAATCCTTATTCCATGACAAATTCAATCCACCACTGTGAGATCGGTTCTATTTTCTTTTATTCTGGACACACGATGGACACTCAAACGCAGGTATAATTGATCCTTTGCACAACAAATCCGTAACCGTTGCAAACCACACATGAAAGTCACATTTTCTGTCATAAACTCGAAACAAAGCCAATTAATGAGTGAAATCTTCTCAGGTCTCCAGCCACCAGTCCAACTCCCAACCGCCGAGCCCCGCCGGGACCCCCATCTCGGCCTGGCTCCCGTGGTCCTCCCCCTGGCCCTCCTCCTGCGGGCGGCCCCCCTGTGCCCTCACGCCCCGGAGCCTCCCCAGACCCCGGCAGTGGGCCTCCTCCAGCTGTGCCCTCCAGGCCCAACCGCGCGCCCCCCAGTGTGCCCAGGTCAGTGAAATCCACTCTCATTCTCCCAGTCGCAGTCGGAGGCAACGTGGAATAATGACATAGTGCAAGTCATTATTTGTTTAGCCAGTAGTTCACAAGTGTGGATGCTCTCTGTTGTAAAGGGGGATGTGAAGACTCCTGGATGAAGGGGTGAAAGAGGTAATTGAAATGTAGGAAGTAGAGAAGTTACCCGATAGAGTAACGCAGTGGTGGAAGAAGTACTCCATTTTGTCAAATAAGCAAAAGTACAGAGGCACGAGGAAAAAATACAAATACAAAAATCTACTGAACTAAAAGTTGTAAAATAACTGTCTAAGTGTGTGGTTGAAGAGTAAAAAGCAAAAGTATTTCACCCATAGAACTGTCAAAGCGTTAAATATGTTGCAGATTTTTGGTCATCAGTAGCAATTCAAGTCAATTTCCTGATTTTCTAGCCAATTTCATGTGTGTATTTTTGTTTCCTCGCAGCTTTAATTCAAAACCTTTAGTCACGATGTCAGGTGTTAAAAATAACTGCCCAAACCAAATGAAAAGTACTTTTTACTTTTCAGTCCTGTTCCAAAAATGTAGTGGAGCAGAAAGTACAGATACTACTCTTAAATGTAGTGAAGTAAAATGTATCCAGATGTATGCAGATACCAACTTGAGCACAGTTCTTTTACTTTTGTACTCTGTAACTTTCCACCACTAGAGTACTGTGTAGATCCCCCTTACAATAACAAGGTCATAGAGACAGAAAGATAAGTGCAGGATTGTGTGACCTTTGGCGGGCAGGTAAGTAAGTGTTGGGGTTCTCCTTTGTGTCACCATCCTTTCAGTAAACACACATATGTCACAAATTTTCAGACATTTGAAAAAGTCGTTTGCCTCATCCTCGCTTGTGTTTGCGAACCAGCGAATCTTTCATAATAGAAACGGACTCAATGGAGCTCAACAGTGACGCCCACCGCCTGTTTCCGGAAGTACAATCCCCCATACATTCATATCAAATGTTTATAATAAGCTATGTGGTAAGTAATGAGCACAAGACGAGCCATTAAACATTCTTACATGTGTCTTTGGGCTGAAAACAACTGCGTTATAGACATTATAGACATTAGTTACCACATAGTAGCTGTTTTCCGGCCGTAAAACTCGTAATATTGGAATTCTTCTAAAACCTTATGGCAAAAATGAATGCGAAATGAACTCCAGGAACCACGGCGAGCTTCGAAGTGGACGGGGTTGTTGGGCTCCGTATTGAAAGCCTCTGTTGAAACCTGGCGCCACTGCCCTCACCTCTCACCCTCCTGCGGTGCATTGTGGGTTGAGAGCCGAGCACACGTGACGTCGGCCCTGTCCCTCTCCGTAACATCTCTCTTCTCTGTCCCCGTCACCTCACCTCTGTCCTACACATTACTTACCTCTTTACAGAATCACTGTCTCTGACCAGTGAGGACGGGCGCTTCTGGTACGTCTGGTTCTGTCCGTTCTGTCCCCGTGACCACAGAAAAAACCCACTCCCCTTTGTCTCCGAAGGGCGTTCTTCCATCGCATGTTCTGTTTTCTCTCTTCGTGCACGGCATGAGTGCGGCACACATCCTTCAGGGGATGTGTGTTTGAGAAGCACATCATCGTAAAGGCATCGTTATTGTGACGGTCAAATGTGTTGGGTCTTGTGCGGGGCTGAACATCGAATTATGATTCATATAATTATAATGCAATGATATGATACAAAAAGTCACATTTCAAACGCGTCCAGGAGAATTGACAAAAAGACTGATACAAGTCTTCGAACTAACAAACAAGTAAAATGGTGATGTATTTCACAACGGATCCAAACTACCGTGTGGGCAGTTTTCTAAAGAATAAAACAAGATATTGTGTTGTTTGTGGAGGAAATGACGGTGCTAATTACGTCCATTCAAATTGCGACTTATTCAATTGCCCTAATTTTGTGTGAAATATTAGAAGTCCAGGCTTACGCAAACTAAAACCACATTTCAGAGTTAAAATGACAAATTACATTCAATGTATTTGCTTTAAAATACAATATACCACGGTCAGAGAGAAATCTGAAGTTTAACTTTGCATAACGCACAGGTAGTTCCGGCAACAGTCAATCACATTCCGTATCACTACACTGTGGACATCACCATAGCAACGGGCAAACGAATGCTCAACTGCCGTGCGGGCACGAGCTTCATGTAAAAAACAGAAATAATTATTATTTCAGACGCTTACGTATAGTATAGTATAGTATAGTATAGTAGTAAGTAAAGTATAGTATTGTATAGTATAGTATGTATAGTATAGTAGTATAGTAAAGTATAAGTATAAGTTATAGTATAGTATAGTATAGTATAGTATAGAGTATAGTATAGTATAGTTGTATAGTAAGTATAGTATAGATGGTGAGATGATTGAGAATGACTTTGGATGAGAGTCGAAACGTTTCGTTTTTTCTAAAACAGAGTCCAGATGACTCCAATGAATCTTTTTCTACAATAGTATAGTATAGTATAGTATAGTAGTAAGTTCTATAGACCCCAAATACAGAGTTTTTATTTTTTTGTTTTAATTTTAAACTATTACTGTGAAATATTTGTTCCTAACTCATTGGGATTTTTGTATTGACTATCTTTGATGTTGAATTGTAAACGTGGTGATGCATGATTTTGTTTTTAAAAAAAGTTGACTTAGCTTGCATTGAGTCATACATTGACATTGGTGCACATCTTGTTGGCAGGCGAGTTTCCCTATTTACCTGATATCATTTGTTCAACTCAAACTTTGCTGTGTGTCTGTGTTTGTTTGTGGCAGTCGAAGGCCCCTTTCCAACCACTAGACCAGCTGAGCTCTTCTCACTTCTCTCCTCTGTCCACCATGGGCCCTCATGGGCCCATCCGCCTGCGCAGACCAAGGACAACAGCGCACCTACTGTACCTGCTCCTCCTCCACCTGAGCTGCCTCCTGTTTCACCACTTTCTCCTTCCTTTTTACCCGCGAATACTTGAACTATATCCGCATGCTAAAATACTGCACCTCTAAGTAATAAATATCCAACTATACATAGAAAATGGATTGACTCAAGGTAATAGTCAGAAACAAAACTGTCCAAATGTGGCTTATGTTGCTTGTAATATATATTAGTTAGACTGTGTGATTCAGTTCAATCAAGGATCTATTTTATTAAACTCTAAAGGCAACTTGCACTACAGTAAAGAATAACTTTATAGGTTAAGCTACAAGCGTTGCCTTATGTGTTGCTGTAAATAGTCTCGACACACACACACACACACACACACACACACACATGCTTGATGTAAAAACACACTGAACTACTCAGAGAGGATGAACCAAACTGGCTCAAGCTGGACTGGTACATTGGTTGTATATGCACGTTTTAATCCACACCGAACATCTCCAATACATCGAGATCAACAACCTTTTCTTTTTCATTTCGCGTTGCTTTCTATGTGAGAGAAATGTTATCGTCTGATCGTTTTCTTTTTTTTTTTTTTTTTTTTAACAAACAGCCGCTCGACCAGAGGCAGTCCCACTCGGCCCGAGAGCCCCTGCCCATTCGACCCTAGAAGATCTCCCCCCCCCCCTTTTTTTTTTTTACTCATTTTTTTTTTTACCACATGCATAATCTTTTCACCACCTCCATCCAAGACGTACCCAACCGCTGTTTTGTGAAATCTACAGTACAACACAGTTCTTCAAATCCTTTTATGGATGAACAGCTTGAGACTCGCTCTCAAACCCCCCCAAAAAACACTCTTCAAAACTTCAAATACTCTCTCAGAAGCTATGCAACCACAAAATGTTGTTTTGATTTTATTCCACAAGGTGCTCCCGTGTCATACCGCCCGGTCGCTTTTATTATGCCATTTCTGAGAATGATGTAACATTTCGAAGTATTTATTTGACAGTTTTACAGAGAATGTGTGGCTGCCGCAGATTATCCATCTTTATCTCTGAGTGTTTTGACAATGTATTGCTTTTCTCTGTTTTTTGTCTCCTCCTGTCTCAGTGGTCATGGGGGCGAGTGACAACTCGAAGTCACGGTACACAAGTTCCTTCTGTATCTGTGTGAGATACTGTAAATTGTACCCGTGTGTTTTGTATACGACCCCTCCGTGTTTCTCCCCCCCTTCGTTTCACGTCCTCCCATTAAAAACACTAGTTGTGCTGTCTTATTTATCCACACATGTTTGTCATGGTCTCTTAGTGTGCTGTGTTTCAAACAAGATGCCCAGGATGTATTTCAATTAAATTATTTTGGAGATGTGCAAGTAATACATTATTTATTGCAGTGAAGTTGTTTTAATACTGTAGCTTGTAACATTGTTTTTCCGGAGGACGGATGGTGTAAATGTGTTCCCTGAGCATTTATTATGCGTTTTAACTGTTGTGCTCTCTCGACACAATAAACATTTAGCGTATGGAAACATGGTTCTTGTAAATGTCTTTAAGATGGATTACATAAATGGTTGCGTGTGCCCGGATTCTGCAACGACAGGACCTTGGACAGCGCACATTACCCATTTAAATAAACAAGTTTGGTCACAGGTTTGGCGCGTGAGACAAATTCACAGGATTTAAATCGCTTTAGTTACTTTCACATCAGATGTATGTTTGGGAAGTGGCCGTTTAAGTCCCGTCCCAATACAAACATTTGAAACTATTTCAATAAGGAAAAGGTTTGATACTCGATGCCAATTTTGATGCAACTTCGCCGACACTTTTTCAAAATAGATTTAAATTTAACAAAATGATACCCGTTTTGTAAATATTTTCATGTAAGTAAGTGATCATGAGGCATCAACACAAGCTCTGATATGTTCCACTATGTTCTATTTTGTGAGTCTTTCTTTTTCACTATAAAGACTTCAGTATCTAGTTTTGTCACTAGATTTAGTACACGGTTATCTGCATTTTGTTTTTTGCAACTTTATGCCCTATCAACCCTGCAGTACATAAACAAAATAATCCTGCAACTTCTCCTGTTTTACGTTCTGTATCGAAAGTAAAATAAAGGCTACAGTTACTGAATCTGTGTTATTCTGGGGAGAATTACAGAACAAAACAAACATACTCAATGTCAATCTTTATTCCTTCATTTTCACCCAACTGTCATTTCAACATAAAACTGATTAGTCTAAAGAAAAACAAATAAATAATTTCTCTTTTTTTAGTCAATTATTACATTGATAGATCATAGCAGTAAGCACTTTCTCCCATTAACAGACATACAGTCCCCACACACCAGGCATTATAATACAATATGTTACACAATATACACCAGCGCTTTACAGTAGGACAATAAATGCTCTCATTGGTTTCGTCTATCTACAGTAAATATGTAAATCATTAAACCCCTTTCACAAAAGAAACATATTTAAACTTGCTCTCCCCACAAAAAATAATATAAAAAGTGACAGAATAAAGAAATCATTTAAGAAATCTTATAAATTGTGACCACCTGTTCGAGCCAAAGTGCAAAGACAATATCAACTTTCCAGCGTTTTAGCCTCATTTAATTATTTTTAAAGCCGCATTTTACACTTTGTTTTGAATAGAAAGCGTGCAAGTTCTTTTATTCACAGGAGTACTCTAATTTAAATATCAAAGCCTCTATTGTATGTTTATACGACAATCTGACAGTGAGATATTCAGATGTTTTCTAAAAACACCAGACAGATGGTACGGGGTACGGGGTATTGCCATTGCAGCACATCAGAGCGTTTCCATCCTTAAGCCAAGCCCAATATGAGCTCGTCACAACCAGTTCTCACGTTTTATTTAATGGTTGTTGGTCCGACACTAAAGGAAGTATAACCATCATCATCTTTCAGTTTAAATAAATCTGGAGCAAGCCAAACCCTCAGCACAGAGTTTTTAATTCTTCTGGCTTCATAAGATTCTTTCCTTCTCTATCAAACTACGGAGCCATTGAGTTGGGAAAGAAACAACGAATCACTGTCCAAAGAGTGAGATGTAAAATTAAAAAATGAGAAGCTTTGTACAGTTTTAGTGCAATCGCTTTTTATGGATAGATCTCTGCAGATGCCGCTCTGGCCAAAAGAGATGAACTGTTTGGTTTTCATGGAATGCACACACATTGCAGCGACACGGTTATTCTTGTATTTGTCAAAACAATGAGCAAAATGTAACAGAAAATAACAAACTTGTAGTGTAGAGACCCTTTAACGCATTTTTGTATGAGAAATATGACGTTAGATGGCGATTAAACAAGACAAATGATTCCAAACGAGACACACAATGCACAGACTTTGTAGTAAACGTTTATGTCCTTTCTTTGTCCACTTTCTGAATCTCTCATATTCATATTGCTCAAAAGCAGCTGCGACAAGACTTAGTAGTTGTAATATAGCGGAGGGTCTACGAGTTTTCATAGTAAGTCTATCGTGCCGGCAAAATAAAGCTCTTCCGCGTAAATAGTACACGACTTCATTGTTTTCTAAACCATGAATCACACCGATGTGATAAACCACAGCCTGAATTTACACCGCAATATCTAAATAAATACTTCCAGCTCTGCCTCCACTCATGCCATCACATTAGTTAACATTTAATAATTACACTACATACAGTTAATATAATGGTTTAATACATTCAAACACAATGCTCGTTTTTTGCATGTGGACAGTGAGATCGTTAGCAGACTAATTTCCATGTGCTGCGAATGTGAAGGGCTCATTTAAGGCCCTTTATTGCACTTGTGTTCAAAATGTTCACGGAGTACGTAAGGAGAAATTTCATAGACTAATGTAGAAAAAGAATGTCTTAAACAGAAAGAAAGACTCTGAAATAAATCTGAGCAACAACTCACAATTCTAATTCTCTGAACAGTTTTGTGCAGCAATTCTTAACTGTGCGGACAGTACTGTAATCTCTCTCCCGATTCAAGCCATGTTCCAAGATCAGATCAGACGCACACTCTCAAACCGCACCTCACACCACGAGGATCTTCACCTCGTCTTGTTCGTCAGGCCTGTAAAAGAATGGGATGCAAGGATTTTCTCCCAAGAAAGGGGGTGCGCGTGGTACTCCCTGGGGGTTCTGGATCTCTTGGAGCAGCTGCATAATCTGCTGCGCTGTCCCATCTTCGTTTGGCACTAAAGGTTTGGATTCGGTCTGCGACGGCCCAGGTGCAAGAGTTTGTGATGAAGGGCCTTCAACAGATGTGGAGGGTTCTGATAAAGGAATGACCTCCATGGCTTCTGTGATTACAAATGGGCGTCACCGTTGTATTAAATTACACAATGAAAAACAAGACAACATTAATATTGTCTTTACCTTCTCCACTGATGGCATCTAACTCTGTCTGTGTGTGAAAATGGTCTTCAGAGTGAACGTGGTGTTGGCCCAGAGGGAGCAGATCAGGGTTTACTTTGCCTGAAACGGCACTGTTGTAGCGGTTGTACCACTCGTTTCTTTCAGCTACAAGTCTCATAACCAGATCCTGCAGCTCCGCTAACTTCGCCTGGTCAATAAACACAATAAAAAACAAAAACATCAAACAAGTGGAGCTGAAAAATAGCAAGTCATAAGTGTTTTCTACATCAATATGCCCCGACCTTCATCTCCTCCTTGTCCTGGGCCAGCATACTAATGTACTGCTCCTTTTCTTGGTGTTTCTGCTTCATGATGGCGCGTTGGTTCTGATACAAGGCTATATACTCTCCTAAACAGACAGAAAGATATTTTGTTTACATTAAGTCAGAATACTCTGTACCTAATCTTGCCTTTTCGCTCACCAATGGTGTCCGTCTCGCCCGACAGCTGAATGCATCTGTGCTCCAGCTCTTCAACTCTCTCCTTCAGGTCGGCCTTTTCCTGCATCAGGGAAGTGAAACGCTGCTGAAGTTTGTCCATGGCAGCTTGCAGAGCCTGATGGACCTCCACTGGCACGCCGCCTTCTACATCAGAAATAAAATAAAAAGCGTTTCAGCTTGTAATTAATTAAGGCCACTTTGAAAATTGGCTGTACTGGTTCGGGTCGATACCTGCGTTCTCGTGGTTGTGTTGACAGTGGCTGTGTTCCTCCTGAGAGTCAGATTTGTGAGTGTGATGTTCACGGTTGAGGGACAGAGACGCCTGGTGCCGTGCTGCCATGTGCAGTCTGTGCTCCTCCTCCAGCCGTCTCCTGGCCTCATCTCGCTCTGCCTCCACCTGAGCTATGGCCCCGCGGATAAAGTCCTCCTATAGGCCAGCACGAGGAGCAAAAAACATGCTTTTATTCAAATTACATGCAAAACTAACACAAGAAGTAACAGCAGGTATTTGTACCATGTCTTTCTGGCTTTCAAAATCTTCAGGAATAACTATCGAGGAAGACATTTGTTGACTTTCTTCAGGGTCCTGACTCTCAATCCCATCACCTAAAACAACACACCAAAAAGCTAATGTTTCTCTCAAATCAAAGCTGGTTAATGATACACTGCAAACAAAGATGTAGCGTTGGTGACTGAACTCAGAACATTAGTCTGGATTTGACAAGTATCTACTAGGTTTCATCTAATTGCTTACACGAACAAGATTATTGAACTTGATTCATAACATTTCAATACAATTCCTGTCAAAAAATCTGGCCCCCGGGAAAATGTAATTGGAGACCCCTGCCATAGATACCACACGCACACGCACACACATTATACACAAATATATATAACATATATACACACATATATATATAATATATACACAAAATACTATACATATACATACATTATATACACACACACAATATACACACACATAATATATATATATATACACACACCACACAACCACACACACAACATATATATATACACACACACACACACAACACAAAAACACAATATATATATACACATATATATACACAAATATATATATACATATATACACACACAACTATATAATATATATATATATATATTATATATATATACACACACACACACACATATACAAAATATATATATATATACACACACACACACACACACACACACACACAAAATATATATATATATATATACCACATAGCATACATACATATACATACATATACATACATACACACACACACACACACACACACACACACACAACAACTCTTAACAGTAGCACGATTGATTAATGCCCGTTTGTGTCATTTCTATTCTCCTGTAACCAAGATGCCACTATCCTGGTCTCCACAGACCCTGTCCAGTGCCTGTACTTTTTTTTGTCTTTGATACACAAAGGATTCAGGAGCATATACATGCGTAATATGTTATCTTTAAAATAAGAACAAACACACCAAATTTAAACAGTTGGAAAGTAATTTCTTCTTCTTCTAATTAATCATTTGGCTGAGTATACAATTTGATTAGGAATAATAGAAGCGCATTTAATGTACATCTTGTTTACTAAAACTATATGTCTGTTAGTGAAAAGTAAAACAATTAATATTAATGTGTGTGGCAAAAATAAACCCTACCTTGAACTCTGGGCGGAGTGGCCATCGCTGAACTGTTGAGCAGTTCTGTCACTTCAGCTTTCAACTGTTCATTGTCTCTCACTAACTGCTCCAAGTGGTCCTGTAGTGAGATGGACATTGCTGAAACTGTTTTCATGAGAAGAAAGTCCAGTAGAAATACAGACCTGTGCTTCTTTGAGTTGAATGTGGCTGAGTTCCAGCTGGACACGGCCTTGGCTCTCATCATGCTGGAGTCGGTCCATGAGCTGGCACTGCTGCAAATACTGACTGTGAAGCCGCTCTCGCTCTGAGGCCAGGGCCTGGTATCCAGCAGAGTACTGCTGCAGGTGAGCAACCAACTGCTCCCTCTGCTCAAGCACACCCTGCACCTCTTTACCCTTTTCTTCTAACTGAAAGCAATAAAAAACAATTCAATTACTGGTAGATTATAGTCAGATATAATAATAATGGTGTGGAAGTGAAGAGTAATCCAAACACAAGCGCACTAGTTATTTCGCAAATAACAAAAAATAAACAAATTTTCACTATGAATTGGGATGCTATGATGCTATAATTTCCAAACCTCACAGTGTGGTAGAAATTCTTTTTAGTTTCTAAATTCCACAAGCCTTTTGAGTAACATTACAGCCATATTAACAGTTAAAAGTTAACGGAGTGTTTGAACAAAACAATACATTTAGTTGTATGGGACTCCAAACTGATTGGTAGATGAGTTTGTGCTACTTTGGCTATTGCAATATCGTCCCTCGTCCCTCATCCCTCGTTATGAATGTATAAACTTCAATGAAGTAAGAAAAAGCATGAAAAAGTAGTGTTAGCATTAATACCTGCTCTTTTACGTTGTGCAGCTCTTCCTGTATTTCACCCATTCTTCGAGCCAACTCCTTCTTCACATGTTGCTCCGACTGGATGGCCGTGGTCAATTCCAAGTTCTCATTAGTCTAATAAAATAAAAAAAATATTGCAAGATTTGGCTTAATATGTAAACCACAGAATAGGTCAATATAAGGATATTGCTTGTTTCATTGTTGGGCTGTTTTTGGTTAAGCTGCAAAGCCTTCTGAGACAATGGTTGTGATATAAGACCATACATTTTGACCGACTTGACCCAATGCCACAACATCTTGTAGCGTGCAAATGAAAACATTAGCAAACTGGGATCAAATTACTCACAAGTTTGACAAATCCATTTTGCATCTCCGCCAGCTGGTCTTTGAGAGTGCGGTTTTGGGTGAGTGCGCGGCTAATAGTGGCCTTGTCAGACTGAACGTCCTCAAGGATGCGCCGGCGGTCCTCGGTCTCCTGGGTCTGACACTCCACCTGCCGCTCCAGCTCTCCCAGACGGGCCTCCTTCTCCGCACACAGGCGACTCAGCTGCTCGTTATCTCGTAACTAGAACAAATGTATTTAGGATTGTATGTAGGATTAGGACGAGGTGGTATAGTAAAGATATTAGTGTTGTCACGATATTGGCAACATGTATCATTTCTGATTAACAGTGTAAAGAGACAGGTTACACGTGCGTCGTGTCACTCCGGACAGGATTTGGCATTACCTGTGCCAGGCATTGTGCATTCAAGGCTTCATTCTGTTGCTGTATATTGTTGAGAGCCTCCTCAAGAGCTACTTCCCTCTCTGATGGGCCAGACGACTGAGAGTCTACTTTATTCTGAGTTTCTTTTTCTTGGGAAAGTGATGCTGCAACAAACAGAATATGTTTGATTAATGTTATTTGTATTTCATGTCATATTTGGACGGGATACAAACTAAAGTAAGCCAATGCACTCACCTATAGACTCTTTTAGTTTGTTTATGCTTGCCTCTAGTTCTTCAACTCTGGTAATATTCATGTCTCTCTCCTCAGCCACTAAGGCAACCTGCACAAATATGCACAATTAGATTCCATGATTTAAAACATTGTACAATAACATACTAGTTTTTAAACTTGTTTACTTGGGTTAGAAGCTGTTCCGTTTTGTCCTTCCACATGCGGCCCTCCTCTTGGATTTGCTCCACATAGCGGTCTCTTTCCGTCTTTAGTTGCGAAACAGACTCCATAAGCTACAAAAATCATGAAAATAAGGCATTATTCCTATTTACCAACTTTACCATGCAACAGTTTTTACTCAAATTCTCATAATAAAGAACATACCTGGTGGTTTTGTGATTCTAATTGCTGTTTTTCTTCTAATATTACCTGGACCTGATGATTAGCGCTGGCTGGATCTGACTGAGATGAGCACTGAGAAAATAAAGCAAATGCATTTTAACAACTTTAAAGACTGTTGCCTTCATTTAAAACGTACCTGTTGTAACATCAGGTCAGCGAGCTCCAGCCTCTTGTGAAGGTCCTGGAGCTCCAGTTTCATAGATGCATTTTCCTGGGTTATTATCCTAATTTGTTCAGACATCTCTGAGCTTTGCTGCTTTGCTTCCTCACTTGCATTGCTTTACCAAAAAAACACAAGATACTGAGTTATAGCATAAATCTTGCACCAGTATTGATATACAGTAAAATGTGGTCTTTTTCTTGATAAGCAGATTGCAGTCGACTTACTTGATTCTCAACACTTCTAATCTCAGGTTGTTCCTCTCCTTTTCAAGCTCTTTGTTATGCTGAAAGATAAAATATATATGATAAAGAAACTCACGGACTAACTCTGTGTCACAGTCCAGATAAAAATCAAACCTTCTCTAAGATTTTCTGTTGCGTTGAAACAGTGGAAAGGGTCCTCTCCAACTCGGACACTCTCTGCTTTGTTGACTGTAATCGACTGTTCAATTCTTCTGCCTCAGCTACGTACAACAATTACAATCAACTAATGACGATCATAGGACTTTCATATTGTAAAATATTTTATTTAAAAATACATTTAGATTTACCCGATTTGTGACGTGCAGCTTGTTGAGTATACTGCAGTGCAGTCTGCAGTTCTGACTTTTCTGATACTAATATACCAATAGTCTGGATATGGACCTGTGTGAAGCAGAAACGTCAGTGTTAAAAAGTACAAAACATCTTTGAAAAGAAAAGAAAGTTTACCTGTAATTGCTCTCGCATGCCTGAATGCTCTTTTGCAAACTTCTGTTCAAATTCTTTTCGCTCCTGAAGAGGGAAAATTAAGTACAATGTAAATGTAAAATACACCAAGACCAAACAGGGAAAGAAAAAATATTAAATGAAAATAACCTTTTGTAACTGATCAGAAAAGTCCTGGGATTGCTGTGTCTATAAATCAACAAAAAAAGCAACACTTCAAACATTGAAGCTAAAATGTTATACAATGCGTCATTAAAATTCCCATATTCACTTAATGCAAGAATGATCTCAGAGTAAGCTAATCAAGTAGAAAGATGAGAAATAACTGATAAGGCAGGATTTTATGGGGAAACAAATAGAAGCATGCATGAATGAATAAGTGTCTTATTAGATGTACAATGAGGGAGTACATGCACTGTAGGTTCACTGTGGATGGCGAGTGCAGCTTCTTACCAGCTGCTCGAGCTTGGTATTGAGCTGAGAGTTTGTGGTGTTGCTGGACTCCAAAGCAGCTGCCAGCTCCTGAATGCGATTCTGTCACATGCACACATGCATCAAGGATAGAAAAAAGATAGAATACAATAACAAACTGGGAGCTCATTCATTTAATCAATTCTATAATTACCACCTTTTTTCACATGAGATAGTCAAGCTATTTTTTTGTTTTGTGTCATGCACCTAAGTTCCTGCCCACATGTGCAAATCATATTCACATTATTGAGAAATTAAAAGGCTATTTAACACAAACGGATAAATCATGAAATGTGACTCAAATGTGAAATAATTCAGGAACAAAAATAACTGATTACAAAGTACCTCCAGTTCTTTTTCACCAACAGAAGGCGTAACATCACCATTGACATATGTAGTGGACGACTGAAAACAAAGAGAATAAAATTTACATTTAATATGAACAGTTTGCTTGTTCCCAGCTCACATTCCCAGACTAAGACAACAATATGAACACACACGAACACAGCAAGTCTAAATATCTCCCTGTGAAAGAACATGGGCTAAAATGCATTTCGTCCAATGGAAGTTGCAAACTGCACTTTTCACCCTGCAAATAATATTATCTATATTGTACCACAATATTTTGTTTGGAATTGTTAATGGCTATGGCAAAAGGGCTAATTGTCATCATTCAGAAATCCAGGGATTGCTGCTGGTGGAGTGAGGGGAAACAGATTGTTTGAATCCCAATCACAATAGGTTTATTAAGGCATTTTTTCATGTTAGCTTTAGTTGTATAGAGTGAACATTTCTCCTCATACCCCAGACACCAGGCCATTGAGCTGCTGTGAAAGCTGCCGTAAACTCTCAGTAGAAGACAAGGGTCTGCAGAAAATACAGAACACAGAAGTATTCACTCATAACTCATGAGTCAAATAATAAAACAACTCATAATAAGAAGGGCAGGTACTCACCGCGATTCTTCTGATAAACCCCCATTACCATTTGTATCAGTATATGTCTGCAGACACACAAAAGAGTGAAGAGTGACTTGAGCTAAAGAATCACAGAATTTGGGAGAATAAAGATGACACATAACTGAACATATCACAAAGAAGAGAACAAAGTTTTGCTGTTCAGTTTAGACTCAAAAAGTGGAGCCCTGCTGATACCATTTACTGGATATAACACAAGGTGAGATTGAGACATTTTGCAATCTATTTAAAATACTGCATAGAGAAACACAACACATGTTTGTATTAATGATTTCTCTTTGGATTTTGATCACATGAGCCGTCTCAACTGTTCAAAATGAAGAAAGCAAGACACACACACCTGCAGTTCACTGTTGTGACTGACAAACTCAGTGTTAATATTGTTAGTGTTAGTGGGCTTAGACACTGGTGAGCTCTGGGACGACTCGAGACTTGGCTCCTCGTGCATAGGAAGAACTGAGGGCACCAACGGCTCCACATCAGAAAAGGTCTAGACACATAAATGCACACACATTGTAAGCTCAAAACCTCACCAAAATTTAAGATTTAAGAGAATTTAAAAGAGAAGGCCAGAAAGTATACTATTATCAGTAAGATGCGGCAAAATTAGTAAAGGTTGGTCTTTAACAAAAAACTAACAAGATGAGGATGCACTTCTGTCTTTACGAATAAATGCAATGAATGCATAAATCCAATTTATATCACTTGTCTGAGCATAAAATACGAACTATATAATTACATAGGAGCATAGCTGGAAGACAAACAAACCACATACAAATACATATGGCCTGTGAAATAAATAAATACAAGCTAATATAAGAGGAGTCCTTGGCAGAAGAGGAATGCAGAAATGTTACGATAGACAAGAAAGACGGGAAAGAAACAAAGACACACAGCTCACCTGGCTGTGTTCAAATGGAGGGAGCACTAGTCCATTGCTTTGACTAAGAGATTTCAATATATTGTCAAACTACAGAGAGAGAAAGAAAAGAATAGAGAAAAACATGAAGAGGACAAGGCTATTCAGAACAGACAGGATAGGCAGTTACTGGGAGCTTTGAAGTAACTACAGACAAAGTAAAGGTTTAGAGGAGAAGGCTGGGAAATGTAAGAGTCTAGGCCAAGGAATGGTTGCAGGGCATAAGATAGTTTTCCTTTGTTAACAACTTATCGTTAATTTTCTTCAACAAAACCATTTACAAAAAACTATCACAGATACACCTGACTGTTATCAAGCTTTAAAATCTTAGGAATTTAAAGTTGGCAAGCATGGTAAAGCATACTGAAGATAGTGTTACATGCAGTCCATGATGCTATCCAACTCCAAATGCGCCCATAGTCTCACTCAAAAATATTCTCTAGGTACCGGCTGGCTGTGCACAACATATTTTTGGCCACTGGAGACAAACATCATAAATGTAGAGAAAATGAAAGGTCATACATCAAACATGTTGGTCTTAGGCATCTCAAATTATTTTTAAAAAGATCATAATTACCTGTGTCTTAAACAGTACACTTTAGTACAGTTGTAGTTTCTGTTTTCTTTATACCTTATTGGTCGTATCAATTACAATTGAAATGTGTTTTTGTGTTCTCAACTCCATTGCAAATTCCCAAACATTAGTTATAAATGAGTACTTACATTAACATTATCGGGTGAGCTTCTTCCTTCAGAGGACAGATCAAGTTGATTTGCTTTAACTTTTCTTTTCTTCTTTGCCCCTGCAACAACTGCTCCCTTTTCTCCTCCAGTGCTGGCAGGGGAGCCCTTCTGCTGAAACTCCTTTAGCTGATCAGCAAAGAATGAAGCATATTAGACACTTAAGCCAAACTTGGATACCTAACTGCAACTCGCATGCTACACAGAATCAGCCATTCAGCACTGTACAAATCATATCAGAAAATCCTAATCTTTGGTCAACGGGTCATTTCCTGCGTACGCTCCAGCTGACGGGCCAAGCACATCAGGTTCAGTATCACGGGTGTCAGCTGTCAAAACAGTCCTCTGGCTTACTAGCGTTACCCACAAAACACGAAGAAAGCAACATACATGGTTGCTAATTTACTGTCAAACAACGTGCGAGCTTTGCAGGCAATTAAAAAAACTAAGCTGCACTGATGGGCAAAGACTATACTTGTGTACACTATTAGTTAAGCTAGTTAGCTTAAGAGGCTAGTTAGCATTAGCGAAAAATTTATTTAAAAAAAAAGCTTAAAAAGACACATTCATGTATTAGTACATGTGTAATGGAGAAACATGTGTCACTAAATAACAAGTGCACTAAAATCGGCAGTATTGTCCTGTTAGTTAACTATAACGAGCATAATTTGGTAAAGTTAATGCTATCTACAGAGGCCAAAACAGAACATCGTCCTTTCCTGCGGTATAGACCCGTAAAAGTAGCACCTGAGACCGGACAAGCGCGGCTCAGAGCTCGGGCAACGTGTAATGTCAACTCTTTCTGTCCCGGAAGCAGATTTTACACATCGAAAGACGTGTCTAGAACACAGGTTTATCGTTTCAACGATACAATGAAGCAAATGGAAAATAGTTTTACCTTTTTCTTAGCTGCAGCGAGTTTTATTTGCCTACTCTGATCGGCCATCCTGCTGCTGTGAACAACCACCGCCGAACCACGTCATCAGTCTGAAATTTCTGCCAACAGGGGGCGTCCGTCCACCAAATAGCGGAATATCTAGATGCAGCCTTCTGATGCTCTCACTTCAGACAGGCCTCCTGCTGAATTGGTCCAAATTTGTATAGACAGTAGGCAAATTTTCATTGCAAATTTAAGTAATTCTACCACTTTAGCCTCAATAAAATCACACTGCATTGTGATACATGCCTAAAAAAATAAAGTGCATATGTCAGGTAAGGTTACACTAACGTAACGTAATGAACATAATTACATTTAAGATAAAAAGCAATTGTTGCCTCTTTTTCCCTGGGTTGACAATTTTGGACGTGAGCAGCAGATATGACATATCTAGAGGTAATTCCACAAGTAAACAAGGGCCAAAATCCATGTAAATTAAACAATAGTTATGATTGTAATAATACTAGATAATACCGTTATTTTTTCTATCCCAACTAAAAAGTAGAAGAATCTATTTATTTATTTTTCTATTTATTTAGAGTCCCCATTAGTGTTTAATGCAGCAATACCTATAATTAAATTGTTTGTTGCTCTAAAAAAGTAAATGCATCCCTCTGAATAACTCCTTTGTAGAGAATGCAAAATGAAAAAGTTTGGACAACCCCTGCTCTTCTTGACGCCTGATTGACCACTATAAAAGACACTATTTCCTACCTGGTAAATTGTAGGCCTATTCATGGGTTTCAGCTAGCTGCTATATAGATTCAAAATTGTAAGGTCTTTTTCACATTCAAAATTTTTTTTATCCTGATAATGGCAATCTGGCATCGTCATACTGAGTGATTCTCTGTTAAATGCACACACTCCTCCAACTGGTCAATGACAGGTCAATGACAGGTGAATGACAGATAAATTTAACCAATCATAGTGAAGTATGAACTTATAGAGCAGCAGGGCTTTAGATATCTCTTAATGCCAATGGTTAAAGGAATCAAATGTGGTAAATAAATTGTGATCCGGGAATCAAAAATCGAAAATCAATTGATGATGAATATTTTTTTTGACAAATCCATAGCTAAATTAAATCCTAATCAATCAATCAATCAATCAGCAAAGCAGTGAGCATATTGCATAGGATAATTATGCAGTCCATTTCAATGTTTGGGTTAAATATTTGCATTGTTCATACATATACATACACCTCAGTTAACTCAAGAGTAGCCTTAACTGCTTGTACAGTGAGGCCTAACCATCGATTGTGTTTATATAATTTGATAGTCTATAGACCTAAATGGAAGCTAAATACTTCCGCCTTGTGGTTGTGTCGTGCTGCTTCACACATTGCACAAGGAAGCTCCAAACAGATGAGAAGTACCAGGGTGGAAATCTGTTTATTAACTACAGTCAAATAGAAAAAGGCTAAATAGTTCCAAAACCAACTAGGGCGATGAGTCGTAAAAAATGGGTAATTCATCATCATCATGCCTTTAGACAAATAGACCACGAGATTGGGTCAAGCTATAACAAGTTGTGCAGTAAGGGGTGTTAGATGGCTTGCTTGTCTTTTGATTTTTGGGTGGTTTGATTATCGCTGTATTTTTTTTATTAGGCCAACTAACCAGCTCAACCAACCATAGGCTACTAGATAGTGCTAGAACTTTCCAATTAGAGTAAAATAATCAGGCTGAAAAGCCTTATTATCAAGTCACTTGGATGAACAACCCTTTATTTTTAAGGCACTCAAAGAACATGGCAACTGTTGCTGTTCTTTCCGTCATATTCATATTGGGCCAACTCAAGTCAAGAGGATCTTTGGAAGTGACTTTCAATGTCTTGCAGACTAACTTTGTGAACAACGGAACAAAAATCGTGCGGCTAAAACATGCTTATAATTTTATACAGTCAAACAACGCCATGATAAAGAAATGTATGAGATTATTGAAACCACGCTTCCTTGTGTAACTGAGTGGCGTACAGTTGCACCAACTGTGATCATGATTGCAGTGGACACGTGGTGGACGCACAGCCAATCAGCGTGGCGCAATGGAGTGAGTGTACTGACGTCAGTTAAGACCGAGCTTTACAAATCAGAGACGGCCGCGTGCTGGCGGTAACCAATCAGCAGCTTCCAACGAACCGCTGTGCGGCGAATCAGATTCCTCCACGATGGGACAGAAGTGACGGCTTATATATGGACTGAGCCCAGCACGCACACCATCATTTTACTGAAGAACAAGGCAGAAACATATCCAACTTTGGGACATTGTGCAGCGTGCGTCCAGTCTACGTTGAGGCCTTTATATAAAGTGTGTTTTGAGGTAAGCAGATTTTTTATTACTCTGTTATCTGCTGTGCTGTTATTTCGTTTCGCAGCGTTGTACGACTGAATATGCAAGCTGACGTACGTGCAGCATCCTAAATTAATCAGTTCCATATAAATACGTTCATAATAAATTAGGAAACATCCATTTAAGCAGTTTATTCATTTTCGCTTTAAATGTAGTCGACTGAGAACAACGTGGTTGCTTCCACCGGCAGAAGGCAGAAGAGGCCATGGCCCTCCACCCAGGATATTGCTTGACTTCCCCCCCCCCCCTAAAAGCGCTATGGCTTTAATGGAAATTGAACTACATTTTTGCTAAATTAATGCCTTTCCACTGTATACGAGCACCTTGCTGATCTATTGTCTTTTTTTTTTGCACCCTCTGCAGGCATTTTTCAAAGGAGCGATGAAGCTGGTGTGGGTTATGTTTTTGGTGGTCGGCACGGCCTTTGCCGATGACGACGACAAAAGGGAGAATGTGGGGACTGTCATTGGAATTGACTTGGGAACTACTTACTCATGGTAAATGGACTCTTTAAATGAAAACGTGTGTGTCAAGATTCTTGCTACACTAGATTTAAAAAATGTAAACCATTTGTCTTTAGTGTTGGTGTATTCAAGAATGGCCGTGTGGAGATCATTGCCAACGATCAGGGAAACCGCATTACTCCATCATATGTGGCCTTCACCAGTGAGGGTGAACGTCTGATTGGTGATGCCGCCAAGAATCAGCTTACATCTAACCCTGAGAACACAGTCTTTGATGCCAAGAGGCTCATTGGACGCATTTGGGGTGATTCCTCAGTCCAGCAAGACATCAAGTACCTGCCATTCAAGGTATGGTTTGAGCTTTCAAGTGCAACTATAGCGCTGTTAAAAAATATGTGTAAATGTCATACTAAATGTTAATCATCTTCAGGTGTTTGACAAAAAAAGCAAACCTCATATCCAAATAGACATTGGAGGTGGCACCATCAAGACCTTTGCACCTGAGGAGATTTCTGCCATGGTTCTGACTAAGATGAAGGAGACTGCTGAAGCTTACTTGGGAAAGAAGGTAATGGACAAGTGTTGACTTTTAAAATGACTATCCTGCAAACATTGGTTGTTGTTGTTGTTAGATTTATCTATTCATTCATTCTCAGGTCACACATGCAGTTGTCACAGTTCCTGCCTACTTTAATGATGCTCAGCGCCAGGCAACCAAGGATGCTGGTACCATTGCTGGTCTAAATGTGATGAGAATCATAAATGAGCCGTAAGTAACTGCTATATGAACATCTTTATTGCTTTATATAGTTTACTTTTATAAAGTGACCAATATTTTCAATATTTTAGAACTGCGGCTGCTATTGCTTATGGCTTGGACAAGAGGGATGGCGAGAAGAATATTCTTGTGTTTGATTTGGGTGGTGGCACATTTGACGTCTCTCTTCTGACCATTGACAACGGTGTGTTTGAAGTGGTCGCTACCAATGGGGACACCCATCTGGGAGGTGAAGATTTTGATCAGCGTGTCATGGAGCACTTTATTAAGCTTTACAAGAAGAAGACTGGCAAAGATGTACGCAAAGACAACCGAGCTGTTCAAAAACTGCGCCGTGAAGTTGAAAAGGCAAAAAGGGCTCTTTCTGCTCAACATCAGGCACGCATCGAGATAGAGTCTTTCTTTGAAGGCGAGGACTTCTCTGAAACTCTAACTCGAGCCAAATTTGAAGAGCTTAACATGGTAAGTTGTACATTTGTGTCAACCACTTGAGTCCAATTCTTTTTGATTGTAAGCATTTACAATCGTGCCTCTTATGACTCTTTTAGGACCTGTTCCGATCCACCATGAAGCCTGTCCAGAAGGTGCTGGAGGATTCTGACCTGAAGAAATCTGACATTGATGAGATTGTGCTAGTTGGTGGTTCAACTCGTATCCCCAAAATTCAACAACTAGTGAAGGAATTCTTCAATGGTAAAGAACCCTCAAGAGGCATCAACCCTGATGAGGCTGTGGCTTATGGAGCTGCTGTGCAGGCAGGAGTGCTTTCTGGCGAGGAGGATACCGGTAGATTTTTTTTTAAATGTTAAATTGTGATGAGCGCACGGAAAAGTCCACTTATGCATGCCAACTTTTACAGGTGATGTGGTTCTTCTTGACGTGTGCCCTCTGACCCTTGGTATTGAGACTGTTGGAGGAGTCATGACCAAGCTGATTCCGAGGAATACAGTGGTGCCTACCAAGAAATCGCAGATCTTCTCTACAGCATCTGACAACCAGCCAACTGTCACAATCAAAGTTTATGAAGGTAAAAACAATTCCATAGCCTTTTCTTCAATGTGATCCTTTTGTAGAGTTGAGTTTTCTAATAGTGTCTCAATTTTAGGTGAGCGTCCCTTGACGAAAGACAATCATCTGTTGGGAACCTTTGACCTGACTGGCATTCCTCCTGCCCCTCGCGGCGTACCCCAAATCGAGGTTACCTTTGAAATTGATGTCAATGGCATTTTGCGTGTGACTGCTGAGGACAAGGGCACAGGCAACAAGAATAAAATCACAATCACAAATGACCAGAACCGCTTGACTCCTGAGGACATTGAACGTATGGTGAACGATGCGGAACGCTTTGCTGATGAAGATAAGAAACTAAAGGAGAGAATTGATTCCCGAAATGAGCTTGAAAGCTATGCTTATTCTCTGAAGAACCAGATTGGGGATAAGGAAAAGCTTGGTGGCAAACTGTCAGATGAAGACAAGGAAACTATTGAGAAGGCAGTAGAAGAGAAAATTGAATGGATGGAGTCTCATCAAGATGCTGAGCTGGAGGACTTTCAGGCTAAGAAAAAAGAATTGGAAGAGATAGTTCAGCCCATCATCAGCAAACTTTATGGCAGTGCGGGCGGTCCACCACCTGAAGGCGAGCAGGATGAGAAGGATGAATTGTAGGCAAGTTTAACCCCTTGTCCTCCCTTCCCTTGTACTGGATCTTGTTCAACTGACTCTAAAAGTGAGAGTAATGATTGGGAAGGGAGCAGAAAACCACCACCATATGTCATACTGAAAAGACTTCAAAGTTTAGATATGTGAAAGGTGTTCTCTTCGCTGGAAGGCGGAGATATTTGTCAGCCTACATTTGAGGCTTGCTGCTGTTCTCAGGCAGTTCTGAAGGGAGGGGGGAGGGTCTGTAATGGGTTCATGAGTAGTGTCTGTGTGTTTAATGGTTGGGTTTTTTTTCACAGGCAATGTTAAAACTTATTTATTAAATCTGGACATGGATGCTGAAATAAATATTTGTTAGAAAATTACCTTTCCTCTTGTGATATCATTTAAAACACAATTTATATAGATTTGTAAAATGCCTAAAGAATTTATTCTAGAATAAAGGCAATAGTGAAGACCGTTTCAACAATTATGACATCAGACCTAAATACAAGTATTTCTAATCTACAAAATTGAGTTTGTCAGTTGGTTTCTCAACAAAAATGGGGAAAAATATTTTCTTGCCACAAAATTGTACTTGAGCTTCTCCAAGTGGTGAAAGCTATAATCCTAAAACTCTGTCTAAATCAAATCTGCGCAATTTTTTTAAAATGCCTTTCAACCAGATTACTTGCATGTAGCGGCTTGGTTAACATTTGCCAAAATCCCCATTTTATTACATGGCTAATCTCATTCTCCATTGAAATCACACTGTTCCCTAGTTGCCTCACTTTATTTAGAATGTATTTGTTAAAGGGCTAATCCTCAGTTACTTTACCACGGTCACGATACAGTCATTATGAATAACACCTTTTGTGTCCATTCCTCCAAAAGCAAATGCCAAGTATATTGTCTTAATATCTTGTTGCTCATCTTCAGTCACTTCAGACACTTTCCATGGTATCAAACACATTGAGTGGTCCAGACGGTTTGGTGGCAAATCTCCTTCAAACTTTATTTTGGTCCAGAGATTATTGCCTGAAATGTTAAACAAATATTCTCTTTATCTCATGCAGATAAGCTAAATCTTATAGGTCAAACTTACCTGTGTTAAATCTGTGCATGAAGTTACAGGCACCATCTGTAGTCAATCCACCAAAGACATAAATATGCCTATCTAATACCACAGCAGAGTGTGCAGCTACTGCTGGAGGAATGTCTCCTTTTGTATGAATTTTCTCCCATGTCATTGACTCTTTAAACATAAGAGTGCACAGATTTATAATGCAAGCATTATACAGTGTATATCATATTTTAAGTGTACCCGTATCAAGTGCAAACATGTCATTGAAGACTTTTTCACCAGCCATGCCACCATGAATGAAAATCCTGGACCCCACGGTTAAAATGATGTGGCCATGCCTGGCAGGTGGAGATGTACCCTGGGTTTCTGGTTGTGACCATGTAAGGGACACTGGTTTAAAAAAAAAACAACACATTGTTTTCTTGCACAAAGTTGAGACTAAGTAAACACTTCACATTCTTCACTATGATTAACCCAATCTGATGATGGATTTTTACTAAATTTCCTCCCTACTAATCATCCATTTTCTACCGCTTGTTCCCATTAGGGGTCGCGGGTGACTGGAGCCTATCCCAGTGCCTTAGGCGGGGTACACCCTGGACAGTGGCCAACTAGTCGCAGGGCTAACACAGAGACATAGACACACAAACAACCATTCACTCTCACACTCATTCACTAGGGCCAATTTACAGTTGCCAATTTACCTAACACATGCATGTCTTTGGACGGTGGGAGGAACCCGAGAGAACCCACGGTAACACGGGGGAGGACATGCAGACTCCACCCAGAGAAATCATGTGATGTAATGTTCGCCCAGGAATCGAACCCATGATTTCTCAACCCTCTGCACGCGTGCACCCATACTCCCTACTATAGTAAATATATTATACTATACTAATGTATATAAAACAAATTTTGTATTACTTACATAAAATATCAAACAAAAGCTGTTATTTATTCTGCCATTTGCCTCTATTACTATCAACTACATACAATGTCATGATAACTGCAAAAATTTGTACTTTTGGTTAATTGGCAAAGTATAACGTACAATGTTCAGATATGGCATACAGTTATTCTTTTTGTTTTTCACACAAACCTGTATCAAAGACGTAAAGTTGAGAGTCTGAGACTGGCATAGTTCCTGCTTTCCCAGAAAGACAAAAAGTCTGTTCCCAAGGCAGCCGAGTTTGTGTGGTATGTCTTGCACTGTGTGGTTTTCCATTGACTGAAACAGTTTCCAGAAGGTTCACTCTCTGATAAAAAATAACAACAGTTTAATCTGATCTATAATTATGATGGTTATAACAATCAGCGTTTAGACGTACCCTTTAGTTGTATATTTTGGATGCACTGTAGATTACCACTCTGATTTGCAACCACAAACAACCACAGGCTGTGTGGATGACACTCTGGCACAAAGCTGCAGTGCTCATACCTGGCATTCAAACCTTCCATTCTTGCTGTCCCACTCATAATTATCTGGAAAGGGTAGAAATAGAAATCAGGTGATAGTGTGTAATAAAGTAAGATCAACAAAATGCCTAAACCTACCAACCCACCTAAATTTATTATATACGTATAGGGAAACTGCCACTAGGGTTGGCACCACGACGATGAATATCTTTCCCTTCTCTCCGTTTCCAGATGAACGGTAAATACAACGTGTGACAACACTAACCGCCCGGTGCACTGCTCTAGGCATAAAGAATACCTGTGAAAGAAAAGGGGTTCACAACATTTAGACAACACAGCTGTAACATTATTAAAACTGAACTCTCAACTAAAACAGTTTTGATGAGTGGAATAAAACAATTCAAATGTGTATGGCAAGGCAGACAACCTTGCATCCGGTTCAAAACTCTACCAATTATCAAAAACACCTTTAAAGACTATAAACCTAACAAAGACTTCATTTCAAATACTTTATTTCATCTTATTTCGGTTCTGTACTGTGTGACCCAGAGTATGACGGCTCAGTGGAAAAATATAGAGATTAATGAGTTGCCGGGGTTCTGTAGAGGTCTTACTGGCAGATGACAAACGGTTGAACAATCTGGAGGAAGTTAGAAATCCCTGGTAAAATCTGTGCTTAAAACATGGAAGGAGCTAATCAACACATCAACTAAAAAATATGTTAAAATCCTAAACTGGTTTGACCAAGGTTTTTGTACCAAATAACACTGACCTGAGATTCAAGGTCTGGATTACAAAAGGTAAAAAGGTTTTCACGGATTGTAAAAGATAATCACATGAAAAGCTTTGATGTGTTGAAAGAATCCTTTGGCTTGGAAGGAAACTGGGCTTTTATAGCTATTTGCAAATGAGGAGTTATGAAATTTGATCAAGCCTTACAAATCAGAATTTACAGGGGATAATGTTAAATTATTCAATTATTTCTAATTTACTATACATATTAAAAACAGATGGAAAAGGAAGGTAATCTTGTCATGATGAACGAAGGGTGGGAAAATGTTGTACATCCCAGTGGAGAACCTCAAAATCACATTCTTGAGTGATTTTGTTGGAAAATGTGTCAAGTTTTGTCATAAACAATGTCAAAGTGCCCTTTATTCACAGCAAATGCAAACTGTTGGAGAAAAACTGTTGGAGAAACTGTGTGCATCAGGAGACAAACACTGACTCTTAAAAGAGAGAGCAACGTATTTTAGGACTGTCCTGTTGCTCAAGAATACTGCACTGAAATTAATAATGCACTGCAGACTGTTTTTGACATTCCCATCTCTCCTCGATTTTAGAATTATGTACTTGGGCTTCCAAACTCCTGCCATGGACACAATCAATTGATACCTTTCAACATGCCTTTTGGCGGCAGGAAAAAAGGCCACACAAGAAAATGGATGACACAAACCTCACAGACGATCAAGGCTGGACTGAACATTGTAAAAACATAAATGTAAAAAAAAAGAGACATTCAGACTTAATTTGGAAAAATTGACCAATTGATAAACTTGTTATGCCTTAATTTTAATTATGTTTCCATTGTACCATTATGATTAATTTTTCATTATTTCTATTAATGATAATTATTATTATTATTATTATTATTATTATTTTTGAATAATAAGACCTGAAAACTCTACCATATTCCTTCTGTCGGTGTGTCGTAGGCTCAAGAACTGGAAGAAGCTCCATGTATGGAGTGGTGGATGCCTACACTGTAATAATGAGGTCAGTAACGGATCAAAATGCTTTTCAGGTAGTTCTTTTCTTTTTATAGCATTAGCAGCATTAACAAACTTGAATAAAGATAGGTTAGAGATACGTTGAAAATTTCAGGCAAAACAATAACATATCTATGGAGACAAGCAGGTGGCGTGAAAGATAAATCTTTAACTGCTAAAAACTTGATGTAACGTTAGCATTACTCGATCAGGAAACTGTAGCTAACATATTTTTCTACTAACCTGTGCGGTGAGGTGGCTTTATTTCCAAACCAAGCAAGCGATCAATTATTTATTAAACGGTATACAAACCGCTTCATCAGTTCCATTGTATTTCGGTATTTTAAGATGTACTGTCCAGCTAGCTAATCTGCCGAATCCCAATGTTTTGAGTGTGTGTTGGTTTTTAATGCGGTTCGCAGCGGAAAGGTGCATTTACCGCCACCTACTGGAGTGACAATGGCTAGCTAGCAATTTATTTTCTTTCAGCGCAGTTTTTAACGTACGTAACAAATGCGGACATACGTTGCATGGGTAGTTGCCGTGGTTACATTGTGTAGCGCATGCCCAGTATCTTTTTGAATGAGCTCAGAGACACCCGAGTACTTTTATCAACTTTTTAGCCAAACTGTACACGATGGACCCTGGGCGAACCTGCTGCGGTGTAATCATCATCGGAGGCGTTTTAACCAAACGCAAATCCATTGGTTAAATTTAACTCGGCATTTGCAAAGAGACTCAAAGTAAGTGAAACAACTCAACCAGTCGTTGCACACAATGGCCAGTAGGCTGTACCATTGCATTAACGTTTAACTTACTGTTAACTTGAGACATTTTGGAGTTCACAGAGAGGTGAAGGATTTTT
This sequence comes from Chaenogobius annularis, assembly GCA_015082035.1. Lineage (NCBI taxonomy): Eukaryota > Metazoa > Chordata > Actinopteri > Gobiiformes > Gobiidae > Chaenogobius > Chaenogobius annularis. The sequence goes on from BJKM01000390.1 coordinate 247,890, forward strand.
GCTCTATAACTCATTACAGATTCAATATGTAGGAAATCATGTACAACCCCTTATTGATTGCTTTGTTTGTTCCACAGTATTGCCTTTGGCTTATAACAAGCGTTTCTATCTCCACGAGTCCACCCATGGAGACATTAAATACTAATACAAATTACATAACGCTAGTGCACCACGAGTTGGGGCCTGGGTTGGTCCTCTTACTAAATAGGAGACCTAACGATAGTTCTTACTGTTATGTGCTTGTGCACCTTTAAATTGATTACCGTCCATTAGTTATGTTGTATGTGCTATTTGGTCAAGGAGTGTTACTGTGTTTCCTTTTTCACTAGACCGGCACTACTAGAGCACAATGTTCCTTTTAGCATTACATCGCAATGTTTGAACAGTTTTTGTTTTTCATTCAGTGAAGGGAAAATAATCAGGTTTTTTTTTTTTTTTTGCTTGAGTGTGTGACTCGTGTGACCTTTTATAGTTTTTTTTTATCTTCTTTTTAAGCACTTTACGATTTTTTTTTTCTTCGTCTCCTAAACCATGCTTGATTCGGGGATTCTGGTGGGTGAACATTTAATCAGGATTAGCACCTAGTTCGCGTCAGTGAGAGGGTTCATCTTTTGGTTAGCACGCTATAATTTTACTGCATGTCAAAGTCCGCTTTAGTTATTGTGTCAGATTTCACCCGGAGGCGTGTTAAATAATCTGGTTAACATGTTCAGACAAAACAATGAATGGTAACAATGAATTAGAATGTCATTATTAAATGTCATTTGTTTTGTTTTGTGTGTTGTTGGTTGTACTTGTACTATGTCATACATTTTATTACAGCTAATCTCTATACCATGGCATGTTTGTATGCCAGTCCAATTACACATACTCAAATGCAGAGTCAACCTGATAGTAGCATCAAGTTACCCTTCTTCTCTTCCTAACAGCTGCGGAAGCTTGTACCGCCGGTCTCAGCCTTCTCCAAAATGACCTGCCTCCGAGCTTACCTTCGAAATCACCCAACGAATTCATCAGCAACACCATCCCTACTTCTCAATACTCATGGTAAGAATGCTAGTCTTTCATTTGCATGTAATGTAATGTGGCCATAAAAAGCTCAGATAAAATTTAAGTCAATTAAAAGCTTGAACAATTACACCTGATCATATGCTAGTCACATGGGCTCCCTTACAGCAACATGTGGGCTCAAATGAACTGTAAGTGCTTGGTCTTGTAATGCACCTGACCCTATAAATTAATAAAACGTGCATAAGTGTTATAACTCATTGCCTTACCTGGTGTGTGTGTGTGTGTGTTTTAGTGTGAAAGTTGAGTCAAAACAGCGTGTTATTTGCCAGCTGCCTTTTCAAATACCTTTGTGTTAAGCTTGCCATGTTTCAACAGAGTTTCGAGAGCAGTCTCTTTACCCGAGCCAGCAGCACAAAGCTAAGACAAGTTTAATGTGGGAACGACAAATATCACTTCTACCCAGGGCGAAAGTGCCAGCAGCATTATTACAGGGCCGGGCCTATACATTTTGGCACACTTTACTCATGAGCGGAATTCATCAAAAGAGCACAAAGCCAGTGTTAGCTGTCGCCATGTCAACTTCCACAAAATTCCTTCGACACTCTTAGCAGTAGAGATTTGAGAGAGAGACTATATACAGTACAGTTGAACCATTTCGGAAATTTGGTAGCACAGAACATGACATAATAATATTCTGTGCTTTCCAGGTCAGCTGAAACTGTCCATAAATCATGATCACAACATACTTTTAGTCAGTGGTAAGTTGCAATTTCCAATCAGATTTGATAAGATTATTGATAATAGAAATGTAATTACAAAGTAAATAGTTATTAAAACACATTTTCAGAAGTCAATGTATGAGGCCTACATTTGTAATTGTTGTTGCATAAAATGTAGATTGTTTTTTGATCTTTGTTTTTTGCTGTCAGTTCTTGAGGCAAGAGGGATATGGGAACAATATCAGGGACATTGTGACTCTTATGTGAAGGTAAGATAAAACAACTTTCTAAAACCTTTTCTCAAAAGTTTTTCTGTTAGTTCAAATAACGTCTGTCCTGCACACAGGTTGGGATTGTCCCACCGACTGGACCAAAAGATAGACAGAAAACTCAAATGGTTCCTCACTGTGGGAACCCAATTTTCTTACAAACCTTTCACTTGTAAGGATCATTTATAACATGATTTATATGTTTTGTTATTATTACGTTTTAATGTGTTTACTACTTACATAGTGTTGTCAGTGATGATGTGCTTCCCAAGAGATTGCTCTTTACAATGTGGAACTCCGATACCAAAACAAGGTTGGCAAAAATATGTTTTTGGGGCAGATTTTACAGCTAACCAATAAGAAATAGTTTTTTCTTTTTCTTTTTAAAATGTGTGTTTGAACGTATTAAAGCTGTAATAAATGCCTACCAAATGTGTGCTTCGCAGGATTTGCGAATGGCAATATTGAAATCTGACTGAAGTTTAAAACAAGGTTATTGCTGGGAAGAAGAACATACGGTTGAAATTATTTTGCATTGTTAGTTGCAGTATGTCCAACTAAGAAAAGTATATATATGTTAGGAAATCATAAAACTGTTAATTTTAGTAAGATACAGTTCACGGTGAACAAGATTTTCATGACTTGGATGATAAAAAGATTTCAGGATATTTTCTGGGGCATTTGATTTAATTTATTTAACATCAGTAAACTGTTCTTCCCAAGCTTCCCAAGCTTATTGAACACACTTTAACCAAATGTTCACTCACATTATATGGAAAAATACCCCCCAAAAAATAATCCTCATGTTTGATAATGCTTGTGCTGGTGTACAAGTAGCCTATTTGTGAGCGGAGGAAAATTTTAATTTAGTTCTACATCCTTTAAAAAGTAATTTAATTGCAGGGCACATTGACAGCCCTTATATAAAGACAAGTTAGACTTTTTTCTTTGGGGGTTGTAACCATTTTTGTTGGAAATAATCAACTGCTGTAACAACAATACAATTCTTTATTTATTTTATTCTTATAACAAAAAAATACAATTCTAAAAATACTGTAACTGAATTGGTTGATTAATAAACCAAGATTTATACACAATGATACTGCGTTCAGAAAGGGTTGTCTTCAGTCTCAAGACAATTATTCTCATTTTACAATGTAAGCTAAACAAATGTTATTGATTGTAGCTTTAGCTGGGTCACAGAGAATCTATACATCCTACTCAAAACCTTTCCAACTTTGGGGAAACGTCACTGGCACCTGGTTTTTTGCACAAGAGTTACATCAGCTGCTTCATATGTCCTTGCCAACATGAGGTAGTCAAGAGCAGTTTTTCTCAGGTATAAATAATTAAACACCCCAACTGCCTCCAGTCATGTCTGCAATTCCAACTTTAATGCTGTTATGTTTGTTACACATTGTCCCACTGACTCTGGTGTTTAGTACAGTACAATTTATACCTATGGAAAGACCATCCATCCAGTGTGAGTCCTTATATAAGATATATAGATAGCTTTATTTGTCCACGCAGAGAAATTGATTTGTAAAGCCAACTCGACAGGTAAAAATAGCTAAAAAGAGTTCATATCAGGATAACACACAATCTTTAAATTAGGTGAATTTTTGTTTTCTTTCAGGGTCAGCATGCTGTTGGGATGCATGAGCTTCGGTGTGCGTTCTCTTATGAACCCAGAAAAGGTACGTTTTTAGCTCTCCCTCTCGTGTGAGTTCATGCATCAGAGCTGGAATCACAGTTCAATGTGAATGAGTCAGTGACCTTTATAATTTGGAGTAACACTTTGGGGTTACCAGTGTTATAGCAGCACATCAGTTCTGCCTCCTGGACACTGAGTCATATACTCCAATGAAATGTTAGCGGTCACTATTTTTTCTCAGTTATTAGTACATTTGAATTGAAATGGTTTTAAAAAATATATATGTTTTTTTTATTTCCTCTCCCTAACTGTTGAGTATATCCTTTTATCCATTGTATATTTTAACTTTTCATGCTCACAACCTTCATATCCAGCTGACCCGTTTATTGCATTATGCTGAAAGTGAAATTTGGAAAGCTTCTAATCATAATCGTGTACAATAGATAAAAAAGTTTGATATTTCAGTTAAATGTTATGTTGAGTATATTCTGTTCCTCTTGCTGTTTACAACATTGCACTTGGCTTTCCTGTTTACTGCATTTCCTATATCACATCGTCCAACTGAACCAAGACCCAGAGTGTTATGGTCCCTCTGTTCAGATGTGCAGGGTTATATTGAATGATGGTGTAAAGCGCTTGCTGACTTTCAGGACATATTCTCTCCCCTCCCCCTTCGTCTATTCAAGCCCCCGCCCATCCTCGCTCTTGTCCCACAGCCTGCAGAAATCTGTCCACTCACATAAGATGCTTTTAAACAGAGATTATTGTCACTGTCCATAGCGTCACATAATTTAGTACAAAAGAGGGGGAGGTCTTTCTCTTCCAGCTGCTTTGCTGTAAAACAGACATAAGTGCAAAGGCACAAACCGTTATGCCAGTTTTGCAGGAATGTCCACATCAACTGGATTATAGAACAGGTTGTCACTTCTGTCACACAGGAGTACTGATTACAGTGCATATAAAGGAAATAATGATCAAAATCATCCCAGTGAATCTAACATAAACCATCTGGCTCAGAAGTGCAGAATTTAGCTGGAGCTACACTAGCAGTGTGTGTATGCCATGGATGCCCTGAGGGTCTGTCCAGTGTTTGTTAGTGCAGATCTTTGCCCCAGCGGTGCCCTGATATCATTTCAAATAGCAGTCTCATTAAGGGACAAATCCCTCAGATGTTATAGTTTATGTGGGATTTACTTTTATGTACCACAGACTTTAACATTATTTTGTATGTTGTAGGCGTTTGAAGGGTGGTACTACTTACTTGAAGAAGACCTAGGATGCAAGAAGCACCTCAAAGTTCCCACACCACACATCAAAATAGGTGAGTGTTTCATATACATTTATTACTATAGTTATATTAACCTTTATTTTACCAGGAAAATCCAATTGAGATTACTAATCTCTTTTGCAAGGGAGTCCTGGCCAAGACAGCAGCACAGATCGTTCACACATTTAGAAAGTCACACAAATATGTTCCCTAAAAATAGTGGTATTTTGAAGAGAAAAATACATCATTTATTAACTTCCAAATGAAAAATAAAACTGTAAATATGCTATTGGTTGTAAGAAGAGAATGTATTACCTATTCTAAGTTTAATTATAGTTTATTTTAGTTTGACATAACATGATGGAATTGGTAACTATTTATTATGCAAGACCATACTGCATCGCCATGTGAATAAAACAATTGTTTATGTGCCAGTGGTGAATCAGGCTGGGCCAGGCATGTGCCTGTAAGTCCTTATCACTCATTAGATTGGGAGATGATTGTATTTGGAGCAAAGGAAGGATTAAAGAAAGATGGAGGGATTGAAGAGAGCAAATGAGGAAACACGGAGAGAGTTAGAAAGAGGGAGGGGTCAGGATGAAAGACCAACACGTCACACAGACACGAGTGAGTGCGAGAGGGAGCGCAGTGCTGTACTGTCTGCTGCCCCCCCACACACACCTCACACACTGACACAATTGTTTGTAAACCTACTTCTCTTCTATGAACCTCTGAGAGTCTGCTCTGTTTCTCCTCTGCTCATGTGTGCTTTCTGTGCTGGTGGATGCTGTTGTTGGACGAGTGTGTGCTGGAGTAATGAGTCTCTGTGCCTCTCATAAGGGCAGCCTAGTTTAGGTGAGTACTTTTTCATGTTATCACTACTATAATATACCTTTTACAAATTTTGTCTAGAGTAGACAATTTAACAGAGTCATGACATTTTACAGTGCTCCTCCTACGGCTATAGCTTTGTCTTTTCATTGTCAGATTACTCATCATTACCATTAAATGTTAGATGTAATTGTGCCAGTTTAATGAAATCATATTAAGTTTTTCACTTTCATCCACGTATTTTAGTAGGTTTGCTTTGCTTGTGGCACTTTCTTTTTCCACTCAAACAAATATTTAGCTGATCCTGAATTGCCTTAAATTTTATCCCATATCAGTGTAGTATATAAGACATTAACCAACCCACAAGCAGTTAAAAGTGCTCAGCTGACCCAAACTAATCTGCCTCATGCAACTTTAAAATTAGTTTTATGCTCTTGGCATAAAGAGCGTCAGATTGAATGAGACACTGCAAACTCAAAAGCTTTCCATATCTCAATAATAGAAGTTTGACTTTTTATATTTTTCTTTCTTCACAGGCTATTTAATATTATATAATATTTAGCAATTAAGAACTCAGTGCACAATCAATATGAATGGCTTTTGAGTTTTTGTACGGTTCCCAGTGGCAACAGCGGCCCACTACTGTCCCATCTGATACATGTGTGTTAGTGTGTGGATGTGGGAGGGGGCGGCTGAATACTCATGTACTTCTGTGTTGCCAGCTGGCTGAATGTAGGCCGTGAAGCACTGCTGTACCGTGGCATGTACTAACGAGGCAATGGCCAAAGTCCCATCCATAACCCAGTGCCTGTTGTGGGACACTTTGTCTGGCTGCAGTCCCTGTATGTTTGGCAATTTTATGTATTTATTTTCTTTCCTACATTTTTAACATCTTCTTCGTCTTTCATATTCTATGATGTATTTGACCGTAATTTACCAGAACATCCCCCGTCTGTAATGCATTTAATGCCCTTTGCCAATGATTGACAGCCCAAGCACAAAGCAGCTGGTATGTTTGGAAATGTGAGTCACACCAAGATGTATTAAAAAAAACGGAAGATTTAGTTATAAAATGCCGCGGAGTGAGAACACATCTTATTGGACATGCGCTCTTCTAGTTTAAAAACTGCAATTGAACCCTGATGCCAACAGATCCATTAGCTGGTCTATCGAGTACTGGTTTTTCTTGTAATATCTGGCAACTCAAAGGGAGGAGCTCATTCTGCTTTCTGATTGGATAATTGGCTTGAGAACCAAAGGCAAAATGTAAACATAAACTACTTTTGCATCATGTGTACATCAAATGTTTTTGAATTGTGAATAAATTACATTATAATTATTAACAGTAACATTTGATTTGATCATGTTCATCAGAGAATACAGAAAATTCCTTTAAAAAACATTTATTATTTATGTTAATGTTGTTATTAATTTTGATTGTTAAATGACAGTTTTTGTACCCTCTAGCCCCATTGTTACTTTGACAGAGATGCCTCACATTTTTTTATGATTCTCTGCGTTTATAACAAACCCTATCAGCCAAGCATTGACAGCTAATTACACTGTTGGACAAAAAGGCTGCCGTCTTAACTTGGCTTAACGTGACTTGAGAGGTTGAAATTGAAATTAGGCATTGACTGACAGCCTAAAATTGAGTGACAGAGCAATTACTGTTATTTTTTATGCTACAAATTTTGTATGATGTCCTTGCGGTTTTTTGTTATTACACAAAACCATAGCGACTGTACTGGCTGTTGTTATCATGATGTTTTTAGAGATGATAGATGAACAGATTCAGGATTCAGAAAGAGCTCATCTGTGCTTACATAGACAAACTCCTGACCCGTGGTGACATGTACGCGTGTGCGCCATCACCATGCCTAATGCATCCCCCTCACAATGTGGGTCAGGTACTCTGCTTGTGAGCCAAAGCAAAAATAGACAGATCCTGTATGTTTCATTTGCATAATATCATTGTTGTTTACTAGTGTTTACACAAATGCAGATTGCTCTGTACAATAAGCACATGTTGAATATAGCCAGAAAACTGATCCCAGATGGCAGGCTGTCGCTTCAAAACACCAGATTAAAATGTAGTGCTTAATTTATAGGCAAAGGGGGGTTGGATTTGTTACTCCCAAAGCACTATTTGTGATCGCACGGTGAGAAATTAGTGAGAAATTTAATCCTGTGACATAGTTTGCTGGTTAGTCTAATATGCTTGCTCATTCTGAAGGGAAACTCTGACTCCAGGCTCATGTCCTCTTGATTTGAAGATCATTTCTTGGCCTAACATCTTACACTAGGTTGTTCAGGGGATGTGCTGCCTCAATTCTTTGACATGATCTGATATGTCAGGTCTGTATTGCACTAGAATACACAAATTTGAATGATATTTTGATGTTGAACATATCTTTCTTGACTGAACAACCTGGAGTAATTAAATTCTATACATGAAATTAGAAGGGTAAATTCATGAATTCATCTTTGAAACTTTATTTGTGTCGCACCTTGATTTAGCACAAGGTGCATCACACATTAATTAAGTAAGCAAGAGGTAACAGAAAACCCTTATTTATCATAGAAAAATAAAGCGTATAGTTTCCTTGTAGTAACTTTGAATAATAACTATATTAAAGCAAAAGCAGTTTTTTAAAAATAGAATATTTAATTCTAACTTTGTCGGTTTGTTTGTAACAATACACTAAGCTGTCAAGGCAAAGGAAATCCATTCCCAGCGTTGCCTCCACTGTTTGGGAATCGAACTTTCTTGCCATGGCAAGAGTGCTAACCAATATGATATACACTAATTTTACTTTATTTATTTATTTATAAAAGATAAAAATTCAATGAGAGAAACTCTCTTTCACATGAGTACCAATGGCCAAGTAAGTTCCCATTTAGTTCCCTAAACACCACAGGGGCAGCTGCAACAAAAATAATGTAATACGCTTCACAAGTTTTTTTTTTTATATATACATTATAAATCCAAAATGTAATTGATTTTGCCAATGTGGTCCAAACAAGTTGCTACCTCTTTCCTGGCTACAGCTGCATCTCCATCAAGTGTTTATTTGTTTGTGGGTGACATTAGAAGAAAGGAGCAAGTGCTGCTATGAGGGACTTGGGCAAAGTCAAGGGTTTTTTATGTTCTGGAAGTCTTTAACAAGTCTGGCTAATTCAACTGCTGAAAAGCTGTTCCAGACCCTTTTTTTTTTTAACATTTTAATTTCAACAGTTTCTTTAATTTTGCAACGTCCCTGACCACTCTTCTTCTGAACCCCACTTGTGTATACTTTTCCCACTGTTTGTGCTGACTCTTCCTTCCTTTCACTCATTTGTGTGTCACTCATGTTTTTCATCTTTCTCCTGCGTTGATGTCCTACCCGCACAAAAGGCTCCTCTCCTGGGCTTTGTGCCAGCTAGGTTAGTTCCTCCATTATATGGACCCCCTGGAGCTCTCAGATTCACAAATTGACAGGTTTGAAAAGGCCTTAAGGTTACCCTGGTAGCTGCGGGTCTGGGAATACACTGTGTAACTTCAAATAAAAGGCCTGAATTAATAAGAGCAGACCACATCTTATGTTCTGTGTGCCCTTTATTTTGTTTGTCCCTTTACCGCTTAATGTATTTTGGCAAACTCATATTTAGAATTTTCATTGAACAGTTTCATAGTTGAGGCTAATCGACACTAAGTTATATAAAATTAAAATTGTAAAATGTAAATTGTGTCCATATAATGATTGATTGACATAAACTTTATGTTTATCTTCTCTTATAGTGCTTTGATTTACATTTAGCTTTAATATAATAATCCAAGACAAGAAGATACTGCAGGACAAATCTGGTCATATTTAGATCATGTTTGTCTTCCTGAAGGTCTACAGAAGGTTATTGATCCAGCTGCACTTGTTCTAGACTGACTTGCCTAGTGGGTAGGTTTGTAAAATGACATTCCTCACACTTGATTGAGAATGATGGCAGAGTTTCTCTCATATTGTGATGACAGCAGGATTGTGAGGATGAGTATAAAAACGGATGGCACAGTAAAACACATGCAAGTGAATATGGGATTGCTCAAACTGTGAAATGAAAAGCCCAGACTAAGGTAGACAGATGCAAACAGAGGGAAGAGGACAAAGGGGAATGAAATCTGTGGCCCAAAGCTGAATGCTGCCTTTATGAGCTATAGTTAAAAGGACTCCGAGGCGTGAGTCCCAGTAACCATAGTAACCTGTGAGGAGCCCTGTGACGGACGGATAATAGAGTGAGAGAGGAGTTCCTTCTCCCTCCTCCTCACTTGTTCCCACTCCACTCCTCTGTCAGCCAGTTTGGTGAATTCTCACATCTTATGGGATTTTCCTTGACTGGGCTGGCCTGTTTTTCCTTTTATCTACAAGTTTGAAACACAGCCTGCCGATCACGGCTCCAAACAGCTGTCTTTTGTAATTGTTTTTTTGTTTTGTTTTGGGATATTTTATGGACTCCAAAACTTGTTTGAAGACTTTTTTGTACATTTTGAAAGCTGATTTTTGTTGGCACAGAAAAAATGTGCTCCAAAGGCACTGTCTCAGCCCGTGATTCTTTTGTCTACATTTCAGAGGCCGTGCTGTCAAACCATGGTGCTACTTACGAGACTATCGACCCAGAGAATATGCAATGCTTAACAGTAAGTAATATCATAATTTTTTAAATTTCTATTTAAGCTAAATCATATCATATATCATATCATATCATATAATTATTTTATTTTGGTATTGATCCATGTTAAGTTTAATATTGTTGGTTAAAGTTGTAATACCTTTTACTAAACCTTTTTATTTAATTTTATTTATTTTCTTATTTGGTGTATAAGGGAGAATATGATTATATCAAATAAGTATGGTTGACCTGTGGCATGCATCAAACTCATCATGCATAAGCATCCCTTCAGAAAGAGTTTCATGTCACACATTCTCAGCAACAATAGCAACTTAGTGAATCATGCTTTTGAGCTTTGAGCAGTGAATGGTCAAAGATGTAATTTCTTCTCATTCATCTGGGGTCAGTGCTTTGTTTTTATTTTTTATTTTGCAACTTGTAAAGTTATATAAATAAACAATGAACACGTAAGCCTTTTAGGGTTTAGAGCAGAAAAGTATAGTGCAATTGCTTTTATAGTGAAACAATTTATTAACATTTTAAAATGTTGATTCTTTGGGTCTGTTGACTCTTTGTAGTTTACAATTTCACATTGAAAACTATATATATATATATATATATATATATATATATATATATATATATATATATATATAATATATATATATATATAATATATAATATATATATATAATATATATATATAAATAAATATAAAATTATATTATATATATATTATATACATTTTGAGCTTTCTTGCATAGAGTTATATGGGAAATTGTTGCTTAAAATTTTTTCTCAAGATGCATTTTTATCACACTCTGACCCTTAAATGTAGCACAGGCACAAAATGTTTCACTCTTGTGCGTAAAAATATTTTGGTTTCTTCAGAATGAATAATCTTTATAGCAATAATCTAAAATGTTTTTCATTCACCTGCAGTGTCTTATTACATGTATCTTTATTACCTGTTAAGAGAGTATTGAAAGTACTTGTATATCTTAATTACCGACTGTAATTTCTTATGTAGTGTTAGTTCTGATTATGTTTTTTAAATCAGTGTAAGTTCATTACACGTCAATTGGGTTAGCGTGATAAATTAGCCTGATTTTTGGCCCCACAGTTAGTTGTGAAGTTATCCATAAAAAATAAACGTGGAACAACATTGGTCAGTGAAGAGAGCAGGCTACTATTGCTTTTATAGTTAAATGTACAATTGGCTAAACCTCATTATTGTTCTGAAACACGCAATTTCAATTGGTACAGGTATTTAAATATATATTCTTGTATTAATCACTCACAAAACCTATTTTTAAAAATGCCATTACATACTTCTCTGCTTGAAAGGTCTAGTTAATATTTAAAAAATCTAAACGAATGAGGGATTACATCGTTTTATCATTTGTGATGACACTGACTAGTTTCTACTGTAATTGCTCTCGCAGAACCACCGGGCATGTTATCAAAAGAAAATGGTTTTTTAACTTATTTTCAATAACGAGAATGCTTTAGCATCAAGCCCTTGCCTTTTCAACGAGAGCCGACATTTACTTGACTTGCTGACACTTACTGACTCAAGTCTCATTTATTTAACCTAATTTATTTTACTGACCCATCCCTCACATTGGTCATAGTCGTGAGTAAACAACCTCACTTTGGGCTATCCACCACTTCTACACCATACAATTTGTTAAAGGCTGTTTTCCTACATACTTCCGCCACCTCTTGGTTTTTTCCTTTCTTTCTCTTTATCTGTGTCTGAATCGGAGGAATGGGGATTGTGAGTTTGTGTGGCGCTGTCTCAGGGGAGCCTTCAGCGAGGGAGAGGGGCACATTCATAGTCTAAATTGGTGGAGAATTGAAACCTTTTTAGACTTTCTCTTCTGCCCTCTGTTGGTTTTCTTTACAGACCACTGCCTCTTCCTTTTACAGCTGTGAGCCCATCTGTTTTCCTCTGTCTTTCTATCCTGTGACCATGGGCCTCTTTATGCAGAAACCCAGTGCCCACTGAATAATACTTTTAATCATGTCCTTGTGCACGTTTGGATGTTTTCGTAGAGTTCTGGGTCCTGCATTATAGGAGGTTAGAAATTCTGAAATGGGTCTTTAAAAAAAACAAAACAACACATTACTAATAACCAAAGCCCTAATCTTAATTTGAGCCATTGTGTGTAATGTCTGTAGAAGCAAATTGTGAGTCTGAATGCACATGTTGAACTGACATGCACAAACAAATATGTCGGTGTAATCCCTCATTCGTCCAGGAGTGTTCCATTGTAGAAAAAGATTCAGTTGTAGTGTTTTGTGAGTGAGTCCAGATGACTACAACTGAATCTTTTTCTACAATCAAATATAGCTTATTTAGCTTTAGCTTTAGCTTTTGCTGAATTGTTTCATTGGTGAGTCTTGTAAGTTCAAGACACTTTCTGGGTTTGAAAATATCTAATTGAACAATATAGAGTTTGCTGCAGCTGCTTTAAGGTACGACTTCTCTTCTAGCTTCAAGGCAAAATAATATGTGCTGTGGTTTTCAAGAGCCTTTTGTTGAAGATGTTCTGTTTTTTTGCGTTTATTAACTTGTGTATTTGTATATGTTTTTTCTGTAAATATAATTATCAGTAATAATTAACAGTACCATTCAAATGGGAGCTTTTCATATTTATTTAATGGTTAGTTTTGACCCATGTTAATAAAAAGGACCCAGTCAGTGCATATATGATATGAACGGCAGATGTTGTTGTTGCTCTGCACCAACACAAACTATAGTCAATGAATGTAAGTAGCAGTTGGTTTCACTCAGGAGAAAGTTCCCTGCATCTCTTTGCCTGTCATCTATCATTAGGTCCAAACTGGTCTCTGTGAAAATGGGTCTGACACTTGTATCTGATTATAAAGATGGGAAGTAAGTTTGAGGTGAGCCAAACAGAGGAGAGAGAAGTTGGATTTTTTGGCTTGTGCTCCAGGAAGAATGAATAATGGTTATGGATTTATAGGCACAAATATCCCTTTGTGAATATTTAGGCTTGTTGCTGCTTGGGTTTCCTGCTCAGTGCAAAATGTATGATCATTGGCCTTTGCTGAGCTGCACTTTTCCTTCCTTTTTAGGAAACAATCGTCTGCGGCTCAGGTGTGTTAGTGGGTCATCTTTTAATCATTCCCTTAAGCCAAACAGTGTAGCCAGAATTACTCACAATAAGTCCTATTCAGAATGAAACACTACCATCTAAGGTTGTGGCATACAGTGTAAGGATACCGCATGCTTTTTTATATTTATTTTTCGAAAATGTTATACTTGTTTTTTTGTTTTTGTTTCGTTTGTTATTGGCCGTGATTTCAGTATCTCAAGACTTAAGAATATTGCCATAGACAACTGCCATAGCAACTTGTCAATGCCCAATCTCGTCAGATCTCGGAAGATAAGCAGGGATGGGCCTAGTTGATAATTGGATGGGAGATTGCTGGAATGTCTGGTGCCACAGTAGGATGGTAGTACACACAGTCATTGTGTCCTTGGGCAAGACACTTCACCCACCTTGTGTCCACTGTCCAAGTATGCTGGTGTATGAATTAGACTGGGTTTGTGAGAGTGCATGCGGATCAAGGGATGGAAAATTAGACCATGGCTACAATCTGGTCTGTTAACAGCATGTATATCATGTATGTTCATTAACATGCACTGTCCCCACCAAACAAACAAAGCAAAAAATAATAATACTAACTGTGATGCTATTAGAAATTAATTTAATGGATATTGTGTTTATTTTTCTGATGTAACAATGACCTGTAGCCTTGAACTTGGCTTAAACACATTCTTTCTTTTTCATTGGCTTTGCGAAAATGTTTTGTCTGCTTCGTTGCAAGAGAAAGATTGGTAAAGAGCGCAGACCCCATGCTACTAAACACCAGATTGGCTTCGTCTGGCTCTGAGACAAGCTTTTGAAACTCGTCTTTCACTTCTCTCCCCAAGACAGGCTTTATACTCCCCCTTTCATTGGTTGTCCTAATCCGTTCCTGTGCTTATTTAGAGGTGAACAGCTCTGCATGAATGAGACAGAAAGTGTTTTTTGTAAGTTTGACGGGTAACCCTCGCCCCTTTGAAAAGACAAACAAGAAAAAGCCGCCATTACTGCCGGCATAAAGGCATCTAAAGACAACGACCACTTCTGGGGCTTTATTACTATTGTTTAGTCTAGTGTGGTGTCACCTTCCCCTTTTCCCTTATTTCATAGCATGAACCAATGAGCCAAAAACCCAGTAGTAAATAAGAGAGGCGGGCTGGGAATTCATGGGGTTGTCAGGGGTTAGATTGGCCACAGTTGTACCTCTGAATTAACTTTTTAATTAACTTGGGTGCTTGCAGTTGTATATTAAAATTACCACCACTTCCCCTGCGATATCCCAAATGAAAATACAAATGTTAGTCATGCTTTGTTAAGAGAAAGGAGTGGAGATTGTCAGAGTTCACAGACCTGTGAGTTTCCGTGTTGTGTGAGAGCGGTGGAAATGGAGGGGGAGCCCGGCGAAAGGAAAAGCAGAGGAAATATGGAAGTACATATCATAATAAACAAGTATAATGTCTGGATGGAGACCTGGGACTATGGGAACAGAGGAATAGTTTGGCTGTTGAAGTATGTGATGCTTTCTAATTGTGTCTACCAAAACAATACCATTGTTTTGTAGTGGACTAGTGATATTCAATGGCATCTGAAGTTTGTTGCTGAAGTTAGTAGCTTGTAGTTTGTAGCTTGTTTCAGACTCATTCACACACATCTCACGCATGCCACCTGCATTAGTCACATAATCACCAACTGAGTAAGAACAGGAGGACCTCTTCCAACCTCATAGTGTGGACTCAGGAAGCAAACTGGTCTTATCGGGAATAGACACACAAAGTTGTCCTGGCCGTGTGATGGCGAAGTCAGCCATAGTACTTGTGTGTATGTGCGTGGCGGTGGGAGGCACTTCCTCCCATTCTTCTGCTGTTAGAGAGTTCCCATGAGCACCCTGCCAGGAGCGACACTGTGGCCTGAGCAGGCCAGACCAGCACTAGTCTCGCCCAAACAACGCCGTCGCACCACTGCAAAACAGCTGATGTGGCGAGCTGCTGCAATTTGGCATTGGAAGAATACAACTCCAAATAACGGATATTATGCCTTATTGAAGTAAGAAACTTGGAAGATATCGAAGGATGGATGAAGCTTAATGAGACCACATGAAGACTCCAAAAAGTACTTGAGCGCATTTCTTCAGATTTTGGAGAACAATATCTGAATGGACTTGGGTATAGCCATGCTTAATGGAAAATACAATTTTGCAAAAGAATACTTTTGAAGAGAAGTAAGAGAGAAAAGGAGAAAGCTGCAGACACATCGATTTTGCAGTTATCTGAACATTTTCAAGCAATGCAAAGCTAGATTAGCTTCTTTAGTTGCAATGATCCATAACACGCTGAAGTCCTCAGGAACACCAGAACACAGTCCGAAAGTGTCCCACTCGGCTGCTCGTAGGAGGCTGTGGAGGTACTCAGGCTGCAGGGGGGCTGGCCCCGTGGAGACCCAGCGGCACAGCGTCTGCGTCCTGTCTGCTGATCTGAATGGAGCAGGAGGAGGAAGAGGAGGTGTAGTGCACACGATCCATGGGCTGTGCCACCTTTGCATCGGATGTAGACTGCCTCAGGTGTGTCTGCGCTGCCAAAATGGGGTCACAAGGAGGGTAAAGGAAGTTATTTCAGCTTTGGGACAAGTATTAAAAATGAACCTTGACAGTTGTATCCCTGCACTCTTTTATATTTTATCAAGGGATAAACCTGATCCTATCATATGTTCATATATTAATGACAAGTCTGTAACTACTGAAAAAGTGTAGTATCTGACACATTGTATTTTTAAGTTTGTTGTAACACATCTAGAAAGCAAAACATCTTGAAGCAAGTTTAGTTCTCAAGTGCTCAATTTCCTGAGCGCTTTACATTATTTATTATTTTATCCGGCAAGAGAAGAATATGATGGAAAGAGAAGTCGACAGAAGACAGAGCAAGGCAGACTAGAAATATGATCTCATCTTTTTTAATAGATTATTACCTATTTTTTGTAATTGCAAAAGTGTTCCTAAGTATAACCAAATAACTTCCCTGGAACAAGAACGTTACATTTTCCAAATAACCATGTTAGACAAGTTTCATCATAGACGTGGAGCTATGATGGAGCTTACTTGTTTCTCCAGTCAGCCATCTCTGTGTGTGTAGATGTGTAGAATCTTGTGCAGGATGGACGGGATTGTACTCATGACTGCATTCAGCTGCAGTCATGTTGAAGCTCATTATCGGGAAACATGGGGGAAAATGTAAAAGACATGCACAAAAGATGTCCCCCCTAATAGTCTATATTTAGATTCAAGCAACATTCACTTCAGTCATGACACTTTCTCATGATTTGAATGTTATTAATTCATCAGTGCCCTCGTAGGCCTTCCAGCATGATTTTTTTTTTTTATAGCATGTGCATTTTCACTGACCATCAATTATAAAGCCAAAGTAAAGGCAGTCTTGGGCCTAAGATAAATGTGCCATGTCAATGAATCCAGTTACATTTTATTTTTATATTTTAGTGGGATGTAATCTGTTATTTTCATTTTTTAACAATTGTTTCTAATTCTTGAAAAATCTTCAAGAACTCTGTTGTTGCGGTCTCTATTTTTACTATCCTATTATTTTGTCATCGCCATTACATCTTGTTACCTTGAATTAAACCTTGTCCTTTTTTGAATGAATTGTTTTTCCTAAAGACTGTGATTGCATCATAGCACAGGTCACATTATTTCTGTGGTCTAAACAAGCTCAAATTGTAGCCAACATTATAGGGCACCTACCACTTGAAGCCTGTGAATAATCACCAGATTGGATGCATCTTGTTCATTGAATCTTATGATTCCATTACACATGTGTACTGTTGTACACATTGTAGGGACCAGAATGTCATCTGCTCCAGCAAATTCAATGAATTTTTGGAGAACGAGATTATGAGCACTAGAATTTAATTGCTACTTTTTATTGTAGTGAGACTAATCACAATATCATGGTTATTGTTATAGCCCTACAGTCATAATTTTATATTTAATATATTAAGGTTCACAAAGATAATGCCAATAGAAGAATACATATCTCCAAACTCCCTTCTTACTGAAAAGAATCCTTGTTTTTTAGGTGACCGTCCATCGAGGAAAGGATGGATACGGTTTTACCATCTGCTCAGACTCGCCCGTAAGAGTGCAGGCTGTGGATCCAGGTAAATTGGGCATTTTTGTAGAAAATACACTTGAACTATGTTCAAGCTTAAAGTTGCAAAGTTTAAAAGGTTCTAAATGACTAATTATTTGTCCTTATTCACCAACAGGGGGCCCTGCAGATCAAGCAGGTCTTCAGCAGTTGGACACTCTCCTGCAGCTTAATGGTCAGCCAGTGGAGCAGTGGAAATGTGTAGATTTAGCACATGCTATCAGGTATTAGCTCTAATCTTAAAACAGTTTATCATTTTGGTATGCTTAGTCAATGTTTTAATTATATTCCAAAAAGTAATTTTAGTAATATGTTTTTAACTTCATATTATACATTTATTTTTATTTTACAGAAACAGTGCCAATGAAATAACACTAGTAGTGTGGCGCACAGGCCCTTCAGCAAAGCCCAACTTTGAGGGCCTGATCCATCGACCCACTTATAAATCTTCCACTTCAAACTATGATGCACCTTCACCGCCAACTCGGCGCCGCGAGGCCAGCACCAGTAAAACCCCACCAGCTGTGCCCCCTCTTCCGGCTCACCACAGAGCCACTGCTGCTCGTAGGCTGCTGGTCAATGGCTCTGAGGGGGGAAACAGCAGTGCTTTAGGTATGGGGACCATGGCCTGGGGGGCTCAGGGGGGCTCGTCGGAAGAACTGGATGGAAAGCCCCGTCTGCTCCACCACCCTACAGCCACACTGAAGGGGACCAGGGTGAAGGCATCTAACGGAGACAACTACATCATCCTGTCCCCCATCACTGCTGGAGGCCAGGTACCACAGAGTGCTGGTGGACTCCATTTCCATCATCTTCTTCGTCCTCCCCCTTATCATCATCAGAGTGTGGCCCATCCTAGATATGTCTCTTTACCTTACATCCCTGGTGCAGAGAGATAGAAGGACAGGCATTATCTGTACGAGATATTTGGGTTGCCGTCAATCTCAACAATTTCAGATTTAAACTTCCATATTTTTCACTATTTTGTGTGTCTATGTCTTTGTAGAGGAGAGCAATTTTGGAGAAAACATATAATGTGGTATTACTCAACATCATAATCCCTCCAAACATACTACAATATCTTTAATGTACCAGTATTTGTAGAATTTGTAAATGTTAAAAATAGCTTACAAAATATAATTAATAGATTTTGTCGTAAATACTTTTGTAAAATGTTTTTCATGCTTAAAATGAATTCATAATACATAATAAAGTGAATAAATTAAATTGAAAGACTGAATTCCTCAGCTAACAATGATGCAACATCCGATACTAACCTCTTCTATCCACTAATATGTCACACATATGACACAGAAGGCATCAATAATTTGTCATTTTAACAACTATAGTTTGAACTTTGGTCATGACTTTGATTATACTGATAAACTTTTTGTTTTAGTTACCTCTGTTACATATTCATTTAAGGTTCATTATCTACTGGGGTGGTTTAGACAATAACCTTTTACCTAAAATAACACACAGAAAAATGCCAAGTCAATTTATTAATTTAAGTCTGCTGTGACCTGTTACGTAAACAGTGAGTATACAAATACATGTTTCTTGCTTGATATTTAAAAGAAAAAACTCCTGACATCCAGCTGATGATTTTGAGATCCATCACTCTCTTGTGTGTCACCTACGCTGGACTTGTGAAGCGCTGGCAGCCTTCTATCTTTATTCGGTCAGTTGATTCTAATCTGTTATGACAGATAGACAACGTCACTGTCTTAAGACTGGCACTGTGCAAATGGGCTCCGAGTTAAAACTGCACACTGTCAATATATTTATTTTCTATTCCTTGTTTACATACAGAACCATTTCATACTAATTTAATATTCATAACACAAAATAATAAAAATAAACTACCAATCAAATGTTGCTAATGAGTTTAAATCTGCTTGTTTCAGGGGATGCGACCTGCTTACCAAGATAACCAAAGTACAATAGGTAAGACACAGTATTTTGTCTGGTCTTAATGGATTTAAAAAAAACGATAAATAAATAAATAAATAAATAAATGAATAAATAGAGCATAGAGTACAACATTGGTGACCCTTCTGTAATAACATTTTAATGTATTTTGTATTTGAATAACTCTAGCATTTATTGTATAATGAATACTTAAACTAGCCTGTATATTTTTTTTAGCTGCTAGGTTATATCCCACACGACAAGCGCCCGGTCCTGCCTCACAATCACAGAGTGGAGGGGGCTTCTCCGGTGGCCCGACCGGTGGGGGAGGATTTTCAAGTCGCTCTGGCTTCCTTCGGAGATCCAACAACTCTAAAACTACTAAGACGGCATCCACTTCTACTAACTCAGCTCACTACCAGCAGCCAAGTGCCAACTTTGCCAATTACCAGAACTGTACAATTGTCCGCTCCCACACACCACACGGCAACTATGGATATGTGAAGGTGGCACCCAAGATCCTTATATTCCCTATCTTTGTTCAGGTGGGTTACTTCTGTATTGTGTCAGTGCAACAATGAAATCGCACTTTTTCACACAGACACACAAGAGGAAGTCCCTCTTGTGTGTCTGTGTGTCTCGTCATTCTGAAACCGCACATTGCCTACAAGTTACCTTGGGTCTGTTTAGTTGACTTCCAATCTCCTATTACAGAAAACTTAAACTTTTATTATCTGATATCTGTTATAGAATGGCATTGGTAAATATAGTATGTTGTAACTAAGACAATGTTGACAAGCCACTGTTGGAACTGTTACTAAAACATGTTTCCTCTGCAGCCTATTGACTTGTGCATCCGAAATTTGATCTTATCTGAAGAAATGATTCTGCATGAAAGCAAGCATCACTCTCTGAAGGTAACTACTGCATTTATTTTTAATTTTTTTATTTATCCCTGTATAAAAACGTATCCAAATGATTTACTGTCAAAAGTCGCTTCTCCTTATTGAAAAAGACAAGCAGGCTTGTGGCAAAAAACGTAATGCTTCGTCAGAATAAGTGAATGTAGTTTATGTTGTGGCTCTAACTCAAAGTGAAGGTTCCTTGCCTGGGTGCACATCTCATGTCACAATGTGTGTGTTTGCTTAGGAGCTTTGTATTCTTCTGAGCAGTAAACGTATGAACGGAGAAGCATCCTAAGACAATAATTAGATGTCAGAATTGTTTTTGTAATATCCCTGCAAAAATGGTTACACGTGGTATACATTAAATGAATATTTAATACAAAATACTAATACTTTGACTTTCATCCAAAAGTAATTCTCAATCTGCGGATCTAGTCTGAGATATCAGATTGTTATCCTTCCCTGGGCTGTGTAAACCCTTCACACAGGGTGAAACCTCCTGATAATAGCCTGTCTTGTTAATCTATTTGCTTACTCTATCTAAGTTTGACCAGAAATTAATCTTCTTTGTTACCCTAACAGCCCTGTAATGGGCCATAGAAATCATATTATTTTATGGCCCATTACAGGGTTGTAATGTCATTCATGATTCATTTTTTATGTAATTCTTTAAATTTTTGTAAAAAAATGAATTTAGCATACAAGTTACAGCCTGGACCTATGGAATTTGAATAGGATCATTTATAGGATTTATTGGATCATTACACATATGGCTAATGTGATACAGGCAACACATACTAATGATTGTTGCATTATAGTGTGAAGCAATTTTCCTTTTGTCTAATATGATTTTTTTGAACTGTGGAAGGTGAGTTCAAGATTCAAACATGATATACCCTGATCAAAGTTTGATATTGGCCAATGTTTGACCCATTGCTAATGTTCATTTGCCTATTTTGGCCAATATTTCTGACTATAAATTAAGATGCAATGCCTGCCTACCAAGTATATAAGCAGTAAAGAACACAAACTGCAACACGACTTTTATGGAAGTTGAATCTGACATAACATCGTTCATTCAAATGATTATCAGTCTAATTGTGTTTGTCAGAAGGGAGTTTCTCCCCACAGTGTTGTTTTTAGTGTTACTGTTATTCCAGCTTTACACAGCTCTGGCTCAAGCTAACATAATCTGATGGTCACAAAATTCCTGTGAACTACCGTTATATGAAGCAGAAATGTGACATTTTGGCTTAGAAAATCAATTATTATCAAATGCCAATTTAGCACGAACTAGGGATGTCATGATTATTAGATTAATTGATACTCATGATTATTCAGGTCACAATATAATTGTTAGAACCAAAAAATAATAATCGTGACAATTTTAGAAGCGAAATTATGTCTTTTTAGTTAAATTTATTGTCCAAAAAATAGATCTGGCTAAGATCTTGCTATTATTGCATATTCTTTTGAACTTTAGTTTTTCAGAAAGTTCATTTTCATAAAGCCGGTCACAAACTTGAGGAAAAGTAACATTTCCACCGAAATGAAAGAAAATTAAGATTTCGCTGCTGTTTAGTCACAGTCTCAATAATCGTAAATAATCGTTAAATAGTGATGTTTTTTCTCACAATAATCGTAACACTAAAATTTGATATCGTGACATCCCAAACAAGAACAAAGTATCAATATTGTTCTAAAGTTTTGCATATTTCAATCATAAAAATTAAGCACTTTTTGCGCATTGCCACATTATCTTGATGTAAAGATTTACCTGTAATTTAAAAAAACAAACAAATAAACAAACGTTTCCATTTAACAATTAGAACTTTATATGTATTCATGTTCTTTTAGTCACATCCTCTTCCACCCACTCAGGTCGCACTTGAACATTCGCACAGTCTAACCACACTAGCTACAGAAATACCCTGCCTTCTGTTTCAGGATGCAGAGGAAGCCACTGCATCTAATGCATTGTCCTTAAACAGTGCCCCAAAGCTAGATGAAAGACACATCATAATAAGTGCTATGTTACTCTGTCTAGGTAACAAATATATTAATAGATTCAGTGGAGCGTTTGTTATGCCTATTTTCTTTTTGCATTTATTTTCTCCTTGAATGAACATAACATTTTCATTGTATATCAAAGAGCTTGCCCTCTCTCAGGGTTTGAGTATATATACTGTAGATGGCAAGGCCTGTCGGCAGATGGCCCGGTGCAAGAAGCCTCACATGGACACCCCTTTGATATAAATTAATAGAACGAGGGTCTAATTTTTGGCCCCTAAGGCCCTGGGCTCCGGGACAACAGCCCTTTGTTGCCCCACTGTCTACTCCCCTTCAGATGCCTACATTAGATGTAGTTTGGCGGCATGGTAGCGCAGTGGTTAGTGCTCTCGCTTCACAGAAAGTAGGTCCTGGGATTGATTCCCAGGTGACGTGGGGCCTTTCTCTGTGGAGTTTGCATGTTTGCCCTGCGTTTCCTCTTCCACAATAGGCTCCTCCCCCTTTAAAGAGATGCTACATCTCAGTGGGACTTTCCTGGTTAAATATAGGTGAATAAATGATTAGTTCTTGAATCTACTTTAAATCTCAAGAAACTTCAGAAATGATGTAAAAGGACAACAAACTGCACTTTGTTGTTCAGATAGCTGCTATGTACATTTTCTGTGTTAACACCCAGGAGACCAATGAGCATAGTAAGCTCACACTGCACTTTGTTTGTCTCAGGCTTTTCTTCATCTCACCCTGTTGTAACATCTCATCCTCAGGTCACGGTGTTTGTCTACAATGACCTGATGTTGGTCACTAGAGAAGATGAGCCCGGCAGGTGCAATGTCCTCCAGAGTCCACTCTACCTTCGACACCTGCGCTTACAAGATGGTGAGTTGGGTGAGGGATGGCTGAAAATGTATCTAAAAGTCTTTATTTTATACAGTAGAATAGCAGCATGCAGATGCCCATGGCCATGAAAGATGTACATTCTAGATCAAAGCAATGTAGGGCGTTACAATATTTTTTACAGGAGATTTAAGAATTATAGTATAACTATGACATCTAATACATTTTAACAGTCTAGTGTCACAGTAGTATATGTGGGATACGATTGTACCTTCTTAAATTAGAACACTTTGTTAACTTAAAACCAACTATTAATCAAAAATAATTCCAATGCAATTTAACAATAATATTAATAACTTTATCATATTCAGGAAATTTTCTCCGACCACAGAGGAAACACTGACCTCCTGTTAGATGCACTGAGAGAATGGTTTGGCAGAGAAAAGCACACACAGCCTGAGGAAACTGAAAAACTGTAAACATCTTTGTTTAGATGGGCTGGCAAGGCATGGCATGGCTCTGGAGTCAAGGGTGGTGCACGCACATCTTGCAAAATTAGAGACTTGTAATTAAATAGCAATCTCTTAATCTTGATGGGGCATAAATGAGTACAGCTGGATGTGAATAATTGTTCACATGTAAAAAATGATTATCAACAACCCACTTACATCTACTTAAGTAACAGAAAAGCATATTTCTGCTTGGCAACGAGGCACCGGAGACTTATTTTTTCACTTGGCTTGTTGCATTAATAATTTAGTCTTCCGTTGCCTCTTGTCTTTTTGAATAGCTTGTCAGAGTTAGGGGCATAATATCCTTCTAATTTATCCACTCAAGCTTCTATAACGCTATAATACCAGTGATTCTCCTAGGTCAAACCATAATGGCATATTTGGCCTCCTCTTGACCACTTGAACCTCCGCCCCTCACCCATGATATCAGAGGGAGTGGACTGTGCCGATTCTGTGTGTCCTTCTCTGTTCTGTCACACACACATAGGCGTCCTGCTGTCTGTCATTGTTATTAGGCTTCAGCAGCGTCAGTCAGGAAAGAGGCGCCGGGGGATTGTGTTTGTTTCAGCATGTGGTGTGTGTGTGTATGGTGTGTAGTGAGTGCATAAAATGACAAAGTGCATGTCCAATACGAGGGCTTTCCTGTTTTCCTGTCACCTCAGTTCTGTCCTGAAAGCCGTGGGAAATTGGGAAAAGTGAAATAAACTTTAGAAACGGCAAACCAGTTCAAGCATTTGCAGCAATTGTAATAATGTCAAACGATTTCCTTTGTAATAATATAATACATAATATAATATAATATAACATAATGGTAATATGATACAAAAATGTATGTTAAGTTTTGAAGGTTCAACATTTTTGAGATAATGTCCACCTCACTGATAAAAAAGTAAATAATAATAACAAATACACTAGCACTGAGAGCAGAAATGATACAACAGTGACATCTACTGATCATCATAAAACAGTCAACAGAATTTTTTAAAAATATATCAGAAAATTATTGCTGTATTCTTCACTGTTCACTATAAATACAGCTTTAGTGGACATTTATTGCGTTCCTTAGGTTCTGTGTTTTCTGTGCGGTTGATAACACATCCTTTCCCCTTAAATGAAGCAATTAAATAATATTTCGGAAGATTTTTCTATTGCTCATATATTTATGTTTAATGATGTTGATAAATGGATACAATTATATGATGATTTATATATGACTTAAATTAAATATTGTACATAACATGTAAATGATAAGACAGAACATTTGATTGAAAATGGAAATCTTTGTTTTACAGATTATGTTGAAGAACTGAGATTTTATCTGATCCATATGACAGAGGTAAGACTCCTTTATATACCCTGTGTTTCTTGGGAGGAAATACAAATGGAAGGAAAAAGGCAGGTCTTATGTCCGACCCAGAGGGACAATTGACTGCGCTGGAAATGAAATTACTGAGAGACATTAGGATTAGCAGCCAGATCTAATAACAATGTCTTTGTTGATGTACTCTCTATCTCTGAGGACAATCTCTCCATGCTGTAGATGTAATACTTTCCACAAGCAAAAACCCAAGGTAATCATTGTACACTTTTGACTCAGATCGGAATATGGTGGGTAACATTTTAACTTCACAGTCATAGTTGAAAGTAAAAAACAAATTAAAGGTATACGCACAGTAAATCTTTAGACCTTAGATATTTACTCTGGTAAATAATCTGCCATCTTCGGCATTAAAATAACAGGTTATGTGCTGTTTAGAGAGTTCAAGCTTGTCACTTGCAGTTTTTGAAAGCATCTGTAGGTGGTGGTAGTGACTTTGTTTTCTAATGCAAGGATGGTCAGAGATATGGTAGATCTGAAGCCAGTTTAGAAAAAAAAGACCCTGCAGTGGTGTGTTGTGTAAAGTCTAATTAGCAACAAAGCAGAATTACTAGTATTTTCAATGTAGGTAATAGTTGTATTTTAAGGAGCTGGTGATAATACCAACATTAATGCAAAATACATTTTATTTTGCAGACCACCCACCAGAAAAGTTACATCGTGCAACATTCAGTGCCATGGTAAAAATTGTAGCAAGTAAATTAAACTTAATCTGGTGGATTTTCCAACAACAATAACAATTGCAAGGAATTTGTGCTTCGACGGATAATGCATTTACCCCTAAATTTGTTTACCTGACACTCCCAAGATCTTCCCGTCACGTGTATACGCACATAAACAGACTGGTATTCTAACATATGCACACATGGTCACATGTTATTATTATACTAAAATATGCAGTGTAACCTAGTTAGATGCTTATGATTTAACACGTCTTGTCATGGTCTTTTCCCTACAAGAAGCCCCACAGCCTCTACAACTGAATTTATATTATTTAGTTGAAGTAGGTAACTTTACAAAGCCACATTGTATGGAGGGAGTTTTTGGGCTTATAAAAAGGCTGGTAAGCAGTGTAACTTGAATAGCTTGCCATTCAAAGCTTGTCATTCAGTTGTTCAATATTAGTAAATGCATATTAACATTACATATTAACCATAGATGAAGAAGAGAGGTCCTTTTCCATCTGTTCAGTATTTTATCACTGTTATTATCTCCCTTAGCCATAGAGGAAATGTTGTGTCCTCAGGCAAGACACTTCACCCACATTGACTAGTGTGTGCTTTGAGTGCCTTGAAGGTGTAAAAGTGCCATATAAATACACTCTAATAATAATAATAATAATAATAATAATAATAATAATAATAATATGGAAATGAACACAATCATTTAAAAGTAATGAATTACTAACACCAATGTTAGTCTCTGGATGCATTTTTGGCTATTTGACTAATGTAGTTTGTATATAACTACATCTAGAGTTGGTGCAGTACACTGGAACCACAGCACACAGTGCATAATAAAGTTTGTTTTGTAAATTTGCTCCCACCTGTCATAAATTAGAATGATATAAAGTATATATGAAAGCATGAAAAAAGACATGGTTTCAAACAGGGTCTCATGGTTAAGAGCATGAAATCAAATGGTTAAGTCCGTCAAAAGTTTTCATTAAAAAGCACTATAAAGAGACCTTTGATTTCAGACAGTTTGCTTTTCTGAGAAACAGTGATTAAAAAGAAAACATCTTTCTGTGTGTACTTTTTGTATGACTTTTAGTTGACTCAGCTTTCCCCCTAGTCACTATCCTGTCAGCATCTCTGACACATTTGCACACACCTATTTGCCGTCATCCATTAAAAGGGATAAACCTGTCAACTGTCTATTCGGTACCGGAGGGAGAAAACACAAACTGCTGCAATATTGTTCCCATTCCTTCCAAATATAATGTATGTTGGACCTAGCCCCTATTAATTGGTTATGGCCTATTTTTCCTTCCTCACTAGAGAGTCTAGTAGAGAGTACAATATGCGAGCAAGCCATCTTGGGGCAACCTATTTTTGTTAAGTAATGATGGCCTCTCTACCAGGTTATTGCTCTTATGCAGCATGTATGCCTTGACTTGGAGCTTAAAGGATAGGTGATGTGTTTGGGCAGGTAACAGCAAGAGGCATATTTTAAAATGACCACATGGGGTCTTGAGTGTCGACCGCATTGCGTTTTGTTTATAAGAAGATGTTATTGAAGTG
Source organism: Chaenogobius annularis (assembly GCA_015082035.1). Taxonomy (NCBI): domain Eukaryota; kingdom Metazoa; phylum Chordata; class Actinopteri; order Gobiiformes; family Gobiidae; genus Chaenogobius; species Chaenogobius annularis. The sequence continues at coordinate 275,348 of BJKM01000390.1, forward strand.
TGCGCTCTGACCCCGGCCCCCATCGGTTTGTGTGTGTGTTCAATGTGAGGTGAGCGTAATGTGATAGACTCTAATTGAATTGCTATTTCAGGCCTGTGTACAAAGGTCACATGCTCTGAATGAAAAACAAATAAAAACAGTAAAAGGGTAGAGGAGAGATTGAAAACATCCTGTTTTTTCAACATAGAGACACAATAGACATAATAGAAATATCAAGCTGCAGCAAAAGATTACAATATGTGGTTGTCATGAAAGCTTTCACATCCAATGAGTTTAACAGATATGACACATTTCATATTTATTTTGTGATCACTTTCCAGTATAGGCACATTTATGTTCTGGGTGTGTGTCATTGTTCAGTCTGTGACAATAATCAATAAAATAATTGATTATCTCTAACAATACCAGCAATGACAAGGGCCAAAAAGAGCATTGATTACCTTGTTACCATCACAAATGGGTGGCATATATTCTGGATTCTCTCAGCTCATTATTTATTTCGGCTATAATGTAGTGTTTATAATATAATAATATAATAATATAAATTATTTTTATATAGTGCTTTTACAGACAGTTGAAATTGCATTACATATAGAATAGGCAGGTTTGAGAATAGGCAGGTTTGAGAATAGGCAGGTTTGAGAATAGGTAGGTTTGAGAATAGGTAGGTTTGAGAATCAACAGAAAGATTTTATTTTAGATGAAGCACGCACTGGATCGTTCTTGGAGTATACATTTTGTCTCATATTGCAATCTTACCATCGTCCGCTTTCCTTTTCTTCCTTCTGCCCTTCTCCTTTGCTGAAGGTCATCCTTTTTTAGCAGTGGCTCGGAACAGAGTCGATCTAACCCAGATTTGCAAAGTGTGTAGATGGGTATGTGAAGGTGGTGTCTTTGTGTTTTAGGCGTGCAAGTGTGTCAGTGACGTAAGAGGAAAGGAAGCAAGAATCTTTTAAGCAGTTGAAGTGTAAACGCATAGCAAGGACAGAGCTGAGATCATTTTTGACAAGTGGAGAGCAAAGGGTCATCTATTTATCATCCCGTCAACATGGGCAATGTGACTGACCGCGCTGGGCCTAAGAAGGGAAAGTTTGTCAGGGAATCGAGTTCGCTAAAGAAGCATCTTCTGTCTGACACTGGAGATGTAAGTGATCTGCTTTGCTGGCTGGTGTTTTCAGGCAATCCATATAGAAACTATGCAAATCAATACTATCATTCAGCATAATGCAAGTTTGTTTAGGTTTTGTTGTCATCGCGTAATTTACAAAAATACATGAGTTCAGTTTCTTATACAGATCCCTTGGTGTAGACCTGTTGTTTGATGTTATTCATGGATGATTTGCAGTTTCATATTGTACCAGAAACAACTGAATAATTCTGTCTCTGATGTTTACTAATGAGTGCTAATGTAAAACTAAAAGCTCAGTTGCCTTGTCACTCATTTTGCTTTTTTTTTCTCAGAATTTTTCATATTATTGTCTATTAGTGTCTAATTGACACAATGGGATTGATAGTCATCACTAATGACTATCAATCCCTGAATCTAAAATTCCCATTCAAACCTCTAGTGACTAATGATTCTCACATCATCTGAACACATTCTAGGGGTTGACAGCATTGTACTTTTCATATTGTATTTGCTGTGTAATTTGTGCTTTGAGTTCATGATAGACCTGTGTAAAATCTGGTATAGCAAATCTAAAATGATGACAGAGAGAGGAGATGCACACGATTAGGAACATGTGCCAAACTAGGTGAAATCACAGTGGTGGTTGTGTGTAGGCCAATGAGCAGTAAGTGTGCTGTGTGATCAGGCCTGGTGTGGGGCAGGCAGTACTCTGCATACAAATACATTTATTCCGAGGTCTGTGCAGGAAAAGGTCACAATATTCATAGTTTTGAACAATGTGCGAGACACAAAACTTTGACTGCATTACCTACCAACGTATAGTCGTTTTTCCATGCATTTAAAGCATCCAACATCATCAACATTAGCTATCATAACTGTTTTAGATAAAAAATATGTTGTTTCTTATTTTCCACAGATTTATTATTTTTACTTACCTTGAGGTGGAAAGATTACAAAGGGTAACACATATTTACCGATCTTCACACACAAGTATTCATTTATTTCAACTCCATCTCTATCTCAGCTGGTGCTTTCATATCCTCTCTGACTTCATGACATATAGGGACTCTAAACAGCATCTCAGTAATATGTGTCCAGGGGCCCGTGTCAGCAGAATGCCTACTTTATGGAATCCATCGATAACCAGGCCAAGGCAGGAGCAGCCCCTCTTGGGTCTTATTGACCTACCTCCTCTTAGACCACAACTTATGGAGTTGATGATTGTTGGTTCATTGCTAATATATCCTCCACATTTTTTTTAAATCTTTTGGCTTCTGGTGCTGGCCCAATGGTAACTATCAGTCTGAATTATTCATTGACAGTGATGGAAGAGTGCACAATGTATAAATATATGTATAAATTCCCTTCTCACCCTCCACAAGTAGCCTCATCTGTTTTTCCAAGCTTGGGTCTGAGATCTGCTGTAGCCACTCCAGTTTCAGGGTTACTGTCCCAAGTGCTCCGATGACCACGGGCACCACTGATGCCTTCACCCTCCAAGTCTTCTCCAGCTCTTCTGTGACCCCTGGTATTTATTTAGTTTCTAATATTTCTCACTTAAATTGGCTAAAGGAAGAGATACAGATAACAGATTATAAAGGAGACATATTCTGTTTTTTTCCCCAAGTGATATTGAACTATAACATTAGTATTATTTATTTGTTTTTAATGTTTGTATATTCTTAAACTTTTTATGCTTCTGACGTGTGCTGCTAACGTCTTGGCCAGGTCCCCCATGAAAAAGATCTCAAACTCAAATGTCTGTTTTCCTGGTTAAATAAAGGTTAAATAAGATAAAATAAAAAGTAGATTGTCTATTTACATTTGGTTCATATATTGATCTAAAACGGTTTAGTAATAGAAACAGGTCCTTTGACTTCCTGTTCAAAGCTATAGAACCTTCAAAGTGGCATTTCACTATATCACATGGCAGATTATCTGTTATATGGTTTTATGTTTGTAAAGTGGCTACATGATATTTTGTGTGCACTTTGGTGTGATGATGTATATGAGGACAGGGCATACGCAAATCAGCGCCGCAGTTTTCAACCAGAAGTCAGCAGACTTTTCATTTTATTAAGTAAATCTTTTCTTTTTTGAAAAATAAGTTTTCCAAATTTAACAACATATAACAAAAACAGAACCAGACCAGAGAGAACACAAGAGATCAAAGTAAAAAAGTTAAAATAAGACATCCAAAGGAAGTTACGGCACACAGAGTCCAAAACAAATGTCCCATTTAGTCCAGAGTCCCTCAAATTTCAAATTTGTCAGTTTCCAAATTAAGTCTAAATGTTTGTTTTTCCATTTTTTGATAGCCTTTTTTCCTGGCGCCAAAATTTCGTTCCAAAGGTATCCATTCATTGTGTTCATAGCAGAAGTTTTGAGGCCCAAGTTCACAGTTCTAAAGTTCAAAGGGATGGCACTGAAAAAAACAGTCTGCAGTGCATTGTTAATTTCAGTCCAGTATTCTTGAGCAACCGAACGGTCCCAAAACACGTGATAGTGGTCGTGGTACGATAGTTTCTTCAACAGTTAGCATTTGCTTGTGAGTAATGAGCATTTTGACAAAAGTTTTAACGAAAACATGACACATTTTTCCAGCAAAACTCCCTCCCAGCATTTTGTGGACCTCCACTGAGATGTACACACATTTTCCCACTGTTCTGTCAAGCAAGCATATTTCTTCTTGTTTTTCTTAGACATCCCAAAATAAGTGTCCAGTTTCTTCATATGTCTGCTCCTACGTAAAAATATCTGGTCTCACCAGGTGAACTCGCAATAAAGACAAATTATTTCGGTATGACTGTAGCCAGACAGACACGTTCACATATAATATTGCAATTTCAAATGTCCAAAATTTTAAATAATGTTCCATAGGTGTCATAGATTATTACTGTGTTGTTTTTTTTACATCTGTGGTCTGTATGTTTTCAGGTCCCGTGTGTGGCCCTATTGAATCTTCTCTTAAGAGTTAAAAAGTCTAATCAGCTTACTTTATAAAAGCACAACTGATGTGCTTATGTGCAAAAACCAAATGGTCTGAAAACACGGAAACAAGGCTATAAATAGTCTCAATGAAATGTGGAATTTTTATGAAAACAGAATGGCTTTAGAAAAGTTTCTCCAGGCAATGTCATGTGCTCATCATCCTCCTTAGCGGCTATAAAGGCGAAGGCCAAAGGATTCGAGCAGACATGCTACTTTCACGGCCGTTATGCCCAACCCTCCCACTTTCAAGTGGAAAACAAATGTAAAAAAGAAGTATGGGAACAACACAGTGTCAAGTTAAAATCAAATTATGTTTACGTAACTTGAAATAGAAGAGCTTTTTGTTCGTTTTGGTGTTATTTATAATTATGGGGTATTTGGGTCAGAATGTCACAAGATGCTGATGTCATAGCTTTACTTGGAATAGGAAGAAACCATTTCGGCAGCTAGTCATAAGACAGTCATCCATGAGAAGTAGACATGAACCTGGTTACCTCTTGCTGACCCTTTGCAGACTTTATGAAGACTTGATGGTTTGAGACTAATAAACTGAAAAAACAGAATATAAAATCTGCTGTAGCTTCTACAGTATTTCAAGTCTGTACTTAAGGCGAGACCAAAAGCAATTTTTTTTTGGATCAGTTTGCTCTCTTAACATACAGGCTTGGCTTTTATGTGGACACAACAAAATAGTCTAATCTGCTCCTACAGATGTTTTATTATTGCATTGAATCCACTTGCATCCATACATTTATATGGGACATTGTAACTTCAAAGGCCGTTTTCTTCAAATGCATTTTCCTCCCGTAGGGATATAAAGATTAGTCCTTAAAGTAGCATCTACACACACCACACTTAAAAATCCGGTACTACAATATTTTGACGGAATGTACAGAAGGATTTGTTGAGATCTACTTCTAACTCAGATTTATTAAAGTTTAAATCTAAAAAATGAGGCAAAGACAAGTTAGTAGTCTACTCAAAAACAAATAATAATATAATAATAATATATTCAAAATCCCCTCTGTATAATGTGTACAAAATGAACCAAGAAATTTAAATGTCCAGATATGTGCAATTTGGGCACATGGTAAAAAAGCTATTTGTGTGATTAAACTACAGGAGAAGATTCAAATCATTTAACAGTTTTTCCTATTCCCCTGCAGTGTTTCACCTGAAGTGAAATTACTTTCACTTAGAAAGAGTTGTCTAAGCCGTTACTCAAAAAAGGTAAAGTACTGTTAGTGGGGACAAGATATAGGTGTGACCAGAAATTTTCTGGTCCACCAGATACTTGAGAGATGAGGAGAGTTTAGTGAATATCATCATTTGCTCCAAAAACTGGGTCTGGATGATGTTTTACCGGTGCAGGGTTTGTTTTGGTCCTTCTTCCGGATAGTGAAATACTTAGGTACGTCACTGGAGCGTAATCTCTGATTGGTAACTGCGCAGCGTTGGTTGGTTTTCTGCATTGAATGCTCTGGACGCGCTTGACCCTCTGGCTGCCCATCCAGGGCGTCTAACGCTCAAACGCCCCTGATGCACCGCTCAAAAAGCAAGATTTGCGCTGCAAAAACACTGGACACCCAGGACGCGTGTCCACATAGACTTTGAATGTAAACTGGATGCTTTGACGCTGTGGTGTAAACACTCTGTTACTGCAGCAGCAGCAGGAGACAGAACACCACTGTATCCTCTGTAAATAAGCTATGCACAACAAGAGTTTAGATTCTTAACAATTTATAAACATGGACATAAAATGCAGACCACAGAGATGAAGAGAGTTTTATAACATCCGCATGATCCCCGGGAGCAAAGATTAAACTATCATGGCGAAAAAAGACCGCACACTTTACTACGATAATAAACAAAACTTATACTTAAGCTAGCGCAGCTAGCATCATCTGTTTCCTCCTGTCCAGAATAAATCCACTTGCTTCAAGATGAAAAAGAAAATGAGTGGAGCATTGCACTTCTAGTTTAGATGCACGTCCAAACTGTGTAACGATCCTCATTTTTTTAATGTGGTGCAGGAAAAGCTTTTAATGCACAGAAAGTTGACGACAGACTTCACAGACTCTTCCAGCGTGGATTCACTTAATGTTTTATTTTTCATAAAGAACACTTCAAACTGGATTAATAGCACTAGTAGCATATTTTATGGACTGGGTGCCATTTAATTGGGGAGGACATTACAATAAGGGCATGGATGAGAACGAGAATATAGTTTTGTCCGGTTTGCTATTCCCCGTGTTTGTATCATTCCTCTGTGTCCATAATTCTGTCTGCTTTGCTCTGCTTTATTGGCGGCTGTTGTAACAGTATTGCTGATGTTTTCTAGTTACGATATCGTAATGTGGAACATTTGTCATATATTTTGGTGTTTGTCTGTCAAGCAGACATCCTTTTGAGTCACAAACTATTTGTGCTGTTTCTACGCCCGGTTTTACTGAGCACCATAATCAGTTGTAATGGAAATGCAACCAGCCGAGCCAAGTAGTACTAATGGAAAAGGGGTACAAAAGCCTAGAGGAGAAGAAAATGATCGAGGTCTAGGGCTTATGACAAGATCAGAACTGACGACATCACCATTTCTGATTCGATAAGGTTATTTGATTATATGGTAATGGTCATGGTTTGATCCGTAACTTACTAAATTGTGACGTAGGTAGCCCTCATAATAGCTGCCTCAGTGTATGGCCATGACTAACTGGACAGCATGCTAATCTTACCTGCCCCTCTTCTGCTCTCCTTAAAGATGAACAATAAAGTATTACTGAAAAGAGAAAATAGTATGAAATAAATCAATCTCAATAGAAATCTGTTCCCAAAGGTTTTATAGCTATAGCAATAAGTGTATGTTCCAGGTGCATACATTCTACAGTGATTTGATCGACATTCGCTAGATAAGAATGTGACTGCTCACAGCCAGTACCGGTAATTTTGAAGGGTATGAATTGAGAGCAGTGACCTGACAGTGTCTTGTTTTGTCTCCCTCACACCAGCTGGACCTGTCAGGTCGCTAGTCCACTTGTGCTTCAGTCTGTCAGCAGGTTCTGCCCTTTAGGAAACTTTTACAAGGACTTTATTGCCCCTCATTTGCTTGTTAGAGATATCATTATTGAAGTAATTGTTTGATGTGTTATGGAATACTGAATTATTCCAAATATTCCATTTGTCCTTAAACTAAATAATTCAGGTTCAGGTTGAGGCTGCTGATCTCACACGCAGACATTACTGTAATTCCTGTTATAGACAAATAATACATCAAAAAAGTAGAATAAAGTGTTCCAGTGCAAAATGGTTTTAGTGCTACAAATAATTTTACACGCTAGACTACTTATATTTCTAAATTTCTCCTAATAGCCTAGAATATGTTCATGTATCAAAAACTCTGTGGATCACTATGGGCCAACATTTAAAAGCATTATCATTTGGGGGAGTAAAAACAAGGCATTTTATTATTGTCTTAGGCGAGTATCAGATACATTAGCTGTCACAGAAACTATGCTAACTAATGTCGAAGCAGCTTAGGCAAACCGTGTTGACAGCAATACAGTGACACAGTGAAAACTCATCTGCCAGATGGCTCAGGGGAGGGCTTCAACCAAGGAGCACTTTAATCAATCTGATTAAGGGGAAATGCTGTCTGTATTTTTAGCCACTCCAAGGCAGTCCAGTGACCATTCATTGAATTTGGTATCATTAGCTTTCATGTTTATCTCTTGGGTCAGCGGATTTATAGACATGCACTAATGTAAAAAGTTGCGCCAGGCCTCTGCTGTTGGCTACTAATAGGGCTGTAGTTGACTAAAGATATTTTTGGTCAACCAAAGACATGCCCTGTGCAGTGATTAGTTGACGTAATGGGGGTGTGGAGCAGTCCTAGTAAACTTGCCTGAGGTCCAGAGGAGAATACATGGTGTAAGTTAGAAGGGAATACTTACACCATGTATCTCCTTTTTGCTATTGTCCGTAAATTGTTGATGGGAAAAAAAAAAAATAATAATATAAATAATATAATAATATATATATATATATATATATATATATATATATATATATATATATATATATATATATATATATATATATATATATATATATATATATATATATATATATATATATATATATATATATATATATATATATATACCAATAGGTTGACTAAACAAGTAAAATATATAAATGACCTTTTATTCAGTATTTCCTTGAATAGTGAACTTCACCTTCACCCTTCCTGTAACCAACCGGATGCAGTTAAATGCTGTGAAGTCATGCAAATTCCCCATAGACTAGTTTCCACACAGTTTGGGAAATTCCACAGAATTATTTTTAAACCTCAAATCCACCAGAAGCCAGAGAATATTTGTTTCAAGTGAGACTAATGTGTTATTGTAGGTAAATATTGTTTTTGTCTTTTGAAGCCAAGACTTCTGATTGGTCTGCCAACATTGCATTGAGCACCAGCTGCCATCTCCTGCCCAAAACATGTGGCGTGTGACCAGCTGTCAATGTTTGACTTATTTTCTAGCCGTAATGTAATGACATGGTCTTAGCTGAAGAATTGCCATAAATGTAATAAGCCATAAATGTAATACGCTTTGCTAGTGGAGAGTTTTAAATGAATATGAACTAGGAAAACTTACTTTGTCATACCAATGTGAGTGTATTTTAGGCCTGATTGTAGGACCTAATTTTACACCAAATCAGATTGGGGGAGAATTTTACTACTCTATTGTTGTGACAATAGCAAAGTGGTCATGGTTGGTCAGAATGGTGGTGGTTCAAATCCTTTTCATTAGGCAAGAGTCTTGACTTTGGTGATTGGACAGTTATGACTTTTGAAACAAATGAAGCATAATTTTAGCTATTTTAATCTCTTTGTCAAGAATCACTATATGAAGTATCATCTGCACAGATTGCAGCAGTCAGAATCAGAATCAGAATCAGAAAAAGGTTTATTGCCATTGTCAATTAACAGAATTCACAAACATAGAAACTTGTTTTGGCATTAAGGTGCAACATAAAACACTGAGCAATAATAAAAACAACATATCTGAAATCAATGAAGCATGGAGACCGAGTCTAGTTTTTTAAATTTTGCACACCATAACTTTACAAGTGAGTATCAAAGACAGTATTTTGAATGTGCTGTCAGACTGGTGTGATGTGCCACGGTGGAGCTAGGTCACTGTGCAGTGCCTGTGCGTGTCTGTGGATGCAGGTGTGTGCAGGCCTCTGGGACTCGCAGCTACTGCATCACAGATGTGTTTGCTCTAATGCAGGAAAGCCAGCAGGGAATTGTCTAGAATAACCTGTCCATTTGAGGCAATGTTCTCCAGCAAAAAACAAAGCCCCTCTTTTGTATTCATCATATATGAACAATTACCATGAAAGTCAAAATCACCTTTTTATATCAAGCCACAGTGAATGGGTAGCACAATATTAATATATATCACAATTAAGTCCTAATGTGCTGTAAAGCATGACATTATTTATGGTATATTTAGCACATATTATGCAACAAACATGTAAATACCATATGTGTTTTTTCTGTTGGGTTAAAGGATGCTTCAGTAATCAAATCATGTGTGTCATGACTATACATTGACCTCATAAATACAGTGTGATTCTAACAAAGCTGTATATTCCACGTGTCTAATTGTGGTCAGTTCTGAGGCTTTGTACTGCTACTGCTTTATGGACGCTATTCACTGTATTCAGGTTCAAATCATGGGTTAGAAAGAACTATATGGATTTATGTCCACAATCGATGTGCTGTATCTTCTGATAAAACTAGATAAAACTGGAATTAACTTATTTCATTGGCATACAACACATGTAGTAGTTATGTTTATTTTAATAATTTGGTACAATTTTGAATGGTTGTTCATTACAGATACTTCTCAGTGCAGTAAAAGATTTGTTCTTTTCTGATCCTGTAGTTAAAGTTTTGTGTTTTGAATAAATAACCTTAGCCACCTTACAGCCAACTTATAATCATTAGTCTAAGAAAACATTCTGTTGTAAAAGACTGCATTACCATTGTGACATGGATAATCACAGGACACATAATCCATGAAACTGCAGCACAAACCAGTGGTCAATCTATTCGACTTAATAGACTTTTACATTTTCATTAACAAGGAACACGCCACAACAAAGATGTGCAAATAACAATAATTTACTGAAGTGAAAGGCTGGGTGATGAGACTACGTGCCGGGGCTCCGATTCAGGACCCCCCCCCCCTAATTTTTGGTTTTGGTGAACAAATAGCTTGAATTGGCTACTGTGTTGTTCCTAAATGCACCACATTATTAAATCAATGTTCTATTAGTTGTTATCTCGCTCAAATAATAAATTGTAGTAAACATTGAGATGAATTCCTAACAAGATTTCCACTCAATCATAACTGCATTATGGGAATAACACAATAAAAACAAGTCTATTCATTTATAAATATTGATTTTGAACATGCGCATTAAGACTTAAGTTCATACAGAGGGCTTTGTTCAGGTCCTGGCACCTACAATTGTTGACCACTATTTCCTGCAAGACTACAGTATATTGATTTGTTCTTTTTGAGGAGAAGCATCTTTGCCACTGGTCACATATTCCATTTGTCAGCGGATCAAATTCTGCCTATCGGCTCTGGACACTCTTATTTCACTAATGCCTGCATTTTGCTGATGATGTTAGTCCGTCCAGATGACAAACTAGTATAAAATTAACTTAGTATATTTTAACATTTCAGCACAAGACCAATGGTTTATTCAAAGTGGTTCCTAAAACTCTCTTAACAAAACATTTATAAATGCCATTCATGCTGAAATTTCCGTGACATTTTTTGTTATATTTTTACTTATTTCTAAATTCTGAAGTCAAATATTTTGACAGTTTTCTCCTCCAGATAATTTTCTGCTTAGATAGTTCATTATTTCCATTTTGCTTATACTATATTCCATTGACTCTTTGATTTTCTTCTCCCCTCCCTCCCTGTCCTTCCTTTCTCCCTCTCGCTGTCTGCAGAAGTGTGACTGCCTGCTCAGTCTGGAAGCCTATTCAGCCGACCAGAAACACCGCGTGTGTCAGTGCTTGAAGGACAACATTGACAAGCAGCTTCAGCTTTACAGGAGGGAGCCCCTTGTTCCACATTTTGAACAGGTAAGTTTAGCACCCATATTGCTATATCTTATACTGTACATATTTTGTACTTTTTATTCTTATCGAAGGGACAATTTTACGCTGTGCACACATGAACACATGGCAATGCATATATTTGTGCATACCCCCATAACAGATGCTCCGTGAACTGCACACACACATGTATTGCACCTCCTGCTGCTACATCACACGTGCGATCAAAGCTTCTTCCACTTTGTAATACTTTGAAAAACTATTATTTGCGTAGTTGATGTAGTTTAGTTATTTGGAAAATGTTTGGACTTCATAATGTACCTTGTGAAATTAAGAAATCAAAAGTTGAGAGCAGAAAGTGCTGATTGTTCACGATTGTTACATTAATTTCTTTCACCCTGACTCTTAAGGCATTACCATAAAGGTGCAAAGTGCTGCTGAGTTTGCATTGTAAGTGATCTGAAAGTGCTCATAGGCTTTTGACGCTCTGAACTGTTGGCTTCAAGGGAGCAGCTAGAGAGATTACGGAAGCATTGCGAGGTCATTCTGAGCGTTACCAAGGGAAATTAATTCCACAGATTTTTGTATTTTCTTGTCAACTCATTATAATTGCAATTTTGGGAAGATTTTTACTTGAAGTGACGGTCTTAAATAACCATCCCTATACTGTAGCCTTGGCAAGAAATTGTACTTGTTTGTACAATAATTGTGGAAAACATTAACCCTTGTTCTAGTATCAATGCAACGTCACAATGATTACTATATCGACTTCTAGATTCATCATGTGTACTTTTATTGCACTAACATTTGCGTTGTAAAGAGTTGAATAATTCACATTTGTAAAAAAAATATATCATGGTTTTTTGTTTTTTTTGTTTTTTGAAATATGAACAAGCACAGAACAAGGAACAGATACATTGTCTTTTTTTGTATTGTAATTATTCATGCTTATGTTTTATGTTTATGCTCATTTGGAAAATTGTTTACTGGGATTTTTTATGCTTTAGGGTTAAAATATCAGTGGCATAAAGTAGTCTTCAATATTATCAGCAATATTTTATGAAACAATATATTGTGCTTCAAAATTTGTTATTGTGACAGGTCTCTGTATTGCTCAAATTGCATTGCTTATGTATCGTTCAAAGCAGGGGCGTCACTTTACCTAGAGCACCAAAAAAGTCTAATGTGCATTTTTCATAAAGAGACCATGTACTACTGGCTCACCGGGAGGGCTTGTACCCAGGGTAGGTCATGGCAATTAGTCATTTCTAGTCGTCAATTATATGCTTTGGGTTTTTTAATCGAAAGATCTACAGCCATGTGGTTTGGACAAGAGTTCAAACTTTGGCAGGACTTACATCTTATCTTGTTTATGTTCATGAAATCAATATTGAATGCCATTTTTATTTTGAAAATTTGAAAAATGTTAAGAGTAAAAAGTAAAATCAAATCAAAATTTTATATTGATCGTTATAAGAAATGAATATATATATATATATATATATATATATATATATATATATATATATATATATATATATATATATATATATATATATATATATATATATATATATATACACACACACCACACAAACTGTAAATGAAATATATATTATTATGTGTGTGTGTGTTTGTGTGTGTGTTTATATATATATATATATATATATATATATATATATATATATATATATATATATATATATATATACACACACACATAAACACACACAAACACACATAGTGTCTGGCCTTGTTTTATAATGAACATAGCTTTTTAAAACGAAAAATGTTTCTATACTGATCCTGTCCTAGTATATGACGTTCCATTGAATTAACCCCACAAACTGAAATGTCATGTTTAAAAAATGCATGATCTTTAGGCTTAGCTACTCTTGTGTTTTACTCAGCATAGCGTCTTTGTGGGGTGACAGCACCACACAAAGACCCTCTTACTTTAATTTCACGTTTAATACAAAGCTAAATGTTGCTCCTCAGGCATAAAATGCTAATCATAATATTTTACATGGAAATAAATGAGTTCACTTTTGATTGTGTTTCTCCAGAGTACCTCAGAGGCAAGTGGTTTGTATTCATTTCCATGGGTGTTTAATCTGAAGTAAATTAACCTTTTAAATGTAGACAAGAGGAAAATTAGTTTGTACTACATTTTGTGTTGTGTCAGGCATTTTCATTATGTAGCTCTATGTAATTTTGACAGGCAACCTTTTGGGGAGAAAAGGAAAGAAACATGGAGATGTCTGCAATGTTAGAATAGGATATGATTTATGCATGGGTCAGTTATAGACTTTCATGGACATAGACATGGATATTTCCTCCTGCTTTAAAGGAAAGCAAAGTTTGAGTCCGGCTCTCAACAATTTGCTGCAATGTTCCTCCCACTCTTAATCCTAGATTCACTCTATACTATTCTGTCTAATAAAGCCTACAGGCCAAAAAATAATTTAAAAAAACAAGGAGAAAAAAGAAGAAGTATTATTTAGCTTCATTTATGCTAGTTTGATAAATCCAGGTTAGAAAATCTTCTCCTCTCCGAGCATCAAAAGCACTCTGTTCTGAATCTCCTTGATAACTGAGGTTTTCTCGATCCGTGACATGGCTCTTAGAATCTTCTCTTCTGTTATTGCGTGACTCGTTCTGTGAATTTCTCCCATATAACCATGATCAGTACCACTGCATTCCGAGACCAGGAAGTAAACAGGCCAGCGTGTCATGCGCCGAACTGCAGAGATCCAAATCTAATTTTGTTTGTTAAAAATAAATAAAATAAATTAATAATTGCATTCTAAAACATGAGATGCCAAATTAAATGTATTCGAGAGCATGTTTAAAGGCTAATAGCAATATAAATAATGCATAATTTTGCCCTCTTGTTATTGCTGCTAAATCAATAACAAAAGTGCTTTTGTAAACCCACTGTGTCTTTACAGTCCTATTTATGCACCTGCGGAGAGTGTAAAGGTTGCACAAAAGAGGCTTTCGAAAATTTTACCGCTCATTTCCCTTGCATCAGAAATTGCATTTGTCGTCCTGTGCACCAACCCCAGTAAATCCTCTATTCAGCTGAGAGGTGCAGTTTACACACTAGGTAAAAGAGTGCAGTGTAAACCAGAAAACATGAACAAATCAAAAGAATGACATGAAGTTATTTTGTTTCTTAATGGTTTTCAAGGGGGTCTGGATCTTGGGTCTGTCAGCAGCTGGCGTAGTCCCGCTTCTCTGCAGTCACGTTGAATGCAGCACTTTGATCATAAAAGTGAATTTTTTTAACCAACTCTCTAATCCTCCAGTCCCTCCGTGAATATTGCGTGATTAAAGTTTTTAACTCTGCCATGTGCAGACTGCACAGCCATTTGAAGTGGGCAGATGCCAAACCAGAGGATTTGCGACATTGTTTATTCATGGCCAATTTCAATTTTACTGATCCTTTGACTGCCTTGCTATCATTGTCACCAACGTCATCTAAATTTAGTCAAATGAGTGGACGTTGCAGATTTTAAAAGAAAAAGAAACAAAAAACATTAAAACTGAAAGTGGTAATATTTAGGTATCACTTATGAGTTTAGAAGAATCACCAGTTGAATTGCAAAGTACATAACATAAAGCGGCTGTGAGATAAGTCAACCAAGGAAACTGATAAATGTAATAGAAGGATGGCGCCAGTCATAAATAGTGTCAATCACATAGATAAGGCAACAATTGACAGAACTGTAAGTGTCTTTGGTATGATTGTGCAAGATATTATTATTTCACAACTACAATGAATCCTTCTATGAAAACTATGATAAGTTTGAGTAGATTTCATGAAAAACACATTTTCATCTGAACATTTATGTAATAAATAATACTTAGTGATACCTTTACTGTAAAAAATAGACTTTATTATAAAATGTTATAACAAAATATTGTTTTTAATGAGTGTAGTTATTGTGTCAAGATGGAAATCCTGTATAAAGCCAATACCAAATCAATACCAGGAGACAATTTAAACAATATATATACTTTACCATGTAAACAAAACCTTCCCCTTACAGTTTATCAGTATGCAGTGGTTTGTACAAGTGAGCT
The DNA here is from genome assembly GCA_015082035.1 of Chaenogobius annularis. Taxonomy (NCBI): domain Eukaryota; kingdom Metazoa; phylum Chordata; class Actinopteri; order Gobiiformes; family Gobiidae; genus Chaenogobius; species Chaenogobius annularis. The sequence continues at coordinate 290,701 of BJKM01000390.1, forward strand.
AGTTCCTTCCTTGAAAAGCTTCCGGTACATTCTTGTCTGGCCAGCATTAGCCACTAAGCTGCTGGAAAAATAAATTTGTTCAGCTGCACACACACTTAGCCACACAGTATCCAAATGGGAATTCAAGCAGGACTGGCCATTTTGCAAATGACAGATGCAGTTCATCAGTTAGTGTTTGATGGGAAACATCACACTACACTCAGCAAGTGCAGGAAAAAAGCCACAATATATGCCTCCATAAATAAATAAATGTCAGAAGCAATTGTAGAAGTTTCTTTTTGTGTCTTAGTGTTTGACAAACACTTTATTGATGATGGATTTAAATAATCAGGCCTCTCTGTTCTATTGTTGTGCTCTGCTCCTCTCTCTGGCAGACACACGTATAAGCTGGATCAATGAGGGGAAAAGTTGTGGGCAGATAGGAAGTGTCAGTGAATGTGCAGTGTTTGATGCGCTGCATCTCACTATGAGAGCACACTGCATTTTAGCACAAATTAGCAATAAGATGATTTCTTCAAATTAGCATCATCATTCATCACAAAATTAATTACTGTTTTTTTCCCTATAAAGAAACTGCATGTAAATGCATCTTTTTGTTAACTTCTCTAGCTATACTTTGATTATGAGTAGTAACAAATGGTCATGGTTAAGTTTAAGGCAAGGCAAGGCTATGCAAGTTTATTTGTAGAGCACAATTTGTACACAAGGCAATTCAAAGTGCTTCACTCAACGGGAAAAAAAATCGTTAAAATCACAAAACAGTTTAAGACATAAAAGAGAACAGTGCAAAGAAAAGCATTTCAGTCATATGCATAGCTAAACAAAATAGTTTTTAGCTTATATTTTAACATTGCTAGAGTAGAGGCCTGTCTCACATCTCCAGATTTTAGCTGCATAAAACTGAAACGCAGATTCCCCATGTTTAGTCCTGACTCTCAAGAGTCGAGATGGTTCATATGGTCATACGGCAGCATGTAGAGGTTGAATAGAAGGCAAGGCAAGGCAAGGCAAGTTTATTTGTAGAGCACAATTCGTACACAAGGCAATTCAAAGTGCTTCACACAACAGGAAAAAATGCATTACAAATCACAAAGACATGGCAGAAATCACAATCTTAGTTCAAGACATAAAAAGAGAAGAGTGCAAAGAAAAAGCATTTCAGTCATATGCACAGCCAAACACAAACAGTTTTAGCTTAGATTTGAACATTGCCAGAGTAGCGGCCTGTCTCACATCCTTCAGGAAGACTGTTCCAGATTTTAGCTGCATAAAACTGAAACGCACATTCCCCATGTTTAGTCCTGACTCTGGGCACCAGCAGGAGGCCGGTCCCTGAGGTCCTCAGAGTCCCAGAGATGGTTCATATGGCACTAACATGTCCGAGATGTACTTTGGTGCTAGGCCATGGAGAGACTTGTATACAAGCAGAGCTGCTTTGAAGTCTATTCTCTGAGCCACAGGGAGCCAGTGCAGAGACCTGAGCACAGGACTAATGTGATCGTACTTCCTGGTTCTAGTCAGGACCCGAGCAGCAGCGTTCTGGATGTACTGCAGCTGTTTTACAGCTCGTTTGGAGAGGCCAGTGAGCAGGCCGTTACAGTAGTCTAATCTACTAGAGACAAACGCATGGATAAGTCTCTCCAGGTCTGGTTTAGACACTATACTTTTGATTTTGGCAATGTTTTTTAGATGGTAAAAAGCTGCTGATGTGATTGATCTGACGTGGCTGTGTAAAATTCAAATCTGAGTCCATTATTACCCCCAGATTTCTAACTTGATGTGTAGGTTTTAGAGCGAGACTCTGGAGGGTGACAGTTAACAATTTCTCTTTGTTTGTTCTGTGGCCAAAGACGATGATTTCAGTCTTGTCTGAGTTCAGCTGGAGAAAGTTTGTTTTGCATCCACACACTGATCTGTTGGATGCAGTGACAGAGTGAATCCACTTGGTCCATATTTCACCTGCCGTCAGTGAAACATAGATCTGAGTGTCGTCTGCGTAATTGTGACATAGGACACATTCTCTGCTGCGTTAATCAACTGACCTAAGGGCAGCATGTAAGAGGTTGAACAGAAGGGGTCCCAGGATTGACCCTTGGGGCACCCCCACAGGTCAGGGGGGCCATCTGGTCTGAGACACAGTTACCAATTTCGATAAAGAATTTCCTGTCTTCCAGATAGGACTTTAACCAGTTTTAGAGCAGTGCCAGCAGTGATGCCCACCCAGTCCTCTAGTCTCTCTAAGAGATCCCATGATCGACAGTGTCAAAAGCAGCACTCAGATTCTAACAGAATTAAGACTGAGGCTTTGCCCGCGTCAGTGGTTCAGGGTGATGTCATTTGTCACACTTGACAACAGCAGTCTCAGTGCTGTGATGAGGTCTAAAACCTGACTGGAAAACATCAAATGAGTTGTTTATTAAGAGGAAATTCATGTGGAGCTGTTGGTAAACAACCTTTTCAAAGGACTTTGCCCAAAATGCGCAGATTAGAGATGGCGGCGGATATGTACTCAAGTACTGCGGCATCAAGACTGCTCTTCTTTAGGAAGAGGCTTTATGACCGCAGTTTTCAAAAGACATTGGAATGTTCCAGATTGGAAAGGCGACATGTTAACTATTTGAGTGAGTGGTGCTAACAAACTGGTTCAGACCAGCGAGACTTTAGAATTGCTGGTAGGGTAAACATCGGAGCGTTGGAATGTAAGATGAACTCAGGCTGGTGATGATCTCCTGGACAGTTTTGTCAGTTTACAGGTGCAAAGTGAGTCAGCTCTAAGTGTGTAGGGTGGGTTTGAGGGTTATTTTTTGCATTGTAGAATTTTAATAGCATTTTTAATGCCGCTGAACTTTGTCATTAAAGATTATGGCAGTTAACTCCATAGCGATGTGAACTATTCTAACGGGCTGAGCTGGTAGGGTTGTTAATCTGTTTAACTGTGGAAAACAGGGCACGGCAAAGTTGTTACTTGAGAGAGGGAGGAGGAGCTTTATGTTTCAGAAAAAGTATCCTCAGAACAGGGACGTACTTCTGAACCATACAGGAGACGGTGGCTTGTGTTTATGTGGTACATTAGGCTGACAAGTGGGAGACGGAGAGTGGCTGCGGGAGTTAGAGGTTGAGGAGAAAGGGGAAGGCTGAGCAGTGGTGAGGGAGAGCGCGGTCGATAATGTGTGATTTAGGAGAACGGGAGAACGTGGGGAGAACGGGGGAGAACGGTGAGAACGGGGGAGAGAGAGCGATGTTATGGAGAACGGGAGAAGGAGGAAGAGGGAGAGAAGCGGGGAGAACGGCTTCTGTTGGAAGAATAGGGAGAACGGTGGGAGAGCGGCTTATTCAGTGGGGAGATACGATGAGAACGGGAGAACGGGGAGAACGGGAGAACGGGGAGAGCGGGGAGAACGGGAGAACAGGGAGAACGGGGAGAACGGGGAGAACCTTAACTTCCGGAGTGCAACTTCCTTAATTTGTGATAAAGGTTCTTTCATTTCATACACAAATGCAGAACAAATGGTAAAACAAAAGGTGTTTAATCTTACGTTGTGTTTTTATTCTAAATAATGCAACTCAACATGAAAGTATTCTAAATATTTGGAGTACAATACTCTGATTAGACAAAGTAACGGAATATGTTACAATATACATTTTAATGCAGGTATTCAGTATTCTGTAACTAAATACATTTTCAAAGTAATCTTCCCATCGCTGAATAGATTACCTTATCAGTTCCTGAAATGTATTTGTTTCTTTAATCGCATTAGCATTGTCACATGAAATGTGCAATAAATAAACGAGTTATTATTATAATAATAGTCAACTTAAACTTCCGAATTGGTTGAACATTCCTTGAAACAATGTGCTTGACAATGTGTCTTTTGTTGTAGAATCTTTGAAACATACAAAGGTGTAATGGCCAAAAGAGGTCCAAATGATGTCCAGGTTGTTCTGGTGTTGTCCATCCCAGTGTTACCACAGTGGTTTGTTTTTGGCACATTGTATAAATACAGTTTGATAAGTCTTGATCAGGATGAATAAAAAACATTGAGGAAAAACTCAGAATATCAGAACTACTTGATTTCATTATTCATGCAACTACCAAAAGAAACAAAACAGAAATGTGTCAAAGTGAGTTTATTTCTAATTGGTAGTGATTTAGTGCTTACATAAAATTTCAATAACAATCATACAACTCATGTCACTCATATTAACAATAGTAACAAGGACAGTATACAAAATACCCTGAACACTTTAAAGTCTCTGCTCTTGTCCATCTGGAAATAGGTAAATGTTTTAAATTACTCATGTAGTAGTCCAAATCCTTCTTTAAGTGTGAACAATTTTGTTCAAAAATCTAACCTGTGCGGAATGTTTAAAAGGATAGAACCAGATTAAGATTTTTTTTTTTTTTTTTAAGTTTTGAAGTTGGTAAAATTCAAAAACTGACCTTAACCAGGTCTAAACATTCCAAAATTATACAAATTATAAGCACAGATGAAAAAAGGCCTAAAATAGGACCAAACCAGGTTTTACATGCAAACATGACATGACATGAACATAATAAGAATCAAATCTCATTCAGGACAAACCCCAGATTAACCCAAGATCTACATTGTGTCTCTTCATAAAGATATGTAAAATACTGCATGGGCCATGCAGAGTGTACTTCCTTTAACGCAACTTCAGCCCAGCACCCAAAAACAGTGTCATTGGTGGCTTTCTGTCTAATCTGCCACGGTGTGACATTTAGGCCCAAACCAGCATCAAACCCTGATCTAAACCAAAGCTGAAAGCTTCATATTCTCTTCTCTTTACAGCAACTATCCACCTAGACCCACTGATAAGAGTACAAACCAGTCCTGCACTGACCCATCTCTGTGTAAAATAAACAATAACAATGGACACCCATGTGTGTTATCTGACTTCACTCTTATGTAGCAACACGTCTGGGTTTGACCAGGCAAGGGGGAAATTAGGACAAAATCCCAACCAAACCGGATTTGAGTCAGAATAAAAGAATAATTGAAACCAAACGAAGGCTACATTAAAAGCAAAATAGGTTTGTGTAATTCTGTGTGGATCTCAGTGATAGCGCAGTGGTTTCTGTATGGAGTTAGCATGTTGTCCTCATGTGTGCGTAGGTTTCCTTTGGATACTCCGGTTTCCCCTACCACTAGGCCTGTATGCAGGACAAGGGATAAAAATTAGCCCATGGCTAATCCGGCATGTTTACAACATGTATGTTCATTAACATATGCACTGTCCCGACCAAAATGAAGAAAAAAAAAAATTATATATATGATTATTGAGCATTTATTTCCAGTGTAATGTAATTCAAGGCTGTTTTATTTGTTAGGTGTGTGGGGCCGGCATAGAAACTTTGTTGAAAATAATAGGGGCCGGCCAGGTTAAACCAGGCCGAAACCATGTTTTAACACTGTTGGAGTAAGAATATTTCTGCAGAAATGTTCCTGTGTGAAAGAGCACGGTCAGACAGGGAATAAAAAATGTGCACACTCTTTTCTTCAGTGCGCGTATGTGCTCATGTCCTTGGCTCAATTAGAGTCCAGCTCCTCTGTGTCCCGTTGCTACCACATGTACGTGGTCTTTGAGGTGTCGATGTGCCCCTCCTCCCTGTGCTCCTCCTCTTTCTCCTCTTTGTCCTTCTCCGCCTCGCTCTCCCATAACATGATGAGAGGCGGGTACAGCTCATTGAGAGGGATGGAAGTGGTGTGCTGCATGTACTTCTTTAGTGAGTGGGCGTGGCTTTGAGGGAGGTTAACCACTCTGCGACGGCCCATGTAAAACAGCAGCAGTGCCATAATACACAGAGCGAACATGGAGCCCAAAATTGCTGCCACTGCCACACCGCCATGACGAGACGCCACCAGCTCCACGGAGAAGGCGGAGTCTTTTGTGGTGACATTCAGGCAGGAAGTGTGGTAAGGGGCGGGGCTTAGTGAGAGGGGCGAGGCCGAGGAGATGGTCAGGCAAATGTGGTACAGAGTGGAAGGGAGAAGGTGAGTGAGGTTGTACTCCTGAACATCTGCTGGAACCTGAGGCAAAGAACAACAGGTTGGACTAGGACTAAACCAATGTAAAGTTCTACGTATGGTCAAACTGCCGGTTTTAGTGTAGTGTGAATAAAACTGATGTCAAATAGATTTCATCTTAGTTAGTTTTAAGACGTCTAACCTAGGTTTTACCCTGCTATAATAGGGCAAACACAGGATTAGGTTACAAACAGATCTTATGACTAACCCAAAGCTCAGTGTTTTGTGTTGCACCTTCATGCCGAGACAAGTTCCTGTCTGAGTCTAAAACAGACCTAACCCAGGACCAAACATATAAACGAGGAGCAGACCTTGGCGGTGTAGCTGATGTGTGGGTTATGGATGTGGACCGTGGCTGTAGTGAATCGAGGCAGGCTCCCAGGAGGGTCTTGTTCCTGGTTCTGGACTTGCTTGGGTTTTGTGGGATGCAGCTTCCACTCCAGGACCACAGACTGAGAGTGCACCACCTGCAGATCCAACCGTCACATTTAAGCTCAAGTTACTCCTTTTACAAACAGTGACCGGGCTCACACAAACATCTAAATGCTCTAAATATATAGTACATGTATTCAAAGCATGCACAGATTAAGTTGGGTGTGATGAAAAGCAAAGGGAATTTTGCCCTTATTTTCTTTCTCAGAAACATTGTTGTTTCAAAAATACCACAGGTTTTGTATGATGACCTTGTTATTAGTTGTAACTTGTATGGTTTAAACAAACAACATTCAGTTCACATTTTACGCCTTCAGACTGTAAAACAAGAACTGGACAAACAGTTGTTATGTTATGAATTTAACAGAATGTTCACAGCCTGCCTAAGTGTTGTCGTGCAATATTCCTCTGCGCTTTGTCTCCTGCAGTTTTGTCAGAAACTAAAAGTAGCTCTTTTCATTCTTTGTTTAAAAAAGTTCCACACTCGTCCACACTGTAATCTGTATTATAATAAGACTTGGAATTTAACCTTCAGCAGAAGTACACAATGTAATATCAGCTGCTCATATACCTGTTACAGAAACTTATGTGTGACTTCTTGTGTCGCACACAAGTTTCAGTTGTGTAAGTTGTGTAACTGAACACCAGTATCAGAGCCTTTCTCAGTCTACAAAGGGCACCAAAAGGGGTGAATGCCTGGAAGGGGTAAACCTGAGCATGGTCTATATGAGGAACTTAGAGTAACAGATACTGCAGTGGACAAGGAGGAGAAGACAATATTAAAATATATACATATACTTTACTCAGTATCACATTTAAAGCAACTGTCTCAGCCTTTCCTAAGGCTCTCAAAAAGCCTGGTAAACACAGAACACACTCAGCTAGTTATCACTAGGGGTGGGACAATAAACAATAGTATTGTTTGTTTCAATTCTTATTGTGATAAAAAGAGAATCTAATCGTTCATGGTGCCTTTTGTGTAATCATGATAATCCCCAACAAAGGTACTTGTACGATCACCTTAGTCCTGTGCCCAGGCCTCTGCACTGGCTTCAGGCTTCAAAGTCTCGGATATGTTAGTGCCATCTTGGACTCTGGGCCCTCGTGCTGCCAGAGTCAGGACTAAACATTGGGAATCAGTTTTATGAAGTTAAAATCATCTTCTCAGTTTTCAGTCTTCCTGAAGATGTGAGCCAGGCCCGTACTCTGACAACAGTCAAATCTAGGCTCAACAGAGTTCTGTTGAGCTGTGCATATGACAGATGGAATTTTCATGAATTGAATAAAATTCTGTACATTTTTGTAACACCCAAAATCACATCAGCAGTTGCATCGGTGCGTGATCCAGAACTGCTGATTCAACAAACAATGAAACAAGTGTTCTTATGATAAACAATAGGGGCGTAACGATTCAGGAATCTCATGATTCGATTTGATTCTCGATTTAGGACCTCCGTTCACCACGATTCTGTCACGATTATTTAATGCCATTAACCCACTTTGGTGGCAAATTTTTTTTGATATAATTAATCTTTTAATTAATTATTTTTATCGTAAATAATATCAAGTAAATTGTACAACTGCAGCCTAATAGAGTTTATGACATTTGGTTTCATTTCTCACAGATCTTAACATTGGCTCTCTCTTAAATTAAGTTAAATCTTATCTTATCTTAAATCTTATCTACTTCATAAACTCCCCCTTTATCAGCAGGTCCCACCCTGTGGGCAGGGTTTACGCAGAGGAGGATATTTAAACCTGAGTTCCCAGACTCGATTCACAGATTGAGAATAACTCTTGGATGAGAGTCGAAACCTTTTGTTTTTCTAAAACAGAGTGACTACAACTGAATCTTTTTCTACAATTCTTCATATTTGGTGAACTGCTTGATGCATTTAGCCTGTGCTTATCATATTCCACGTTTAAGCTTCTATACTGCATAAACAACTGCTTCTGCGTCTTTACAGCAGTTTGATGAAATGTGGACCACGACTGCTTTGTCCATGCACGTGCTGTGCCCCTCTGTGCGCGTCTGCGCGAGTGTTCTGACGCTCGTGTTTGTCTGTGCAACATTAGTGCGGAACAGCGGCGATGCTGCACAGATACACGGCGCGCTCAGCGGACTGTCAGGATGTGTCTGCGGTGCCGTTGTTTTTCTGTCAATTTTACATCAATATATGTGTATGATGCGTATCGTGTTTGTATGATGATATCGTGTATTAAAATGATTAATATCTAAAAAAATATGTTGGACTGCCAGCAACATTTTAACTATTGTATGTTATTGTTAATAGCAATTATTTTGGCTGATAATTGTGACACAAAAGGTGAATATCATTCCATGCCTAGTTGCTTCTAACAAAAATATTGCAGCACTTAACACATTATTCCCAACTAAGAAAATTGTGACCATGTTTCCTGCTACAGTCTTCATCCTTCATCCTTTCAACATGCTGCTATTACTGTGCTTACAAATACGTATGTGTATGACTAAAGATGGTGACCTTTGCAAGCACCACTAGAGAGGCTTGAGTGCTGATGTTGCTTCCCAGCCATGACCGTTCGAGGCTGGACTCGGAGCTTGTGGTCCTCCTCCCTGGGTTCTGGAGCTCCACAATCACAGACAGGCTCTTGGTGTCAGCTCCCTCTGCATTCCAGGCCACACAGGTGTATGTCCCTGAGAACAGAGGAAAGTCCATTAACCCTGGACTAAATCTGGACCAAAGAGGTATTAAACAATGAATAAACAGGTCTAACACCACGTGTAAAACCAGGGCAAAGCAAAGGGCTAATGAAGGACAGTCAGGTCTAACATAGAACTCAATATCATGATAATGCCTTGCTTATGTAGTGTGCTTTACAGGCTAGTCAAAGCCTCTCAAAGCTGTGGTCATTATTCACCCACTCTATTCCCAGTGGTGGTGAGCTACTACTGTGGCCACAGCTGCCCAGCCTGCTACCACCACTAATCACACTCACACTGCATTCAAGGCAATGTGAGCAAAGTGTCTTGCCTAAGGGCACTACGACAGAACTTGGGATTGATCCTCAGACCTTTGGATTATGTTTTAACTACTAGCCACTGTCGTCCAGAACTATGACCTGGTTATTATATTAGCTGGGGTCAGAGTAAACTTGTTCCCAACCTGTATCTGAGGCCTCAGCGTGATCAATGACTAAAGCTCCAGGCTCCAGCACACGATGCTTTTTCTGCTTTGTGCCGCTTAAGCCACGCCCCACTGGCTCCTCCTGCGATACAATTGGTGCAGCCACCGCCTCGGAGCTCACCTGACCAAAACCAAAAATTAAGTTAGTCCATTGGAACAGATCAGCTTTTTCTCAGAATGCATTTGGTGTGAGGGTTGCAAAATGAGTTCTAAATGTAAATGTCTATCTTAAATCTGAATCAGAACAAAACCAGGGACGGACCAACTGAAGAGGGTCTAAACAAGGACTTAATTGGGCACAACGAGCACTAAACTCAGACCAAACTGAATCTAAACAGATACTGCATGCATCTGTGTTGCGTACCTTGTCTCCAGTGGGCGTGACCCAATAAAACTGAGGGGCTGGGTCAGCATCTGCCCAGCACTCTATGGTGATTGGTTGCCCCTCGCTGACGTTCATCACCGAAGGAAAGACATTGGACGAGATCTGGGGTAGACAGCTATTGACCCCGCCCCCCGAAGACATGACCACTTCCTGCAGCTGCCGGCCAATCAGATGCAGGGGGGCGTGGCAAACAGTGAGGGTGGGCTCCAGCAGCGTCAGGTGGGAGGAGTTCCCCAGGTGAGCCGCCCACGTGTGCAGGCAATCGCAGCGCAGCGGGTTGGAGTGGACCGAGAGCTCTTTGAGGGAAGGAAGAGAAGAGAGCAGCAAGGGGGAGAGGAAGGACAGAGAAGAGCTGTGGACCATGAGCGAGCGCAGCCACGGGACGTCACTAAGGGGCAAAACACCAGAGAAAGGTGATAAAAGTGTGTCTTTGTAAGTGAAGTCTACAACAGCAAAGTGTACCTAAAGCTGTTGGGATGCAGGTGAGACAGGTGGATGTTGTTGCACAGCTCCACCTTGATAAGTTCTGGAAGGTTCTGGAACGAGTTTGGCTCCACCATCTGTAGCTGCTCCATGTTGTTCAAACTGAAACAATAAGTCTGTTTATGAGAGTGATAAGGACAAAACCAGGACTAATTTATGAGAGAGGGTTCTTAAACTTTTCAGCACTGGGGTACAGCTATAAGCACTTGCACTAAGCCGAGGCCCCCTTATGGTTTACATTGCATTGCATTTAGGCTGTATTTAAAGTGTAAATAATTTCTTATACAGAATTTAATTGAGGCAATTGCTGTTTTCTCTCATTATTTTTAAACTGCCAGCCAGGCAGAGTTCTAACATTTTCCCAATTAACCAATTTTAATTGACAATGATTTGAAAATAAATATTCTCATAGGACTGTCTGCCCTGCTGCTCCTGCCTGCTCCTGTCTGCTCCTGTCTCCTCCTGTCTGCTCCTGTCTGCTCCTGTCTCCTCCTCTCTCCTCCTGTCTGCTCCTGACCTGTCTGCTCCTGTCTCTCCTCTCTCCTTTTGCTCTCTCCTCCTGTCTGGCTCTGTCCTGCTTCCTCTCTCTCTCTCTTACTCCTGCTCTGCTCCTGTCTGCTCTGTGTCTCTCCTTCTCCTCCTCGTCTGCTCTCTGTCTGCTCTGTCTCCTCTGTCTGCTCTCCTGTCTCCTCCTGTCTGCTCCTGTCTGCTCCTGTCTCCTCTGTCTCCTCTGTCTCTCCGTGTCTGCTCCTCTCTGTCTCCTCCTGTCTCCTCCGTGTCTCTCCCTGTCTGCTCCTGTCTGTCCTGTCTCCTCCTGTCTGCTTCTCCTCCTGTCTGCTCCTGTCTCTCCTGTCTCCTCGCTGTCTGCTCCTGTCTGCCTCCTGTCTGCTCCTGTCTCTCTGTCTGCTCTGTCTCGCTCTGTCTGCTCTCTCTGCTCCTGTCTCCTCCTGTTCTCCCTGTCTGCTCCTGTCTCTCCTGTCTCGCTCCTGTCTGCTCTGTCTGCTCTTCTTGTCTGCTCCTCTGCTCCTCTCTGCTCCTGTCTGCTCCTGTCTCCTCTGTCTGCTCCTGTCTGCTCCCCTCTGCTCCTCTCTGCCGTCTCTGTCTGCTCCTGTCTGCCTCCTGTCTGCTCCCCTGCTGCTCCTCTCTGCTCTGTCTGCTCCTGTCTGCTCCTGTCTGCTCCTGTCTGCTCCCCTCGTGCTCCTCTCTCTGCTCCTGCCTGCTCCTGTCTGCTCCTGTCTGCTCCTGTCTGCTCCTGGTTCGTCTTCTTGCCCCTTTCTGCTCCTCTCTGCCACCCTCTCCCCTTCAACGTATTAATTCACAATTATGGAGAAGGTTTAGTGCCTCTTTTTGTTCTATATTCAAAGCAAACATTATTGACGCATTAAAACCGTGTGCTTGCTGCTAAAGATGGCGGATTATCCGTGCAGTGTGAATGTATTGCATATGACTGAATGCTTTTCTTTGCACTCTTCTCTTTTATGTCTTGAACTATTATTTTGTGCCATGTCTTTGTGATTTTAATGCATTTTTTCCTGTTGTGTGAAGCACTTTAAATTGCCTTGTGTACGAATTGTGTTCTACAAATAAACTTGCCTTGCCTTGCCTATTATTTAAGACTAGCTCCTGGATTAAGAATAAAGCAGGCCGTTTCCCCATGATTCCTGGGTTGTTTTACGTGAAGTAAAAAGTGTAAAAAAATGTTCAATCTCCTCTGGTGTAAGTTTTTGCTCCACTTTTCCCATCAAGTGCTTTGGGGGAGAAAGAACGGATTTCCACAGCTGTTCGTTGTGTGTGTAATGCCACACTCCCTCAGGTTTTTGAATTACAAATATTTTCTGTCAAAAACAACTTAAATAGCATTCTATTGAAATGATTTATATAGATTATTTCATTAACAAATCATTGCCAATATTCATTTTCAAAATTCTATCTTAGTCAATCTTACCTGACCTCCTGGAGGTGCAGCAGGTCTTGGAAGTCTCCCTGTTTGATTCTACTTATGGGATTTCGGTTCAGGTCCAAGAATTTCAGGTTTGGAAGAACTTTCAAAGCATCTCGAGGGACTGACCTGAGAGAATATGTGAGAGAGAGGGGTCAGACCTGGTGTAAAGGTCAAGTTTGCTCTATTATATAAATGGATTTACTGTATGAGGTTATATTCTTCGTATTAAGTTCCTGAGTGAGGGGAAGTAAAATGTAAGCACAGGTCTAAAAAACAGAAGTCTAAAATACACGAACTGAACTAAATTATCAAATAGTCAATGGGCACATTTATACAGCACTTTTCTAACTTCAAGGCACCACTCACATATTCACATATTCACACATTCACACATTCACATATTCACACATTCACACACCAGTGTATGCAGACACTGGGGTGAGGCGGGTTAAGTGTCTTGCCTAAGGGCAGAATTCATCTGAGGAGGCTGCACCTGAAACCAAGGATGTTTACTACTAACTAAAGACACATACGCAAAGCTATGGTTAATGGTGAAAACCGAAATACTACAGTGAAAACTTACACATTACAAACTTAATAGTAAACGTGAGATCAGTTCTTGGCACTAATCTGTAGGAGTGGTCTTTTTTCACAAATGTAGTGCTTAGTGTGTGGATGGGTGAGGCTGGTCTAGTCTAGTCCTGAGTTAGTCCAGCTGTAGTCCCAAACCTGAGCTTGTTGTCATAGAAGGAAAGACTCTCAAGACTGTCCAGTCCAGTGAAGGCGTTAGGAGACACAGACTTTAGACCCATAGAAGCCAAAACCAGACTGTGGAGTCGAGGCAGGGACTGGAAAGACCCCTCTTTCAGCACCAAGACCGGGTTTTCCCCCAGCATCAGGATCTCAAGCGCGGGAAGGGAGTCGAACCAGCGACTGTCAATGGACTCCAGGCGATTTGAGTTTAGGTGCAGTCTGGAAAGAACAAACATTCGAACAGCACAAAAGAAGTCATGAAAGCTTAAGTAAACCTACAATTGTAATTTATTGTAATCTCAAATACAAATCCTCATCGTCATCTGATGAAGACACAGGAGAAAGTGGTCCTGGCCTCCGCTCCACTATTACTTTGTACAAAGTATATTTTAATATTCCAATGAAACAGTTAGATTACATTTATATTATGTATGTATGTATGTATGTATGTATGTATGTATGTACGTATGTACGTATGTACGTATGTACGTATGTACGTATGTACGTACGTACGTACATACATGACTGCATACATTGACTGCATATTTTTATACTTCTGCTGTTCTTATACTTTTGTGTTGCAAGACTAAAATGTTCTCATTGTGTGACAAATCTCTTTATATTATCTTTTATTTATTTCTTAATTAAAGAGAAAATTAAAAGTAAAGAAGTAAAAACAGCGACAGCAGTATTAGTACCGGAGCAGGCTGGTGAGTCCGCTGAAGGCCCAGGTTTCAATGGTCCTAATCTGATTGTGGTTGATGTAAAGTTCTTCTAAACTTGATAGGTTCCTGAGACCAAAGTCTGACAGAACCTCAATCCGGTTCTCCTCCAGGTACAAGGTGACCAGGCTGTTCAGGGAGGAAAAGTCCAGAGAAGAGACCTAAAACAGAACCAAGCAGAGCAGAGGTTAGTCACACTGCTGAGCTGAGGTGCAAGAGAACAGGGTTTTAACCAGCTAAAGAATCAATCCAAAATATGTCATATGAACTGTGTCAGTTACTATTTGAGAGTTCTGCATAAATGGGCACATTTGTGTTTCTTAGTCTAATTTGACAAAGTCATTTATTTTGAGCAAATGAACACAGGGTATGAAGAACACAAGTCCCCCTTGTCTTCTAAATCGGCCCAGTCCTGGTTTAGTTCTGGGTAAGTTCTGTTCTGACAGAAGCTGCTTATTATTACTCTCCTTATTGCACACATTGGACAATCATAAAAGATGTAGCTGTAGCCTAATAAAATGATTGAAGGTTTTTGTGTATTTTCTGTGTCTTTTGGATGAATAAAAAAACATCTTCAACGAAGCAGAACATCTCTTATCTATCATGATCTTTCCGCCTGTTTCTCTCATGGTCTTTGCTTCCCAGGCAGAAATTCCATTGGAGCAAACCCCGCCTGAGTAATTATAACATTAAAATAACCTGGACTACCTGTTGAACCGCTCTTCATAGAACTTTGTGTTCATCCATTTTCTATCCAAATGCCTTTAAACTAATTTGCATACCACACTGACACTTTGAATTTGTAAAGCGCTGTGAGTTGCTCCAAGTGCTTGGAGCATGCAAAACACTAGTAAAAGGTAGTAGACAGATGATTGATCACTTCTGATTAAATTTACAATGCAAACAATACATACAATGAGATCTATAGAGCGGCAAATATCCTTGAGGAGCACCTGAGTGATGTGGTTCTGAGACAGGTCCAGCTCTGTCAGGTTAGTCAGACTCCGCAGCTCGAAGGAAATGGACGAAATATTGTTGCTCTGAAGAAGCAGGACCTACAGATCCATGGGTCAAAGAAGAACTTGTTACTTTGCTTCTGTACCTTACCTTTACTTTGCTTTTACGACATTCAGTAGTATCTGTATTTTCTACTTCACTGCATATTACAAATTATGAACTTTTTAAATCAAGTTCAGCACAACCAGATAAATGCCATGAATAAATAGATCATCTCTACTGCTAGATTGCTGTTTGGACATGTTTGGTACTGTAAAAATATCAGTGAATAAAAGTAAACAGATCTAAATGTGGTCAATGTGATTTAGATGTACCTTTCTTCAATAACACAGTTCAGTGCTTACAAAGTATGAAAATTAAAATTATTTTCAAAACATCATGAAACAAACATGTCTGAGGCCAACCTGAGTGTCAGAGGAGACGTTTGCTGGGACCCTCTGGAGGTGCAGCTCGTTGCAGTCCACAGTGTTGGCCTGATGAAAGACAGACTGAGGGGTGTACCACGGCCTGGTCTCACACACACACTGCAGCGGACACAGCACAGCGCCACCTGCAGGACACGTGTATCATTACAACACACGTGGAAGAAGGTACATAGGTGAAGACGCTCAATATTTTTACATCACCACATGGATTCTTGACTGGCTTAAAGGAGCTGGAGTAAAACTAAATCTTGTAGTAAAACAACATTTGTGGGTTTCAGGCAAATGATTCCTTCCTGATTTGGAGGATTTTGTGAGGACCTTTCCCCATTCAAAAGATGTCATATTTTGATTTGAATTGCGCCATAGTGTAAGAAAAGACCTTGGATGACGTCTGCATTTGATTATTATATACTATATTATTTTCATCGTTTGCAAACCCAGCTGAATGTTTTCATTTACTGGATGTTGGTGACATTTGCGTGACGGTAACCTCCCCTTTACTGTAACGTGTGAAGAATTGGGATCTAGGAATGACCAATTAAGACTTGTACCTGTCAGTTAAAAACAGGAGACAAGTGTTGCATGTGTAATGTTGCAATATGAATTAGAATCAATAATAGCAATAGCTAGTTAACAAACAGACGTTACAGGTTTACATTTACTGCACCTGAACTGGCCCCGTCCACTGAAGAGCACACTGATGACATCACCAGCGACAGCAGCACCAACAACAGTATTTCAGATCCCATCTTGCACCAGGGCAGGCAGGAGACAGAGAAGCTGAAAGAAATGTCACACAATTAGTCCTTACAGAGTGTGACATAAACTGACAAATAAGACCAAGTCAGAGCTATAGGTCGAAACACAGAAAAAAATCAGGGCTAAAATAGAGCAGGATCAGGACTAAAACCAAGGCCAAAGGAGAACATTACCAGGTCTAAATATGTGCAGGGTGATTGGAGCGAGAGGTAATTAAATATTCATCACAGAATATTAATTATTTAAAGTGGTGAAAGAAGGGGGACCGGAGGGTGTGTTCCAACCACAGAGGGATCACACTCCTCAGCCTCCCTGGTAAGGTCTATTCCAGGGTACTGGAGAGGAGAATCCGACCGATAGTCGAACCTGGATTTATCGGGTGCTCGAGGGTTCATGGGAGTTTGCCCAACCAGTCCACATGTGCTTTGTGGACTGGTTGGGCGTACGGGGTCCAGGGCCCTTTGCTCAGGGCTGTCTGGTCCCTGTATGACCGGAGCAGGAGCTGTGTTCGCCCTCGTCAGACCTGTTTCCAGTGCGTGTTGGAATCCGCCAGGGCTGCCCTTTGTCACCGATTCTGTTCATTGTTTTTATGGACAGAATTTCTAAGGGCAGTCAGGGGTCGGAGGGGGTCCGGTTTGGAGAACACAGGATCTCATCTCTGCTGTTTGCAGAAGATGTTGTCCTGATGGCTCCGTCAAACCTGGACCTGCAACATGCACTGGGACGGTTTGCAGCCGAGTGTGAAGCAGCTGGGATGAGAATCAGCACCTCCAAATCCGAGGCCATGGTTCTCAACCGGAAAAAGGTGACTTGCCCTCTCCGGGTGGGTGGGGAGTCCTTGCCCCAAGAGGAGGAGTTCAAGTATCTCGGGGTCTTGTTCACGAGTGAGGGGAGGATGGAGCGTGAGATTGACAGGCGGATCGGTGCAGCGTTCGCAGTGATGCGGTCGCTGCATCGGACTGTTGTGGTAAAGAATGAGCCGAGTCGAAAGACAAAGCTCTCGATTTACCGGTCAATCTACGTTCCTCATGAGCTTTGGGTAGTGACCGAAAGGACAAGATCGGGGATACAAACGGTCGAAATGAGTTTCCTCCGCAGGGTGGCTGGGCGCTCCCTTAGAGATAGGGTGTGGAGCTCAGTCACGCGGGAGGAGCTCGGAGTAGAGCCGCTGCTCCTCCACGTTGAGAGGAGCCAGCTGAGGTGGCTCGGGCATCTGTTCCGGATGCCTCCTGGGCGCCTCCCTAGAGAGGTGTTTCGGGCATGTCCCACCGGGAGGAGGCCCCGGGGAAGACCCAGGACACGCTGGAGGGATTATGTCTCTCGACTGGCCTGGGAACGCCTCGGGATCCTCCCGGAGGAGTTGGAGGAAGAGTCTGGGAGTCCCTGCTTAGACTGCTGCCCCCGCCACCCGGCCCCGGATAAAGCGGAAGAAGATGGATGGATGGATGTAGTGAAAGGCATGGTACGATTGGATGATAGAAAGAACCTTACTTCACACTTAACTTGAATATATTGGCATAAAAAGAGGCAAAGAGGAATAGTAGCAGTAGTGAGGAGAAGAAGCGGGAGCCGTAACAGCAGTTGTAGCAGTGGGCTAATCATTGTAGTAGGATGGTAATAGCCTCATATTTGTCGTGAACACCTGACCCACATGAGTGAAAACTTCACAGAAAAATATATGAGAGAGAGGAAAGAAGATAAGGAGGAGAGGCAAGAAGGAGACAAAAATATGTTGTTTGTTTTGGTTTGGATTTGATGACCTTCATGTGGCTCTTTAAACCAGATTAACCCATTTCACCAAAAAAATAGATCTAGAATGATCAAAACTCAAGAAAATTAACTGCATTAGATCAAGGATTTATGACACAATTATTATAAAACTCATAGACAGTTTGGTACCTTGCCCCACGATGGCTGCAACAACAGTCAAAATATGAATATTTTAAGATTTTTGGAGTTAAAAAAATATTATGTGTGTAAACAGAAAAATGGTCAGATTTGATCATGGTCCCTCTGATTTCTCTCATCAGATTTAGTCATCTTTAAGGTCCAGAAATCAGATAATAAGCATAACCATTGATAAAACTTGACATAAAGTCAGGTTAATTTGTTTCCATTGAACAGGATGGATGCCCTCAGGCTTCCGGCTGAATTTGCGCAAATTACCAAAAGTTGCACTTTATACTGCAAGATTTGAATCAGAAGTTATATAACAAACTCTGTGATGTGATGCAAAAACTCAAATGTGCAAGTCTTATGGTGTGGTGGCTAACTTAAATAAAGGTCAAATGCACCTTTGTGATTCACTTTACTGTTGTCTTGTCTGTGGCCCTCCTTTTTGTTTATGTGGCCCTCGGTTGAACAAGTTGAACAAGTATAGACTAATCAAGGTATAGCCTCACGTCACGTGTCTATTTCAAATCGAGATCATTTGAAACAGATTTCTAGTTCCTTTACAGTTTCAATGACTTTGAGAGAGGCAATTTTGTAATATTCACTCTAAAACAAACTAGATTGTAGGCCCCCTGGACTCAGGTCACAGTCTACCTCTATAGTTCACCTGACGTGTTCACGCTGCACGTCACGTGTCTCCGCGTAAAGCTGCCGTAGCATCATCAATAATGACTAACTCCCATAAACCCGATTAGATCACCTCGGACTTTAGCTGTGAAACGAACCACCAGAAGCCAAACCCAACTTTGTTTTTATGGTGAGGTTTGATTTAAGTGAAGCGGATCCGTGCGCTTCTGAAGGACTGCGGAGGACACGGCCCGTGTCTGCTCACTCACCTCGCTCTGGAGCTCCAGAAGTCCAGCGGTACTCGCGGGTGCTCGCAGCCGGGATGCATGCGTCAGTGGTGGAGACAGATGTGGGAAGCTCCTGGACCCGGTCGTTAGAAGTTCGGGACGGTTCGTTTGGGTTCTTTTATCCTGAGCATCTCCCCCTGAACCCCGCCAGCCTGTCCTCCGTCAGGTTTTCCCAGCAGCCAATAGGATTGTAGGCCACAGAGCAGCGGACCAATGAGATTGCGGATGCTGCAGAGGAGAGGGCGGGGTTTCAGCGGGACATGACGTAATGCTCCAGTTTCAGGTCTCTGACTTCAGTTGGCTTCACCAAAACATCATCACCAATGACAGGACGAGCAGCAACTAACCATTATTTTAGCAGTCAACTAGTCGAACGATTATTTCACCCTGAGAATGTTTAAATACAACAAAAGAAACCAAGGAAAAGTGGACAGAAGGCTTCTAGATAGAGAGTATGAATAAAGTGTATAATTGATGAAGATAAGAAACTGCTTTTTTTGGTTTCATTATGTGGGCTTTGTTATATAAAAAATAAGGTCTTTTTGAATGCGTTTTAGTCCAGATAACAATTACAATGATCAAAACACAATATTCTACTGTAGTCGACTAGTCGATTAATCATTGAAGTATATATATGTGTAATATATATATATATATATATATATATATATATATATATATATATATATATATATATATATATATATATATATATATATATATATATATATATATATATATATATATATTATATATATATATATATATATATATATATATATATATATATATATATATATATATATATATATATATAAATATTATATTATATCTATTATAAATAAGATACTATTATTTGGATCCTTATTCGTGGGTGTTTTGTCTGTGTTTTGTTTTGTCCGTGTTTTGTCCGTGTTTTGTCCGTGTTGTGTCTGGGTTTAGTCGTGGTATAGCCCTGTTTGATCCTTAGAGGGTAACGTGATACTGGAGAGTTGTAGAGGCTATGACAGAGTTTTACGGGCAGAGATGAACACACTGCTGAGATGGAACATATATTGTTTTTTTTAACGATTAAAAAATATGACATAACACTGTGACTCAGCATGATGCAATCTGTAGAGTTCATCTCAAGAACTAAACCAGGACTATACCAGATCTTAATCAGGTTTATTCAAGGACTAAACAAATTCTGAAGCAGGAGCTAAACCAGACCTAATGTTACAAATTTGAGTTTGTTAAATTCTTGGAAACATAGACTACATGCTTGCAAAGTAACTTGGATGTGTGAGCTTAGTCCAAATATGGGTTTGAGAATAAATCAGCACTTCCTGTTTTTGTCTTGGTTCCCATAATTCTTTGTGTCAGAGAGAAAACAATCCCATGCAGCCCTAAATCCAGATTAAACCGGGATTAAACTGCAATATCACACCAGGGCCTTTACAGAGATGCAGAGCTTTAGACATCTAAACAGCTTTAATAGATGTTATTTAGATCAGGTCAGATTGTTTAAACACAAAAAAGGATGTTTTGATCAGAAATGTCAGCAAATGCAGACTTTTAGGGAACAAAATAGTTTTAATATTTTTGTAGAAAACAACAATTTTAAACCATCAAATACAATCAGTTCATAAAAATAACTTCTCTTTCCAGTAAGTCCAATTTTGCTGCCACAAAATAAAGGCAGGCCCCGCCCTTTTACAATAAACCAGCCAATGAAAGCTGAGCAAGGACAAGGCCAGGCAGACAAGCTCCTCTTTGATTGGTTGAGAGGACAGGACAGATATACTCACACTATACATGTAAGATTTGGATATTTACACACAAGAGTTTACAAATCAAGATAAAAGTTAGTCCAGAGTAAAGGATCATGGGAAGGCAATTTACAATAGATAAGCAGCAGAAAAATGTAACAGTAAAGTAAAAGAGGCTAAATGTACTCAAGCATGAATAAATCAAAGTAAAAACTTGTCTAAATGTGGATAAAAAACTGATTACAATTGAATGAAAATACTTGCACAATGTACTTAAGTAGCATCTCAACGTTTTACTTTCACAGTAAGATTATTTAATCGTAAAACTGTTTAAATGAATGTATTGAGAAAACATTCATTTAATCATATTTTCTGTTGTGGCCTACAAAACAAAAGATTGTTCTTAAAAAAATAGATTTTGACCCAAGATTCTGGACTAAAATGTTTTTTCTCCAAAACATTGGAACAATATTAGACCTATAAAAAAACATTAAGCATTTTTAATGCAACATTCAACAAGAGACAAAGGGCTGCGTCAGACGAGTCCAGAACCCACCCAGGGCTAAACCGTGCATACACCAAGACTAAAACCAGGACCAAATAAACCCAAAACTAAACCCGGGCATTAACAGGTCTTTCCCAGAAAAATCAAGCCTGAAACAAGTCTAAACCAAGTCTTTCAGTACAGCAAAATTGCGTACATTACTTGTTTTTTTTTTGAAGAAACCCATCAAAAGCTGTTTTTTTAAAATAGTAAAACTTCACATCTTTTGACCAGAATTCACAACAATCTCATTTGTTAGAAAAAAACATTCTCTTTGTTCTGCTGGTGAGAAAACCTCCACCCAAAATGGCTTGAACCTGCTTATGCTCGGAATATTTTACCAATGTCGCTTCCAGCACTGTAAGGCGTCTCTAAAACTGTTCATAATATATGCATTCATCTGTAAAGACGTGTGTATAAAAATATAAGTCATAAATATTACAGACTAAACTAGTACTAAACCCTACATCAAACATCAGGGACATACAATGCTCATTTGCCCTCCATAACAAGTTAAATATTATTCTTTTTCTATAAAGAAGTGTGTATAAAAATATAACTCATGCTGAAAAGGGAACAGTCCACCACGATGGCTTTAGCGCGTTAACAACAGTACACTAGGGGGCAGCGCAGATCTCAGTGCGAGTCAAAGCTGATTCAAAGAAAAGAAAAACTTACATTTTTGCATATTTGTTTGTATCAGCTGTCAATGTAAAGGGATGTCCGTAAAACTTATTATATTTCCTATTTTGGCTCAGGTTTTTCTAAAAAAGAAGAAATCATTTGAAAGATGATTTCAAATGATTGAAATCATTTAACGGGGAGCCAAGTTCACTTAAATTAATCAAATTATTGTAAACGTATGGCAGGTAAAAAAAGATGCAGGAATATACTCCCAAAATTTTGGTAGCACTCTAAAGACAAACTGCAACAAATATGCAGAAATATAAGCAGTAACCTTGGAACTGAAAGAGTGAGTTGAGATTTCTTTAAACATTTCACTCAACTCCTGTAATTTGAGGCCCTCTCCACAAGTTTGTATCCCCCTAAACCAGAAAAGACTAAATCCACAACGTTCATAGCACTAATGCCATGGTGAAACCAACACAAACCAAAGCCAGACCATGATTTAAACGGGTCTGAACTGGGTTTACAGAACCTGTGTGGAGAGGGCAAAAAAACATAAAATAAAAAGCAGAACAGAGCAGCATCAGCGACAGGTTCAACAGTCAGAGCTCAAGAATCAAGAAGAGACAGGTTTGCAGCAGGACGACGGGACAAAACGCAATGCGCGAACAGAGACGAAGCAAGGCCAGGAATGACCACCAAATGAAACTCCTCCAGTTAGCCTGGTCATCCCAACTTGTCCTTTCAACAGAAAATCATTTGGTCGTGTTTCATAGCTACCTATGTTCAGACTTTACTGCGTCAATAATAATGCATTTGATTGATATAGCGCTTTTTAGACACTCAAGGACGCTTTACATTGCATTATGCATCTATTCATTCATGTAAGAGCTTTAAGTGGGAGGAGCTGGGTGTCCAGGCGTCGTTAAATAGAAACGAAGCCTGAAAAAGTAGAAAAATTAACTGAAACATCTCTGCACAATAGCACTTCTTTGCAGAAAGACATGATGATGATGAAAAAAACCAATTTGATTTGACAAATTGATTAATTTCAACAAAAAATATGAACCAATCACCATTCACTGTAAAACCAATGTACGAACGGGTACAAAAGAGGAATGTCATCAAAACGTAGCCAACAAATGGAAACAGTTTATACGTGGCTCTGTGATTTGCCGATTCAGAAAAGTCTCAATAACCATGCAGGACAGAGGCATAGTCAGAAAAGTGGCCGACCATGACCAAGCCAACTTTTTCAAAATGGCTCGAAAGTTTCTTTTTCTTCCAAATCTCTCGATGCATACTTGAGAAAAAACATTGTAAACAGTCGGACGTCAACTCCAAAATTGTAGCCAAAATGTTTTGAAAAACATCATGTGAGAAAGAAGTCTCAATACTCCAGATTTTAACCTTTAAATTAAAAGGTTTTTGCTTCTTTTGCACAAAATCTGTTAGAAAACAATCTGATTTTGACTCAGATTTCCAGTAAAAATGCCACTTCATCCAGTTTGCAAGGAATTCTCCAAGAGTTGTTTGTAATCCGGGTTTAAATATCAAGGTGCAAAATGCACAACCGATCTCCAAATTCAATTAACTGTAACTTTCTCCAAACGTCAAAATCTGTCACTAGAAACAAAAGTACGTTGTCCGATTGTATGGAGTCCATGGATCTGTTCCGATCAGTTATGCCCGGAGAGGAGCTCTGTGTTTGGGCACAGACTTGCTCAGAGTAAGGGTCTTGAAGCTCCAAACAGGGGAAGAGTACTGGTGACCCAGGCCCATGGAACAGTCTGTTTGTGGCCAGTGAATCACAACCAGACAAATGGGGTCCGCAACGATGATTCATGCCCAGAGAGAAGCCTAGATTGTGGGCACAGATTCAGGGTTTCTGGGGGCCAGGGGAAAGCACCACTGGAGTGGACAGACCATCGACACTGAGAGCAGGAATGTGGATCTGGTTACTGCCATTGGTCGGGAACTAAAAAAATATGACACAGAACAGATCAATATATGCACAAAATGAATATCGAGATGAGTTGAATTCAGAATATGTATAAATAAATTATAACAATATTTATTACCAGAGTTGCATGTAACTAACTAATATGCTCCGGAAGAAAACATTAACTTAAAAACAACACATATATAATATATATACATATATAATCATGCTTATAGAATTTTATGTTGCATTATTACCTATTTCTATAGTAGAGTGGATTCATGGATTTACACAATATAACAAGTAAAGTAATCCCCATGTAGTGTAAAAGATCGAGTTACTCTTTTGAGGAAGTTGAGTGATGTGTAATTAATTATTATTTTCTGGGTACCTTCTCAAACAGGGTTTATTATGATAAAGATTTCTAAAATCGTGTGTTTATTTGAACACGAGGCGGGGAAAAAACACTCCTAAGTATGTGCATGTTGTGTGGAGACAATGTTTGGGAACCACTTGTCTATTCATAAGACAGATGTATTGTAGATAAAGTGTTCATATTATTATTGTGACCATCAGGTTTTCTTAAAGCAGGTAAAAGAGGACATGAAGATGGAGTGAGAGAAGCAGATGCAGACGATAGCATTCGATGGAACAGATGATTCATTGTGGAGTGTGTGAGGGCACCATTACAGATATAAGGGGAGGTTGCAGAGAGCTAAATAAAAAGATTTGTGAGCAGGTTGTAAGTGGAGGCTGTGGGTGGAGGAACAGATGGGGGAACAAGGAGCAGAGCCAGAACCACTGAGATCTGACACTGCTCCAGGTTTACAGAGAAACATACAGTCTCCCTCAGATCAGCACAAAAACTCCACCTTAACCTGTCCATCATTGTAGAGAGGGTGGTGAATAACAGAATAGATTTCATATCTCAACCACGTGGGCTGTCATGGTCTTTTGAATATGGGAAAACACCATCAATTCCTTACAATTTTTAACGCATCACCAAAAAAAAAAAATTGTACATTTCAACTGGAACATGTTTCGATCCTAATCTGAATTTTGGGTTGCTCAAATCCCAAATGCCATAATGATGTCTTCTCATCTCACTAACATTCAGCCCAAGCTAACAGTAACACGCACAACTTGATGAATGCACACACACAATTAGTTTGAAGTGTAGAGGGAACATAGGGAGTGTTACCTGGAAGGATAGTTTAGCAGGAGAGCGAGGGGCAATGGGGCTGAGTGTGCTCCAGAAGTGGATTGTGGAGGGCAGTGGGCTTGGGGTCAGCAGCACAGGGGTCTGGAGGAAATTATAAAAAAAAGATTAAAATCATGCTCGTTTCGCTGCTGTTCTAAAAGGAAAACAGGACACGCAGATCAAGTCAAACTGCTTTAGCTTTGGAGAGGCTTTGACACACTCGTCTACGTCACATACATTTAAGACAATTATCATTAATCATGTTGACACAAATGACCCAATGTATCATTGTATACAATTGTGTTTTGTTCAAACGATTCTATCCTGCTCCTTGAGTGTAGTGTTACCAGTGCATGTGAGGTGATGACAGTCGGCGTCAGAGTGTTGGTGCCTGATCCTGGAGCCAGTAAACTGTTCACGGCTGCATTCACCTGAGACAGAGAAGAAACACACAACCGGGTCTAAAACAGGGCTAATCCACCACTAGAGCAGGGCAAAACAAGAGCTTCAGTTTTGTGATGCAGACCTTGTCCAAAGACAGTCCCGGTGGCAGTATGGGGGCTGAGGGCAGCTCAAGTCCTCTGGGTTTCTTTGGTCTGGACGGGGCGCTCTCCGAGGCAGTTGACACTGGGACAGTAGAAGAGGACGAGGAGGGGGGAGGTGCAGACACTGTTGACTCTGTAGAAAAAGAGGCTTTTGTTTTAACAGTATTTTTGTTTTTTATTGCCACCAAAAACGATTTGGTTGTTTCATGTTTTTGAATTTTGCGCTAAACTGATATTGATATTACTGATGAAACTGATATCAAATGGAACTGATTTCAATAATTAACAGACAAGGTTTTTTCAGCACAAATGTGACACTGGGACATTATTATTCACTTACAAGTATTAGTTCTAGATTTTAGGAAGCACTGACAAGATGAAACTCAGGAACATCCTGTAAACACAAGTTTGAGGAGAGTGTGAAGGGAACTCATCTCTCACCTGTCGTGCCTGTGTTCTTGGGTGTGGTCTCCCCTGGTCCTGTCCCTTCTGCCTGCTGACCATTGACCCCAGGGTCCAAACAGGAAGTGGGTGGAGTCTCCACAATGGTTAATGGGGGCTCTGGTTCTGCCGAATCGCAGATCAGCTGAGGGATCTGGAAACACTTTGTACTCAGTGCGACACACAGACAGGGAGCTAAGGTTGAATCTCAGCTCACACTCACCTGTTCCACACGTTTCTCCTCCAGAGCCACCATCTCCAGAAGCCCCTCTGCTGGGCTCCCCTCGTCCTTAACCACGATGGAGGGCTGAAGAGTAGGCTGTCCTGGGGGCTGCCCGAGGGCATGTGCCTGACCCTGGGCAGGGCTGTGAGAGTGTTGGATCTGAGGGACTGGAGCCTGGTTCTGAAGGGGTGCTCCTTGGTTCTGTGGAGGGGGATTGATGATCAGGAAGAGCGGGTGGGGAGGGGCGGCAGAGTTGTAGTCTTCTGGCGGGTGAGGAACGGAACTAGGGCCCCCAGATGATGGCCCCAAAGACAGTAAAGGGGTCAAGGAGTCCCCAACACTAGTCAGGAAGATCTGAGGGGGCTCCAGGGCTGGCGGCTGAGAGGAGAGACAGAGTTAGACCAGGTCTAATTCTGCTTTAGTTTCAGTTCTTTCCTTTTAACCTTTTAACTAGTATGGTTTCAATCTAGTCCTGGTTAAATCACTGACCTGTGAGAGTCCATTGCTGAGGGGGCTGAGGGCAGGCGTGGGACATGGAGACGGCTGAGTGACAATCACCTGTAAACCAGTGTCCATAGCGCCACCTACAGGCACCGGCCCGGACTCTGGCACCACACAGACCTGAGGAAATAAAGTATTGCATTGAGCAAGTGTCAAGGGAAAGGGCGGCGCTGAAGGGGTGGTCAGCTACTGTAATTTTTAAAAAAGATTTTGGGCTCATAGGTTCTATTAAGAGCAAAGAGAGTGAAAAAGGGGAGGGACAAATTGACCAACCATTGAAATAAAATCATCTGGACTTGAATAATAATAATTCTTCATTTGTTTTTTGCTGTGGATTCCTTACCTCTCTTGGCATTCTGTCAACTTGAGTGACTGGGTCAAGGGGCTGCTGCTGTAGTACGAGCTGCTCTGTTTTGATTGGCTGCTGGTTGGGGGGGTCTGTTTTGATTGGCTGGTTGAAGAGCTGTGTGGGCGTAGTCTGTAGTGACTGGATGGTGAAGGTGGAGTACAGGCCAGACTTCATGTAGTCGTTCCGCGAGGAGCTCTTTTGCGAAAAGGGAGGAACAGAGGAACGCTGCGGTAAGCCCTTAGATTGGCAGGTTGTCGTTCCACCCACTACACCTTTTGATTGGCCGTTGGAGTCAGCATTGTCGCGCTTCTCCTCCATGTTGGACCGAGACGGGTCTGTGGCTGATGGGTCAATCTGGCTCACAAATTTGTATACGAACTTCTGCCCACTCACCTTCTTTATAATGTTCTAAGGGAAAAAAACCACATTGGAAATAGATTATTGTTTGGTTTAGATTGAAGCAGCACAGTGTAAGATTCCTGGCAGTGGCTTGCCACCTGCATTACTCCATGGAGAAACCAAACTTTAGAACATTCTGCATGGGGATAGATCGGTTTTTAGTCACGTTTGTGAAGACACAAACCCCTTCACAGCAAGAGTTTTCAAAGTTTTTTTTGTACTGTAAAAACACCTGTAATTAAGTAATTGTGTTTATTTAAGACTATTTTTTGACAGAAATCTTACACAGTGGTGCTTTAAGTTAAGTCAGTATCTCACTCTTTTAATGCCCTTGGCTAAAATTCTGCTGGAGCCTCCTGACAGTGACACAGTAGTCTTATGTTGGATACTTTTGCCAAGACTTTTGTAGACACTAGTCCATTAAATAAGGATCCCTGAATTTCTTTTAACAAAATGAATAAATGAATGAATTAAAATAAATTCCTGTGTGAAGATCCCCAGACCTAGTTTAAAAATTAGGATGAATGAAACAAAATGAATGAATGAATGAACTAGTGTAGTATCTAGTCACTTTCATGACACCCAAAGCGCTTTACAGTGCATTACTCATTCTCTCCACAACTGTAGTCACAGCTGCCCTGGATATATGTCATTTCCTGTCATCTGGTATACTAGACCATTGTTTATTAGAACACCTGTGAGACAGTTGGGGTTAGAACCTGTGTTGTAAACATGTCGAGATTCACTTGTGTCCAAATCCTGTGTCAGTGGTTCTCAGAGGAGCCTCAGCCCCTGCCCCCTGTTCTCCAGCGCACCTCTGCAAGATGCACTGGGCACTGGACTATGGACAGAAAAACTAAAGTCTGAAACTTTAGTCAGGACAACTGACCTTATGTTTTATGTTTCCAGAAGATTTCAATCTAGGTACATCAGTTCATCAGCTGTTTGTGCTTGTAATTCCATGAATAAGAGGTGGATTGGCAAAGCAGAACATTTAACATTCCAAATAGTTTCGAATAGTCTTTGACTTTGCACGATATGCTTTTAATAATTAGGCGCATTCAGGTGCATTTATTACATTGTGCGTGGTAAACGGGGTAGTGAATGGCACTCTTAGCATTGGCTTATTCTGCCTACACCGCAGGCCGGGTCTGAGTTAAGCAGCAGCAGCAGCAGCAGCAGCAGCAGCAGCAGCAGCAGCAGCAGCAGCAGCAGCAGAAGTATTAGTAGTGGTAGAGGTAGTGGGAGTAGTACCTTATCATAGTAATAGCGCAGTGCTCTGCTCAGCTTGTCATAGTTCATATTATGCTTGTTCTTCCGGAGACCCCACAGTCGAGCCACCTCCTCAGCATCCAGCAGTTTGAACTCTCTATCAGAGCCGCACCCTGTCCATGAGATCAGGTGGCGCTGGCTCTGGTCCTCCAGCAGGTGGAGCAAGAACTGCCACAGGGTGATTGATGGGTCCATTGCTGCAGCAGGAGAAGAAGAAGAGAAAACTGGTCAATAGAGGTGAAAGGGCGCCTAAATTGGACATGCCTCCACCCGTTTGTCTACATACAGCTGTTGTTGCGTTGCATGGAATGTTCCACACATAAATAAACTAATCTATCTCCTTTGAGACAAGCAAGTGATGCCTTCAGGCCAAATTACAGGTCGGATCTATAGAGAGGCAACTCTGCTTACAGTAAGAATGGATGCGTTTGAGGATTAAAAAACACATGTCCTCTTTTCCCCCTTCTGTCATAAAAGAGCCAAAAAACAGGACAAAAGGAAAACAGAAGCGAGGTCCCTAATGTGTCTGGACTGTCTGAAAAACTACAAAACATTTTTAGACATTGTAATGTAGTGTATTATATTCAGTGCAGTGATGAAGGCTGTAATGAGAATTACATTGGCAAAACTAAACAGCCATTGCACAAAAGACTATCAACACAGAAGACACTAGAACTCTGGATTACAATCGCCTGTCCACCTCCATTTAAAAGCTGCTAATCACACTTTTGGGGACATGGGATGGTTAGAATGAGGAGTGAAGGAGGTCAGTTTAAGAAAGAAATCTCTTCTTTGAATAGGAATGGTCTGGAGGTCTGAGATACAACCTTCCGGATCTACAGCATCCTATTATCACCTTGGCAGAAATCTAACCCGTCTAGGGATGCCAAGGTTATTAGGTTAATCAATAATCATGATTATTCAGGTCAATATAATTGTAAGAACCAAAAAATTATAAAAGGTGGTGATTTTAGAAGTCTTTTTTTGTTCTATTGTCCAAAAAACAGAGCTAAATGTAAATAACTTTTTTTTATCTGGCTGTTTTTGTCAAATTTCACTTTATCTTGTCTTTCAGAAAGTTAAATTCTGTAAAGCCGGTCACAAACTTGAGGAACAGTAACAGACCACGGGAATGAAAGAAAATTCAAGATTTCACTGGTGTTTTTTCACAGTCTCAATAATCGAGAATAATCGTTAAATCGTGATGTTTTTTTATCACAATGATCGTAACACTAAAATTTTATATGGTGGTCCCTAAACCAGTCAAAAGCTAATGAGGTACTTGACTGCTCCAGCTCAGACCACAATACGCCCTAACAACCCAAGCTGCAGGTGAAACTGGCAGACTAGTAAACAAGGCAGTTTGAGCAGGTTCAATTTGAGCTCATGAGAATTTAAACGCTAGCCTCTCAAACCACTGCCTTCAGACAAAGGCATGGAAGTCCAAACGTCTTGATTAGGGCTGCACGATATTGGAAAAGATATATGATATGGTTTGTAAATGCTGTAATAGATATTATTGCGATATTTAATATACTTTTAAGACAATCGTTACATATATTTACATGCAATAATAAATGAAAGGTGCCCTATTTATAATAAAATGGTATCTGCCTGTCAAATGGAGAACCTTGGTGTTATTTGCAATATATTTTATTTATTGCTATATCATTTATTAACTACTGAATCTTTTTTTGCTCTGTTTCCAGAGTTACTTGTTTAAGTTAAATTAATGTTAAGTTGTTTAAGGTATGTTTGATATTTTTTCAGATTTTTGTTGCATGTAATGGTTTTATTTTTATATTTTAAAGTTTAAAATTTGTATTGCTATTTGTTTCTTTAAACAGTGATGCTTTCTTATGGGGAAATATATTTGTTTCCAATTGTAGGTACATATCAAATTGTGACAAACCCTGTGACTCCCAGGATTTAATGAATTCGCATGTATTCTTCATTCAGTGTAACTTTGTTTCAGGTTAAAATTTAAAAATGTTTTAGCTGTTAAGTCCTAGAATGGACCTAAGGTGCATATTCACAAAAAGATTAGTTACGCGATTTTCTACATTGTTTGTGAGTTATGCAAAAACAACTTAGCATGGGAATGTGCGGTGCAGTCAACAAACTCTCTGAACCTTGCCTGTGAGGGCTTTCATAGATGTGACAGAACTTGAAGTCGATCTGTGCTTAAAAGAGTTTCTCTCTGAAGTGAGCGGGTTTGCATACATACACTTTTAATCAGAATTCCACATACAGGTTTGTAAACGAGGCCCCTGGTTTGGGTCAGTTTTCAAACGTGTTTAAGTCTTGTCAGGGGTCTCGCTACGTACATACAGGGACCACCATCCCTAACATGATAAATCAAATGGCCCGCCATCCTAATTTGACATGGGGGGAAAATAAAATAAACCATCCCATCCTAACCAAACCCAACTTCATCCCATATTTTAGGTAGCGCCATCATTAAAATACTACTTCAAATGAACAAGTGTTAGTCTTAAGCTTCAAAACGCTGTGTGTTTTATTACAATCAGACTCATATTCACGGAGAAATTAGTTTAATGAGGGAGTGAGGTAGACTCGGCAGAATACAAAGACACACGGAGCGCGCGCTGCCACATTGAAATGATACTTTCTTGGCCAGACCTGACTCACTGGTCAAAAGACAAAAGCGAAATAATGAAGGTATATTAAACCATCCTTTGAGGAAAATGCAACCCCATATGAGGCATATTTACCTTCCCTTTAAAAGATTCTGGGGAGAGCACTCCATGATGTTAATATAAAACTACATCAGCACTTATTCAGCTTAAGTACCACATGAAGTACCAGATGAAGTCTGCTAAACACCAGGGGTCCAAAGGTTGACAACTACTGGTAAGAGGGAGACATGAGGTGTGCCTCATTATCATGACAAGTGGTGTGCAACATTACACAATCTGAGCCTCAAAAGTATCCCATGACCTCCAGCTGCATGGCAACCATTGCCATGACAACCTCTCATCATCGCCACCGAAAGACCACCAACACACTGTACTCTCTCAGACCTTTAGTGAGATGCACTTTCAGTCCAAACTTCATTAATTGAAGGACAAGGCAAATCATTTCAGAATTTAAAATGTAATCAAATTTCAAATGGAAAGCAAATCATTTTATTGAGATTTGCCGTTTTTCAGGTAATACACCACATCCTATAGGGCTATAGTGTTACAGTGAGATGGAGGCAATGAAAAATGTCACTAACGATTATTTTAGTAGTCGACTAGTCAAACAAGCGGTAGAAATTTAATGAATAAAAATGATGGTGAGTGAAAGCTTCTAGATAGAGAAAATGTCTGAATAAACAGTATTATTGTTGAATATCAGTAAATGTTTATTCTTTTACATTTTGATTTAAAAATGCCATAGTCTTTGTTATAAAAAGTACTTTCTTATGCGTTTTAAAGTCCAGATAACAAATATGACTAACAATTATTTTTTATAGTCGACAATTATTTGATTAATTGTTGCAGCAGTAATGTCAATATTGTTAATCTTCAGCTTTTGTACTATTGAAATATACTGTCGCTGATAGAAATGACTAGACAGCATCTCTTTGACATAACATAAGCACATCCTAGCACCTAAAACAAACAAACTTTTACTAAAGGCGGTCTAGACCCTCAATCTGAAACCCCCACACAGGGAGAATAAACACCCCACTGAAAATCCAACATTACAACATGGGATCTTCTTGGGGTGATGCAAGAGTGCTAACTTCTGGCGCCAAAAGCCTAACAGATTAGAGCATTTTAAATTGTCACACTTTGACAATTCACTCTGGTTTTATTCCAGCATGAAAGCATCAGCATCTCCATGGCAACCGTCTCACTGGTCTCAGATCAGCGGCGGGACCATCAATCACCATAGTACCAGACCCTCTCATTTACATTAAAGCATGTTCCTCCGAGCTGCAGTGAGGCAAATATCGCATATGTTGTACACACACTGCTAGTACAGTACAGAGATGCTGACGCTATATTACTTCGTCATCAAACAATCTTCCCTAAATGCAATGTACATCCCTGCAACATGTGTCCGCCGCTCCCCCTGTGCTCCCCCTGTGCCCACTCCCCTTGTGCGCCCCACTCCCCCTGTGCGCCCCACTCCCCCTGTGCTCCCCCCTGTGCGCCATCACACGGACACACCTGTTGCACTCAACCACACACGGCGCATCCTTACAGTTTAGCAGTGGGTTTGACTCCATCTTCAGCCCCTTGTCATTCCCTCTTCGTCCGTGGTTATCCTACATGTCCCGCTCCATTCCCTGGCTGGCGGGTGCTGTGCTTTCGTTTCCCTGCTTTGGGGTGTTTTGTTTCGGGGTTTGAAGCCGTCAAAGTGGAGCTGCGGCCGCTGAGGCCGCGGTGAGCCGATCCTCTGCCAAGGTGAGGGCGTTATGTAAGGCGTCCTCCGATGGCTCCATGTTAATGCCTCTCTGAAAGTCACATCAAACTACATCAAGAGGCTTTTAGACTCAACTTAGCCCCGGTAAAAGAAGTGAATCAAACATACAAGATGTATGACTCCGTTTTCAGTGTCTTTTTAGTCCATTTTATTGTCTGTTCGCAAAAACAAAAAAAAATCTTTTGGCGTTACATCTTGGCTGGTGACAGGCGCTACTTCAGTTGACAGTCGCTGGTGCAGCAGGAACTTCAGCATCCAGTTTTACCGTATAAATGTGCATTTAATGCGTTTTTTAGCGCTTGTAGGTTGCGAATGAATCCACAAGTAGACGCAAGGTTGATTGTGGGAAATCTCCTTAAATCATGTGTTTTGTGCTGGCTTTGTCGCTGAGCTTGTCGTGTTATGCTAATCTGTTAGCCTAGCCCTCCGCCTGCTGCTTCTGCGTCAAACTGCGCTGAATGCGGACAAGAAAAACAACCATCCAAAGTCCTCCAGGGCAGGTAAAAATGCGTTGTGAATATCAATGTTTAGTACAAAGAAGGTCGCGAGGTTTTATTTCGTCAGTTTCTTCCTGTTTGTTTGTTTGCGCGAACGCCCCCTCACTACTTTTTCCCACTGTCACGTCAGCTTCAGTGAGGACCGCTACTTCCGTGCGACGTCTTCAAAACAAACTCTAAACAAACATATAATCTAGTGTTTGAAATTGAAGATGAAAAACATGCACTCGTGTAATTTTCATGTGAGAATCTACCAAATATTTTGAGTAACCAAATATGTGTGAGGGCCATCGCCACTACTGCCGTGGTGTTCATCATGGATCAGACACTTCACTTCTGTGGGCACGTGCGTGAAGACAGCTGGTTTCTGTGGATGAGGAAAAGGGGGGTCTGTAGATAGTTTTACTCATTTACCATTAACCCAAACAAATTGAACTCCTGCGTGATATTCTGCTGCTTTATCCATGCAAAGATAACATGGACAGATAAAAAAAAAGGTCATCACAAAAATTCAAAGCAGAAAATCAACAAAATCATTGCTAGATTTTACTAAAAAATATCCTCTGATGTGGAGCTCAGAGACATAATTAAAGATGGTTGGTACATAATTAATACATGCATTTAAACATTTCTCATTGTGCGTTAGAAGTTGAATATTATTTGTGTGACCAGCTACTATCTGAACTTAATAAAAGAATAAGCACATATAACACATGCTTTTATTGTGAAGATGGTACTGCCTCTTGACGTCAAGTGTGGTTTGTTTCTAGCATAACAAAGGACTGTAATTAGTTCTATTGTTACTTTTACTTGAACACAAACTTTTTGAGTAAAATGACAATACTCTGATTATGGATATTATATACTTTACAACTATATTATTTGGAAGTAACAATATACATTAGGGCACAAAAATCACAAAATAGTGGGGATTTTTTAAATTTCACTTGCTCAAAACGTATTTACAACATAAGACATACAAACTCCAGTCACAATTGGGGGCAGTAATGGGACACATTTTTGTCATTGGTAGAAGCAATGGCAGGAGCATCATCTGCTTTTTCAATCGAACTTTTCAGAAACTGCTGGTCTTCAAGGAGATATTGCTTTGCCTGGAATGTTCAACAGTATGACATTAAACATGTATATTACACTTATTCTATTAGTTGTTTTTATTGCAAGAAAAATATACTTGTCACTGTGGCTTAACCTGCTTGTCTCCATGTAGAGACACTGCCTGCCGAAAAATAATTTCTTCACAGAAAAAAAAAGTCACGTTGCATTATTGTTTTCAATCGGGATCTTGCATTGATGATGTGAGAGTGACCGCTGCACAAATATTTTGACATGAACCACTGCACAAGTGCCGGCTCAACACATAAACTTATCACTGGAAATATGGCGGTCTGTCACATGATCAAGTCCGAGTTTAGTGAGGACTGATTACTTTCTGACTATACCTAAAGCGAGGCCAGCACCCAATGAAAGCTAGTACCTCTCATGGCCCCCTACGGACCCCTATAACGGGGCGGTACGGATAACATTTGCGCAGTGGAAACACCACAGACAGCACGGCTTGGTACCGCTTGTATAGAAACGTCTGTATACTGACATCTTTTCCATGACCACAATATTTGTCTTTCCAATTGGTTGTTTCGGAAATGAAAACCCACTCACTGCATCAGTTGGGTTTATATACCAGCTGAAAGACAATCAACCATGCAGCAATTATCCAATAGGAGGCTTGTACCCATTTGCTTAGTGGTGGCAACTTTTTTTTAGATAGGCAGTGAAGAAAAGTTCAATGCGTGGAACAGTCCAGGCAAAGCAATCTCCATGCAAACAAGCAGGTGGCTGACCCTCCCACTGAAAAGTTACATCAGGCACCTTTAAATAGAGGCGTGTCATTATGATAATTATTAATCTCAGAAGAGGTCTCTGGTCGGGGACTCAGGCAAATCACTGAAGCCCTGAAGCTCTCTCAGACCCTGCACATAAAGAAGCAGAAGTTTTAACATCAAAGCCCAGACATGAATAGTTTAATTCACAAGAGGTCCCACAGTAATTTGAGGAAAATTGTTTACTTATTTACTTATGTTGCATACCTCTAAAACCAGACGAATGTGAGCTTTGATTTTGGCAGAGTCCTTGGTGAGCTGGTCAGTGAATCTGGGGCAGAACAGCACAATTAGAATTGTTTCCAATGAATGTCTACTTTTATAAATATTGTGTGTACTTTGTAAGCTGAGCAGTCTTTTTCTCGATAAACTTCAGCGCTTCATCGTGGGTCATTTCCACAAAAAAACCATATCCCACTGCCACAAAGACCTTCGACGCATCCTCACTGTGGACAGGGACAGAGGGTTAGGGTGCAGGTCTTAAACTGTCACAAGCAGCATCTGGTTTGGACTGGTTGACTTTATTTTGGCCTGTTTACATCTGGTTTTGTCCTGAATTTGCCCGGGTTCAGTGAGGGGTTCAGTGAGGGGTTCAGTGAGGGGTTCAGTGAGGGGTTCAGTGAGGGGTTCAGTGAGGGGTTCAGTGAGGGGTTCAGTGAGGGGTTCAGTGAGCGGGGTTCAGTGAGGGGTTCAGTGAGGGGTTCAGTGAGGGGTTCAGTGAGGGGTTCAGTGAGGGGTTCAGTGAGGGCTTCAGTGAGGGCTTCAGTGAGGGGTTCAGTGAGGGGTTCAGTGAGGGACCAGAAGATTCTGTCGAAGGATTTGAACATATGTAAATGATATGCAGCCTCCGTAAAGCTAAACGTTAGCTAAAACGTATTTCAACCATGTCCCGGTTTGATAAGCAGTTTTAGAAGATTAAGTTGATAGAACAAAACATAATAAGCAATTGCCTATTAAAAAGTATATTCATAATGTGTCCTTGATTTAATAGTATGGATTAGGTGCCACAAATCTTAACCCCTCATTTCTCCCTCATTCCGGGAAGAATCAGGCTCAATTTGTTCTCCAAACTCACAGATAAAAACAATTACCATGAAATAAAACATTAACAATTAAAGCCTCATATAGGCATACCGCCAAAACCTTTGGGGAAATTCAGCTTTGAAGAAGTAATTGTCAAATCCCAACAAATGCCAATGTGTGTGAATCAAACCATTCCTCCAGACACCAGCTATACTAGACAAGATTTGAAGACACTTGTTATAATTGCAGTAAATCAGACAACAGAATCCAAGACTACAGGTCTCAGCTTCACTAAGAGTCCAGCCAATTGAAATTTAAGTCAGGGGGGGAAGCCTGAATAATAAGGAGTTCTAAAATGCGTTACATTACATCTGTTTTGTATTATTAATCTTAAATGATATTCTTATTTACTGTTTGTCCAGATAAGATTTCATCTTACACTTGGGCCTCAACGTAGAAATTACATCCCAGATCCACATCAGTCTTGAGACGCTTCGATCCCTCCTCCTAGAAAATAATATCACTGTCACTACATTTTTCAGCTAAATTAATAAAAGTAGGTATTTATAATCAAGAATGCCAATAGTTGCTACAACAAAGTTGTAGTTGACAATGAACTCCAGAACATTATGAAAAATAAGGCAGTCAAATTAAAGTAGATTACTGCATACAAATTTGTTTCACGGATTTTTGCTGAGACTATGGTATTTGATCCAATTGTGGGTCCAAGGTATAACATTGAGCAAGCCTTGTAGACCAGAATAGTAACTTTATTCTGTTCCACGTTTCAATCAAATTCCATACAGACCTGGAGACTCTGAAGCGTATTCTTGAGCTGCAGATACTGCGAGATCTTCTCATAAACAGAATCCCGCTGCTCCAAAACCTTCCTGTTGAACACAACTACAAGTGAATATACACTTGTGACTTCTGTCCCCGTGTATAGTGTACAGATTACTGTCCCTTACTGTAAATCTCTCCGGAGTACTTCGTTTATGAAGTTTTCGTACTGCAACACTTTCTGCTCTATGTTAGTTTTAACACTAGCCATAACAGTGGTTCTGCTTTAGACTTATAAATAAAAAACATAAAAAAGGAAGCATCGACAGTGTTGACCCGAGGTTTTGTTTTGCCTCTGCTGCTGTGTCATTATAAAGTAAAACAACAGTTATTTCGACATGCTAAGGAGGCCAGTGTAAACAACGTGATGGACCGGAAACGTCTCTTCCTCATTTAATCAGAGCGTTCCAAGTAGCGCTGTTATGTGAACAGCGACACCTGCAGGTCACAAAGTTCCACATCGCACATGTAACGGTGTAATAAATGTCTCCTCTCAGACACTATGTACATGTGAAGTATGTGAAGAGTCTCTAAATGTCAACAGACACATTTATGCAGCCTCAAAAACTCGTATTTTGTAATGTATACATAGAAAATCTACATCAAAGGAAACATAGGGTTAGTTATTTTTTAAACACGCACATATTCCTTTAGCTACAAGGGGGCATTAATGGGCATTATCCAATAGTCTAAAACCTTCCAATCAAATGTTTGTGTATATAATCAGATTTATATTATTGACTGGACTACTAGAAACACAAAGCTAACAGACAACTGACAACATCTCTAGGCAAGTACATATCTAAACATGTAAGTACTATTTATCTGCATGTAAATGTGTAATTCTCCTTGCGGCAAAAACTGTATTATCTACTTATTATGAATGCTGCTCTTTGTTCTCACGTAGTTTAGATAAACAGATAAACAAAAACTAAAATATAAAGCCTATTATTTTGTCTATTGTGTGGAAGCAGCAGTCTCCAAAATCATCAGCAAGTCAAACAGAAGGCGCACAAGATAGACTCATGTACTGATACCATTTAACATTGCACCAAAGGAAAAATAGACACTTCTTCAAGTATGACTTAAAAATTGATTAATATAATAATAATAATAATAATAATAATAATAATAATAATAATAATAATAATAATAAATAAATAATAATCAAGCACAGAATTCCATGGGCAGAATAAATTAAATGCCTTAGCGTGAGGTATTGTGCCACACATTTCAGTTCAGAGAATATTCTGTTTAGCGTCTGAAAACCTCCAGATAATAATTATTCATTCTTTGCTGATCACTGTCCGTCCAGTCTGTCTCTGAGCTCTGCTGCCTCTTGATCCATCTCTTCCGAGCTTCTCCACTTTGCAGGGTTGTCGTCCTCGGCGTCGTGCTTCTGAAGTTCATCATAAATACTGTCATTTCGCTGAAAGTCGCCCTTCCTCCGGGGCAAGACGTGTACGTGTACGTGTTTGACGGTTTGTCCGGCTTCGGCTCCGTCCTGGACGCAGATGGTCAGTGAAGTGGCAGCGAAGTGAGTCTCCACGAGGCGCGCTACTCTCTGCGTGGTGCAGAACAGGTCCGACATTTCCTCCGGCCTGAGGTCTCCAAACCGCTCCACCACCCGCAGAGGACACACCAGAACATGTCCCGGGACCACCGGTTTGCGATTAACCAGAGCAAAGGAGAGCTCGGTCTTTAGAAACACTACGGAAGTCCGAATCAGGTGCTGACCAAAGCGGAGAGTGGACATGATTGTAGCTGGACTGGTGCACTACAGGAGGACAAAACACAACTAAAATCATGAACGATACTTCTGGTTTTATTTGCAGAACCAGACGTAGCCCAATTTATTAATACCATACAATACTTCAATAAATAGTAGTAACTCGCGCATAACATCACAAAATATAGATTAATACAGTTACTTACGGAAGCTGAATGTGGACAAAAATATTCTGGTGAAAAATAGCGTGCACGTAAATTGTTTTACGTTCTCAAACTAAATCGGATTTTTTGCAGCCATAGCAAATAGAACATTTGAATTTTAAGTTGATGTAGGGAAATTAGGGGAATACATTAAAAAGGTTAAAAGATAACAGTAATAATTGCTTTGCCCAGTAGATGGAGCAATTTCGCTTATCGACAGGAAGTACTGCATGAACCAAAACAAACCATGAAACAAACCTATCCT
Organism: Chaenogobius annularis; assembly: GCA_015082035.1. Classification (NCBI taxonomy): domain Eukaryota; kingdom Metazoa; phylum Chordata; class Actinopteri; order Gobiiformes; family Gobiidae; genus Chaenogobius; species Chaenogobius annularis. Next base: position 330,330 of record BJKM01000390.1, read on the forward strand.
TTAGCGCCGTAATGTCAAACCATTCACACATTTTGGACGCTAAGTCAACTGATATATATAGTTAGTTTACAGTTATCGGATTATTGATAACAAAGTATTTATTGTCCGAATTTTAGCCATTAGCTCGCGCGTTAGCATTTTGGTTGCCAGGGAAACGTAACCTGTGAGTTAGCAACTAGAGACGTAGCTGGTTGGAATATCACTTTTCTTGTCGTATTCATGTGATTCAGAATAATAGATACGCTGTTGTTTACATATTTTTTTTGCGGGAAATAAACATGGAAATAAACCACAGTTAAAGTATTGACAGAACCAGTGAATCCACATCATCCACATGGAGCAGTACAGCATCCTTGGCCGCATTGGAGAAGGCGCCCATGGCATCGTATTCAAGGCCAAACATATTGAGGTAATTGGCTTGTTGGACAGCCTTTCCTTTAGTCATACTTTGGAATGTAGGACCAAGATGTGCAATTACATTTTGTATGCTACCTACGATACGGATGGGTGAAAGATATCTGATGAAAATAAAATACAAATATATTGCTTAGACTGGGGAGACTGTTGCACTGAAAAAAGTGGCTCTGCGGCGACTGGAAGATGGGATCCCAAACCAGGCTCTGAGAGAAATCAAGGCCCTGCAGGAGATAGAAGACAACCAGCATGTGAGTCTTCTTCATGCTGGTTTACCTTTACATATAGAAAAAATGTGTTAGAAAGATAAAGTTAGAGCTGCCTGCAAACAGGAAGCTTGGAGAATGGATGTGTAAGAGGGCATATTATTTGGTGCGAGTGAGTGTGCCTAACCTTTGTCTGTATTGGGTGTTTAGCTGTATTCTTGTTTCAGGTAGTGAAGCTGAAGGCAGTGTTTCCTCACGGGACAGGCTTCGTGCTGGTGTTTGATTACATGCTGTCTGACCTTTCAGAGGTCATCAGAAACTCAGAGAGACCCCTGACCCCAGCACAAGTCAAAGGCTACATGATGATGCTACTGAAAGGCGTGACCTTTCTGCACCACAACAACATCATGCACAGGGTTTGTATACTCATTTATCACTTTTTATAATTGCTACTAATACTGTAATTCTGTTACTATTCCTGCTACTATTGTGTCATCTGGAGTTGGCCAATCTTTTGTTAGGAGCAAGGACCAGATATGAGTTAGGACCCCCCAGGTGCACCTGGCTGGAGGATTTCATGCTGTTAGGTTGACTCCCAAACAGACACCGCAGTCATGTGTTATAGTAGCTTTAGCTTAGTTGGTAGAGTGTTTTTCCTCTGAGCCGAAGGTCAGCGTTTCAAATTCTGCTCCGGGTATTAGCAAAACTGGGTGAGTGTGAATCTGTTGTTGGGGAAGATCCTTAACCTGCCTCGCCCTCAGTCTCAGGTGTGTAATGTATATAGCTTTGAGTGCCTGTTGGAGATCGAAAAGCGCTGTATAAATGTGACCTTTTACCATTTATATTCTTGTCTTGCTTTTGTGTCTGCAGGACCTGAAGCCAGCAAACCTTCTCATCAGTTCCTCTGGACACCTGAAGATCGCAGACTTTGGTTTGGCCAGACTCCTGAGTGAGCAAGGGGAGAGACTTTACAGCCACCAGGTTGCCACCAGGTACAAAACATATTACATTCTTTGTGTGTGTGTGTGTGTGTGTGTTTTTTTTTGTTTTTTTTCATATTTGCCAAATTATGACGATATTAATTAAGCCACTGTACTATTTTTTCAGATGGTATCGAGCTCCTGAGCTGCTTTATGGGGCCAGAAAATATGATGAAGGAGTGGACCTCTGGTGAGCAACTCTGGCTAGGGTACACTCAAAATTAAAATGAATCTCAGGGCTGATACTGGACATGATAAACACGCTCTCTGTCATGTTACAGGGCAGTGGGCTGTATTTTTGGGGAGCTGCTGAACTCCTCTCCTCTGTTTTCCTGGAGAGAATGACATTGAGCAGTTGTGCTGTGTGCTGAGAGTGTTAGGGACACCCACTGAAGAGACATGGCCGGTAAGTCTGCTTTTAACACCAATAAATCTGTTCGTAAGGTACAATCGTGTCAGCAAAAACAGTAGTGACTCAACATCAGCAAAAGCAGGAAGTATTGAAATCCAAATTTTCCAAACTGATTTGTTGTATTTAAATCCTCTTAGAAAAAGACATGTTTTGCACTGTCAGAAGAAGGGGAGTTTGTATGGTTCGCTACCGACATATTTTTTCCAGGAGTTCTAATACTAGTTACTGGAATTGAATTATTCTTTTTGTGAATGGAATGGTCCCATGTGTCTGTGTGTTCTGCAGGAGATGGTGGAGTTACCAGATTACAATAAGATCACATTTAAGGACAATCCCCCTATCCCACTGGAGGAGATCGTCCCAGACACTTATATGGCTCCTCAGGCCCTGGACCTTCTCTGCAAGTTCTTGGTTTACCCCTCCAAGCAACGCTGCTCTGCTAAAACAGGTGATTATTCCGCAGAAACAGGAGTAGGTTACATTTACTACTGTTAAACTGAGGTAGGCAGAACACGTAAAGCCAGTGTTTTCTTGTATGTTGCCAGTAATTCTAAGAATTGTACAATGGCATTACATTCTAAAAAATATTGGCATTGTGAAATATTGTAATGTCATCAATATATTAAATTCTATAATACTGGGTGTACAAATTGTAGAAAGGGAAAAAGTAAACTAAACATTTTCTCTCTTTCAATCTCGTTTTTAGTGTTACTGTATTTAGTCGTATTGTATTTAGTCACTGACGCTTCTTGATTTGTACAGTGCTGTGCCAATGTGTGTTCTATGTCATAAAACTCTTGGTTTTAAGTGTTAGTGGGGGCAAATGGGCAGGCTCCCTCACAGCTCGAACATTCCCACAGCTTTTTTCCATAGTTAGCAATCATTTTAGTTTAGCACTTTTGTGTACATGTTTTATTTTAAGTGTTTTAATAAAAATGGCCCAAGTTTTAATAAAGGAATCCAATCGGGACATTCTCTAAACATCCCTTCTCTCCCTCAGGCGCTGCTGCACCCGTACCTGTTCACACGGCTCCTCTGCCTTCGCACCACTCCGAACTTCCCATTCCCCACCGACGACCCCCCCGCCACAGGCTTCAGGCCCCTCCCCCTGACCTGTCAGTGGACCTGCCCTTGAAAAACAGCCTGGTGGACCCCGATCTCCTGCACCTGTGGACCTGCCCCTAAAACCACCTTGGACTCTGCTGGCCCATGCAGTACTGACAGTGTGGGACACATTCCTCCCTATGATTTCAGCTGAATTCTTACTTTGTGGAGCCATTGTCCACATGCAGACTGAAAGATGTGTGAGTCTGTTGATTAAAGTAGAGCAGACCCAAATATTTCCACTAAGTTCTATAAAGAATTTATAAAGAATGTATTACTTTTCAGGACAGTATGCTGCTGAAAATAGTGTTTTGTTGCAATAATACATCCGTGTAAACATACTTTTTCTTTTTCTTTCTTTTTTTATCAAATAATGCAATATTTACTCTCAACTGAAACCTTTGATCCATGCCATCAGGCTGATTAATGCTGCGACTGCCGCTGTTGGATGAGGGAAGGGGACTTGTGCAACTCAAAGTGACCATGTGTTATCGAATACCTTTGCACCTTATTGACCTTTAGTTACTGTATGTTTCTCTCTACCTTATTGATTAACCAAAGTTTTTTTTTGTTTTACAAGCTTCCATTTAATTCATTTAGGTGTATATTTCCTATGTGAGCAGAAGACCCCCCCCACATAATTTCCCCCAGGGCTTAGCTTTATGTCAGCATTCATCCATTTCACAATTAATAATAATAATAATAATAATTATAGGATAAGAATGTAAAGAGACCCATATCCAATCATGAGAAAAACAACTGGACCTGCAGTGTTTTTGTCTAAATAAATGCTTGCACTTTTCATGGGCACAAGAAAGGATGTGGGGTCAACATTTTGGAATGTATTAATGTAATTCACTGATGTAATAATCTGTGAATGAAAGAATAAATGTTACAGTTTTTATTAAAAGGGTTAGGGAAAGAACATAAAAAGTATTTTCTAGCGTCTTTGAAGAGCAAAAACAAAAAAAAAAAAGGCAGCATAAAAACACTTGTAACACTGCAAAATACACAAAATTTAGACAATGGGTCAATTTTCTTCTCATATGTACAAATGCAGTCTGACGTTAACATTTTAAAGTATTCATAATATTAAAGTACACAATGTACACAAATGGCACCCAGTTCAGGGTTCAAATCAGGGTTCTATTTTCCCCATAGAAAGTCCCGCTCCCGACCCATTGAAACTCAGACACATTTGGCAGATCTGACATCACAGGTATTTATTGAATTTGGCAAAGTTTGAATCTCAGAATAAGGCTGGTTCACGTCTGCTGCTGGAATTGCTTACACATTTTTTATCTCTAAATTGTCTCTGTAATAAATATTATTTATATTTTCCCTTCCAACAATGTTAAGATAGAAAAACATTGTAAAGGGAGCTTTACATAGAACTCTCATAAAATCATTCATATCTATTATGTAATAATATTTGTCATACTCATTAAAGATCTAGTGGATTTCTTGAAGGGGTTTTATCGGCTGGTTTTAGTTTCAGAGCTAGTTTACTGTAGACCTGGAGGAGCAGAGAGCAGCAGAGAGCAGCAGACAGGAGCAGAGAGCAGCAGACAGGAGCAGAGAGCGGCAGACAGGAGCAGAGAGCAGCAGACAGGAGCCGAGAGCAGCAGAGGAGCAGCCAGGAGCAGAGGAGCATCCAGGAGCAGAGCTATTCTCTGGTGAGGATGGACAGGAGAAGTAAGACGTCCATCAGAGGCTCAGCTCAAGTGAAATGTTTTGTAGATGAAGTGAGATATGTTGATTTAAATGGTTTGGATGTAGATATGTGGTTTACAAGTTTATATGGGTGAAATAGTAAAGGGTTAAATAGAGCTGCCTGGAAACAGGAGGTGCAGAGCTTCGAAGGCCAAAGAGGAAACTGAGGGATGTGACGAGAAAGGAAGAGCATGAAAGAGCGTGAAAGAAGAACAGGTTAGAGCAAAGGACTCAAATTATGATTCTATAATTAGTCATTCATTCCTCCAGCTCAACAGTAAACTACTTTTTTTTTCTCTTTTTTAGTTTTGCTTTGAGCTGCAGTGTGGCCTCAGCAGCAGACTGGACAAGGCTGCACAGCAAAATAGGAAGATCTGCGTACATGGGTTAAATAGCTGAATTCTGAATATTAATCCTGATTTATGTAATTCCACTTGGAAATCTCTTTTTAGTAATGTAAATAAAGCAACTTGTCAAAATTATCCAAATCAAGAGTAATATTCCAAATTCAAATAATCCTAATCGAGATGTTCCTGTTTTGCAGTGTGAAGATTGAGGCACTTTTCATCAGCGGCGACCACCTTGGGTCTGCACGCGTCCCCTAGGGCTGCAGCGGCGGCGGCCATCTTGGGACACAAGAGGGTTTTTATGGCTCAAATTCAGAAAAGGTCAAAGGGCATATCTCAGGCAGAAGCAGGCAGAGTCTATCTCTAGATTAGTATGAACAGGCGAGTACAGTTTATATAAAAATAAATCATTCCATTCATTTCACATGCACAGGTTAAACATCGCTGTGATCTGTGCTTTTAAAGCCTGTGACGGACACTGAGGACAGAAAACCAGAAATAATATCAACTTACACATTTTAAATCAGGCCACTGGTGGGCAAATATACTTCTACATACAGCTAGGTCTGATGTAAATACCAGCCAATACGAAATGATATAAAGAAAGAAGAAAGCCACTTTAATACAAATAAATAAAAAATAAATGAAGAAATAAGAATACAAAATATTTAGAAAGCCAGCATGTGGGATTAAACTTTATTACCAAAGAAAAGAAAAAAATCCTCATTGAACATTTGGGGGACACCTTCAATGTAAAAAATAATTTTCTGGGGGTTTCTGGCTCAGTGTCAAAGACAGGCTTCTGCAGAGACAGACCGGAGTTTTGCATAATTTCACTTAAACCAACAGTTCTTTTGGTCTGGACTCAGAGCAGGCCAGGTTTGGTGTCACAGCAGAGGTTCCGCAAAAAAAAATTAATGACTTGAATTGTACATTTTTTTACTTGGATTTCTTATAATTTATGGGACATTTTCTGCAAATGTGGTAATAAAAATAATTTCAGCTAATTTTCAGAATTAAATTTTTTTATTTTTGTTTTTTTTAATCAAATATACTTTTTTGTGTGTCTCTAGCCTAACTTAAATGCATTGACCTGAAGTTAAAATGTGTCAGTGAGAACATATTCCATCATTAAAACAGTGATGTTTTTCCACCTATGGATATGCATAGATGAAAGCCTCTTTCTTATTACTATTTGCTCTTATTTAGACACATCCAAAAACTCTATATAAAATGTCTGTATTGCTTCAAGTCCTTCATTTTCTCAAGTTCCTTCTTCACATTATTGCTTTGAACATTTTAAACCAATAACCAACTAATCAGCTGCCAACATTGAAAGCACTGCTTTTGATTTAGCCCAATACAACCAGTAAAACCACTGCTGTGCTTCGACTGATTATAAAAATAGGATTTTAAGCTGATCTCAGTAACTTTTTTATGTTCAATAAACTGTTTGGGACAAAAACTACACTTGCAAGTATGAGCCTCCAATGTAAGTATGAGCCTCCTCCTGTATGAAATGTACACAGAGAAATATTAGGCAATTACTGCAAATAGACAAGCTGCTGAGTTTCGCTTTAAACCTTTACGCCCGAGTCCAGACCTCCGACGTGTTAAAGTGAGCTGCTATAGAACAGTCCAGTGCAGCCAAAGCCAGAGAGTAAAAAACAAATACATGAGCCCTTTATGTAGTCTTTATAAAAGCTCAGAGTGTGAGCCCACCCACCAGGCTACGCCCATCCAGCCGTGAGCCAATCAGGACCCGTGTCAGTTTTTGGGGGCTGGGTTTGAGCCACCGACCTGGTGGTGAGTTTGAATCCGCTCTTCTCCAATCAGAATCCTCCCTCCATGCAATACTGGCGGCAGATTGGCTGACCTCAGAGAAGGTGGCGACTGATTCGCTGTCGGAGTGGGGCTGGTCATCACGCGGCATCAGGAAGGAAAAGGGTTCAGAGATTCGCTTTGACCCGCGATCCTCCACCATTTTAACATTGTCTCTCAAAAGATCCGCCTCTTTGCGCTTGCTTCGCCGCTTCTTCGCTGAGACCTCCAGAACCCCTCCCTCTTCCATTATAGATGTACCCCTGGAGGTTGCTCGGTTCCTGGGCAAACTCCAGCTGCTGCTCCCCTCCTCCTCTGGGTTCTTCCATACACCCTGCTCTGTGACACTTCTATCCCAGGATGGTGCTCTGTTCCTGGATACACTCCGGGTCCTCCTACTCTCCTCCTCCTGGCTCTTCTCCACACCCTTTTCATTCCAGAACAGCTCTCTGTTCCTGGATGAACTCTGGCCACCTCTCCCCTCCTCTTCTTGGTTCTTCCCGCTCCTATTCCTGTGTTTTTGGCTCTTGTGGAGGAGTTCCTGGTCCACCGTGTCCAGGTCTAAGTCTGGGACAATTGGCCTCGGTTTTGATCTGGTTTCTTCTCGGTTCCTCTTTGCACTCTTCTCGCCCTCTCTTCCTCCTCCTGGTTCTATGGTGGTACCGGTGGCGGCCATGATGGAGACTGGTTCTTGTGGTGGGGGGGTGGAGGGGGAGAGCGCTCCTTCCTCAGGGCCTGCATCAAAAACACACCGAACATCACTTACGTTCCATTAATGACCACATACACTTGGTGGAATAAGTATTGTATATATAATTAGTCTTGATTTTAGTCGTTTTGACTTAAAATGTGTCAACTTGCTCAACCAATTAAAAAAAAACTAAAAAAACAACTTTATTCCTGCACCCTGAAATTCTGGGCCTAATCAACAAGTCAAAACTACTTAAATCAAGATCTGTAAATGTTATTTTAAGTCATGTACCATTACTATAAAGTATTCCCTTTTTACATTTTCCACCACCAATACTTCTATATTTTAAAATGCTAAGTACTAAAATACATACCAAGGTGCTATTTTCAACCAAACTGCATCTGAACGATAAGAACGTCCCAAGATTTTAACAGTAGCTAGTGATGACAAAAGAGTAGATACAAAGATGGGTGATGAAATAAAGTTGAAATTTGAGCAGAAGGAGGAGCAGTCACAAACCGTGAGTTGTCTGTTCGGCCGATGACGTAGAAACACGGCTCGCCCTGTTTGGAGTTGGTCATGCACAGAGACAGGCTCGACAGCTCCACTGATAGGCAGGGAGGAGAAGTGCAGGGGGAAAAGCAGGAAAGGCAAGGCGAGAAGAAGAGATATAAAAGATCAGAAAAAGAAGATAGTCTCAGAGTCAGAACTCACACAGTCTCAGTTCCTAGTTGACTTAGTGCATTGCGGTTTTGCCAGAATGTGCTCACTCCTGTATAGTCCTAGTGTAGCCATGGTTTTAGAATGGCATAGTTTAGTTGATTCTCTGGTAATTCCCATGCTTTAGTCTTAGTTTATTCCTAAAAGGAGACATATTAGTAGTATAGTATTGAACTGTAATATAAGTAGATCATCATTTGACATTTTGTTCAATGTAAACACCAATATTGATCTAAAATATCTAAGTAGAAACAAGTCATTGACTTTTTGAAAAGTGACATTTTAGAAGACATGTATCATCTTATAAATAAATAAATATAAAAATTAAGTACAGGGATGTGGGCGGGGATAAGGTTTACGTGAAAACAGGAATTTTCTGAGCATTTGAGCCTCAGTTGCAGGACAATGATTACTCACACATGTATGAATGAATCCGAATACAATGTTGAGTAAACTAATGATGAGGTAACACTGTTGTAACACGATATTGTTTAAGTTGGTTTTGCATAATATGTCCCCTTTAAACTAATAAACTTCTAACTAAATTTCTATCTGTTTTTGAAATCCTTGTTCTCGTTCAGTCCTGATTCAGTCCTACCATAGTCCGGCACATATCCATTGCCCCTCTTCAGGACCAGGTGGATGTGGCTCCCTCCTCGTCTGATCTGGTCCACGGCCTGAGAGTGCGTCATGCCTGCAGTGCTGTCTCCGTTAATCTCCACCAGCTGATCTGAGACCTGTGGGGAAAGAAACATAAAGTATTTGGAGTTCTAGCAGTAGCAGTAGCAGCAGTAGTAGTAGTAGTAGTAGTAGTAGTAGTAGTCGTAGTAGTAGTAGTAGTAATAGTAGTAGTATTAGATGGAGTAGCGTATTGTACCTGTATCTTGTTGCTCCTCTGCGCTGGGCCCCCCTGCATCAGCCCCAGCACGTACAGCCCCATGTTGTACTCAGAGCCCCCCCGCAGAGAGAAGCCAAAGCCAGTGGGCCCCCGCTCCAGGTCCACACTGTAGAACCGAGCGTCCTCCTGATAGAGACACACAGAGTCATAGTCCCAAGAGGCATGAGGTACTGGCAGAGATGACAGTTTGAACCCCTGCTTACTTCCAGCACTATCTTACTATTTACTGTGTCCCCAGTTCTTCTGTTGAGGTGAATAAGTTAAGTACCTTAGCCTTGGATCTGGAGCTCCTGATGACTCGTCCATCTATGTCCAGGTCTGCCCCATCTGTCACTGGACCATCTGGGAGAAAGAAGAGGTTCTGATCAAGTCCTGGTTTAATTCATATGGAATTTAGTTGTAAATCTTTTCCAGTTCAGAAAAATGCTCTTCACCCCCATCTAGTGCGTAAAAACTGCTATTTGTAAAAGCATTTAACAATAAATTAGACTAAATAATACATTTTTAAGGCATCTTTGTAGAGGAGAACCACAAAGTAAAGTATTAACCAATTCTGGCTTCGTTCTTACTGTGTCTTGGTGCAATGGTGAGCCGGAGGGTGTTGCCTGCTCTCCTCAGGATCTGAGCCAAGTCTCTGTGCTGCAGCCCCCCCACCGATCGCCCCTCCACCCCCTCCAGGTGGTCCCCCGGCTGGATGTGTCCACTACGAGCAGCGGGACTCCCTCTGCGGACTGTGACAAACCGGTGGGACATGAGGGAAGCAGCTGGAGACACACAGGACAGAGAGAGAAGAGTCAGGGAAACAGAGTGGAGCAGAGTGGGAGAAGTTCCTGTTCTCCTGTTTGAGATAAAGTCCATCCTTTAGACGACGGCTCATGTTTTGTGTTTTGGAGCCAAGAGACATGAAGCCTATCGAGGAAGACCAAAGGTGACATTAGTAAAGAGGACATGAAGTTAGTTGGTATGACACGTCTCTTCTGACAGTTCTAAAAATGTTCTTGGGTTAAATTATTGAAACCTGTCTCCTCAAATTCACTCCAGCATGTCAGAGCTTCACCAGCCTTGAATTTGTTTTCAATAATTTTCTGAATTTAAGTCATTTCAACTCATGTAGATATTATAATTTTTGCTGACCCTAACCTGAGGTAAAACATTTTTGTGTGTTTACCTAAAACCACATACTAACAACCGCTCTCCATTGTTTTTAGCTCTAGACAAAGACATCAGAGAGTCTTCGTTTTCCCTGTACATAATGCCTATTGTATGAGAGTTGTAGCAATAATAAACCAGCTTTTTGACGTGAAGCCATGAGTAATAGTTATTTTGAAGAGAATGTGGTGCTTTCAGGGGTCTTTAAAGTGTTAGACTTTGAAGTGCTGTGTTTAGACAGACACAGAAACAAACTATGTGTTATTAGCTACATAGGGAGAGCTGGAGGACCAAGGGGATTTGTTAACACCACAGAGAAGTAGAATCATTTTTGTTAAGTTCATAAAATAAAGTGTCTTTGTACAGAACAGGAATGTCATTTATCTGGCTGCTGGGCTCACCGCAGGGCAGCAGTGGTAAATGAATAGTCAACCACCAGAGTAAATGCACAAACTGTAAAATGTTGGTGAACAGTAAATATTAAAAAACATGAGATTTGGGTTTATCTTGACCTGCAATCTTCAGCGTCATCTAGTTTGAGTCCATTACTTTACATAGTGGAATGTTCACTGCAGCTTGCACATGTTTCTGTGGTTGAGATTATAAATAATATACAAAGAACATGTTCGTGCCTCAGACAGAATTTTGACAGAATTATCATTAACTATTCAAGTTGTTCTCATCCAAAACTCAGCCTCAGTCCTCTCTGCTTAACTCCACTCTCGTCAGACACATGTGCAGAGGAAGGCAGGTGAATTAGCCTCATTTGTCATTAACTCCTCACTCAGTGGCAATAAGCTACTTCAGAAGCTGTGGTGCCCGGGGGCCATGGAAGTATAACAAGATCTTGAGGCACGCATGGAAGCCAATTCCTTAAATGCCATTTTGAGTACTTTTGACAAAACAAAAGCTTTAATATTTATTTATTTGGAATAGTCCCAAACGTTCATCACTCTCACTGCATGCATTGCTGGTGCACATGAAGATTTGTGATGAAGTATTTCTCCAACACGAGAGAGCCTAAGGTGAGGGTGAAGGTTATAGAACAACATAACACAACAACACAACATAAACCAGACTTATGCTACAAGCCAAAGACTCCTCAAAAGTGGCCATACCACCTTGTCAACGGTGGCATGGTTCCGTCTGATCTTGGAAGCATATTTTATTTATCTAACCTTTATTTCTTCACACACCTTGACGAGTATGAATATATTGTGTGAGTGAGGGATGGCTGGTGGTCAGAAGGGCTGATGGCGCAGATTTGCAGCATGGGGTCGGTGAATGAATAATGCATTTTATGAAAGACGAATGCAAACCTGAACCAAAAACAGCATTCAATCTAGACTAAAGCGGTGATCAATCAGGACTAAACTGGGTTCCCCTGGAGGTCAGAGGTCGGTCCCAGCTGTGGCTCGAACATGGCTGAGAGCAGTTTTACTTTGACTTGAGTGACTCACATCTGGGACTCTGCGACTATAGAGCAAAGAAACATCATGCTTTCTCTGCTCATTTTGCTGCACTCACCAAGTCTCATCCTCAGCTGAATGATCCCATATTCATTTTGGGCCAGTTTGGGACAAAATGGAATACGGGGTAAACGAGCCAATTCAAGAAGCTAATCTTATGTATTAAAAGTACATATTTACAAGCTGTTGCAGCAGAAATTCATGATTGATCATTTGTATGTACTTCCAGTTCCAACGTATATCTACTCACACTGCTATTGGCTTGTATTGGGGAGATATATCCAAAGACCAAATATAGGTATCAGGATTAAAAAAGTTGGATTGATACATCTAGATTTAGCAAAGAACCAACAACAGCGAGTCAGTGAAAACAATTCCTTTATGCAAATGATTTGTTACCATTTTTAGATCATAACTTTGTGCAACCAGATGAACCAGATTCTCTAGTCTCTTCCAACGAAAAAATTTGACTTGATTTCATTAAGGTGATGTAATTGCACAAGAGTGAACTTATTGAAAATCTTGTGTCTATTTTAGTCATGGTTTGAGTAATGAGGAGTGGATTTTGAGAATAGCCCTGAGTTTTGCTCTATTTCTCTCCCAGTCCAAACACTTTTCTCCATGGCACATTCGTCATATTTTGTAATATTCTTGTTGTTTAGTTGGAAATTGTCATAATTTGTGCTCTCCCTTGGTCCATTGGCGCCGCCAGTCCAAAGGTTGAAAATTTGTTAGGAGATTTCGCAATAACCTCCAAGAGATTATTTGGGATTGGGACCAAAAACAGCTCCTGGTTTGTGTCTCCAAGTTGGGAGAGAAGGCTCTGAATGAGGAGGTTGGATGAGTTCACAAGAAGGCAGCTTTTAAATGGATGCTGCACAATGTAACGTTGGTTTGTGTTTGCAAATAGTTAAGTAAGGATTTATTTTTTAAGTTTCATTGATTTATTCATTATAACTTAAATTACATATTATGTTTTGTTCCAGGTACTTAGTATTGAACTGGAACATAATAGATCATGATTTTACATTTTGTTCATTGTAAACGACAATATTGAACTAAAAAAGCTTAAATTAAGTTTAAGCTTAAGTAACAGAAATAGGTCCATTGACTTTATTTTCAAAACTGCAGATATAAATAATACTCTACATGTATCCCTGGGTCTCTTAATCTTTTCAAATAATCCCAACTAAACACAGGGATGTGGGCGGGGATAGGGGAAAGTGAAAAACAGGAATTTTCCGAGCATTCCATCCTCAGTTTCAGGACAATACAAGATTATTCAAAACAGGCACGAATCAATCAAAATATAATTTGGAGTAAACAAATGATGAGGAAACTGTTGTAACAAGATTAAAAGCTCAATAAAGTTGCATAATATGTTCCCTTTTAAAAGCATTATCATAGCGAACACAGCTTTAACAATAAGTGCACAACGATCTCCGCTGTCCTGGTTTATCACAAAGTAACAGTCGGAGGGGATCAAAGTGAATCCCTTTGTCAGGTTTAAATTGTTTTGAGTTTTGTTAGTTCGTCTCTCCGCTCGACCTTTGATCCCAAGCCTCACTGAGTAGGCGCCAGAGTGAATCTATTATTTCTTTTCTTTATATCCAACCCGAAATAAACCAGGACTAAGCCAAGTCTGAGCCCGGTCTTGGTCCTGAGTCTGCCGAAGTATCTGCGTTCCTGAGCTGATAAAACTGGAGGAGCCTCACTGATAAACACCTCTGAATCCGAAACTATTTCACTCCTATGAGAACTTAACTGTGGTTTACATTAGTCCAGACCTGATATAATCCCGGTCTAAGTTTTAGTACATGACTACAATGGCAACATCGTTAACAGTTACGGCTCCTCTGCTCCAGTGCACTCCGGAGTGTGTCGGGGGCAGCGTTAGAGAATGTTTGAGAGGATTTGTTTAAACTCCTTTAGCTCAGAACAATCAGAACAATCAGAGCTGACGTCATGTCCTTCAGTTAACAACATTCAGATTAGAACGTGTGTAAGAGGCTGATTGCTCATTTAGTTTAATAAGTTCTTCCTAAAATATTTGACCTTTCAGTGATGGGAAACAACACCCACTTTTATTGGTTTGTTAATTTAGGGTGTTTATAAAGGTTTTGTGATATAGGAACAGGGTGCACCTCACACCTATAGTACTTTAAACATGCTCCAGGCTATAATATTTACATAATAATAATAATGATACAGTTTATCTCTAGGTGCCTTTCCATCGCTTTATGTCACCTGGCAGATTAAAAGTTAAACAAGGCAATAAAAATACAAAATTCAAAACAAGTATAGTTGCTAGTATACTGCAAGATTCAGGGTTTAGGTCTAATAGCAACGACAGCAAAGGACGGTTTTGCGGGCAACACATCAACAAGTACTGATACAAACTAGTACATAAATAACTAAAATATTACCTTTGATGGAGAGTTTTAGAGAGCTACAAAAATCTATTCATTCTATAAAACCATGTGAAAGGAGCTACCCAAATCGCCCGGGCTGTGTGCAAACCTGTGTCTCTCCTTCCACATTTTCAGTGGCTGATGGGCAGTGGCGCGTGTGTGAAGATGGTGGCTCGAGTACCATCTTCTGAAGCAATGACTGGGCAATAAGACAGTTTTTGTTTGTACATGTCTGAATATCCACTCTTTTCTTGTTGTCGCTTTTGTTTAAAAGTGTGACAAAATAACTGCATTTGAACTATATATATTTTTTAAAGACATGTGAAAGAATGTTGCAGTAGTGTAAAACATTTGTCCTTGAGAGTTCCGGTTGTTTGTGGTTGGCCTCAGGATCAGATGTGAAGTTAATGTCCCTTGTTCACTCTGTTACGCTTACAAGAACATTATCATTAACCTTAAACACATCAGAAAAATATATTCGAGCAACTGGGTCCGGCCAATCAATCTTGCAAGAGAAGAGAATTTAGAGAGAATTTATATTTTAAGAATATCAAATATTGAGATGGAGTAAAATGCATTGTTAGTCCGTTGATTTTGTTGCGTGGTTAATTTTGTGTGTATGTATACATCAGCACAACGGACATACGGTATATATGCTATTGTAAAGTTTGATGATTGTTGATATTTCTAATATGATGGTTTAACAATGTTTGGATATTTCTATCATATGACAAATACAGAAATACAGACTTCTAACCACCTTTAGAAGCACATCAGCACACAATCTCTAGTTATAACACAGTGCCAACTAATGCTTCTGTAAAACAAATGATTAGTTTATGTTAAAGTTCCCTCTGACCCAGTGAGAGCTGCACTTTCTCTGTTTACTCAAACTGCACAAACTTGACTCAAGAGTCTGACCATAACTGCCACAAGTCTAATAGGGAACTGTACCAAAACAGATATTTACTGAAGCAGTGTGTTTTTCAATTGGTTTGGATCTGAATTTCTATTACTGCTTGAACTCATGCAGGAATAAGCGGTGCTCCTGGTCCACTTCCCACAATAGGTCTGAGGCAGATACAACAGAGCAGTGGTCGATTCATTTCAGGGCAAATAAATATCTAAAATCATTATGTCAGTGTCAGGGTTGGACATGGTGGCTCTCTTCTTGAAATCTTTGAAATGCTTTAACTCTTCTTCCTGGTCAGGGTTTAGTCCTGTCTCATCCGGGGTATTGTCCTAATTGTGCCCTGGTTTAGTTTTATTGCTCAACTTATTATCAATAATTCCAGACTTACGTTTTGATTCTTTGACCGTTTTCAGAACCGACTGCAGACGTTCCAACATTTTCACCATCCCACTCTGACCAAGTACCACGCAACAATTTTAAAAAGTATTAGCTCCACTTGGGATAAAAAGCAGTAAAAGTCCCCCAGATATACACCTGCTTCTGCCTGCCGTGGCTGTGTGCTCCCGTCTGCTTCACTGTGGTTTCGGTCGAGTTTGAGAAGCAGAGAAATGTAAGGGAGGAGCCAAGATAAGAGCAGAGGGGAGGAGCCACAGCTGAGCACAGGGAATACATATTTCAGCATTAGATTTATTATTAAACGGGGAGGTTTAAGGTCTTCATTTGGTAGAATATGTCAAAATGTACAATACGTCAAGCAATATTTTTAAGTAGAAATCTGGCAGAAAATGTTAATAAAATGCTGATGTGTTGAGCAAATATTGTGGCGGTAAATATAGGACTAAACAAGGACTTATATAGTGGTATAAACTGCATCCAAAGTCAAAATTAGGACGAAACAGAGACTAAACCAGGATTAAACTGGGACTAAAATTGGAAAAAAATGGGACAAACCAAGACTAAACAAGAACGAAAGCAGGACAAAAATGATGCTAAACAAGGACTAAACAGGACAAAACCAGGGCTAAAAAAGAACTAAATTGGTACTAACTCATAACAAAACCGGGACTAAACCAGGACTAAACTGGAAGTCAACCAGGACTAAACGAGGACTAAACAAGAACCAAACTGAGACTATACCAAGAAAAAAATAAAATCAAGAACGAAACCGGGACTCAACCAGGACAAACCAAGACTTAAAATGGAACTAAAACAGGACAAAACCAGGACAAAACAAGAATTAAACTTGGACTGAACCAGGATAAAAATGGGACTAAACAATAACTAATCCGGGACTAAACAAGAACTAAAATGGGACTAAACCAGAACAAAACGAGACTAATCAAGAAGTAAACCAGGGCTGAAGCTGGACAAAACTAACGCAAGCTAACATGATGGTCATCATGGCTTCATGTCCTCGCAATATTGGTGCAGGTTGACACAGCTGCAGACCAGAGGAATGTGTGGGGGGGTGGGAGGTGTATTCGAGTGCGTTCTGAAACAGCAGTGTTTGTGCCATATACTGAGGGCGGTGCGTTCGAGTGCAGAGAGGGAGAGTGGGACAGAGCAGCGTTTGTTCTGCTCCGGCCCACACAGCTGCTCTTCCACCTCAGGGCCTTGTTATCACAAACAACATGCACGCAACAGGAAACTGGAGGAGGGATTTAGAACAGAATTATTCAAAACCTGTCAGAGAACGCGTTACTCATTATCTTCCTTCACATCTGGTGGATGAGGGAGTCTCAAAAGTGTGTTCATGGAAGGGCGCAGGGAAGAGAAAGTTATGTTTTTGCAAATTCTGTGGGATTCAAGTTGAAGTGGTGTTTAGAAGTCTTGTGATTGCAGAAATATATATATATATATATATTTACAAAAATATATATTTTTTTGTAAACAAATATATATATATATATATATATATATATATAAAAATATATATATATATTTTGTACAAAAATAAAAAATGTTTTTTTCATATTTTATTTAATATATATATTTTAAAATAAATTGTACTTTTCTAACAGCATACTTTTACCCCTTCCTGAGTAATATATTTATTGAAGTAACAGTACTGTGTTTGTTCCTGTGTTTTTTTGTTGTTTTTTTCTCTCATTTTGTGTCTCTCCTTTGACATTTTTTTTTTTTAGTGAATTCCATCCATCCATCCATCTTCTTCGGCTTTATCCGGGGCCGGGTCACGGGGGCAGCAGTCTAAGCAGGGACTCCCAGACTTCCTTATCCCCAGACACTTCCTCCAACTCCTCCGGGAGGATCCCGAGGCGTTCCCAGGCCAGTCGAGAGACATAGTCCCTCCAGCGTGTCCTGGGTCTTCCCCGGGGCCTCCTCCTGGTGGGACATTGCCCGAAACACCTCCCTAGGGAGGCGCCCAGGAAGCATCCGGAACAGATGCCCGAGCCACCTCAGCTGGCTCCCTCAACGTGGAGGAGCAGCGGCTCTACTCCGAGCTCCTCCCGTGTGACTGAGCTCCTCACCCTATCTCTAAGGAGCGCCCAGCCACCCTGCGGAGGAAACTCATTTTCGACTGCTTGTATCCGCGATCTTGTCCTTTCGGTCACTACCCAAAGCTCATGACCATAGGTGAGGGTAGGAACGTAGATTGACCGGAAAATCGAGAGCTTTGTCTTTCGACTCAGCTCCTTCTTTACCACAACGGTCCGATGCAGCGACCGCATCACTGCAGATGCTGCACCCATCCGCCTGTCAATCTCACTCTGCATCCTTCCCTCACTAGTGAACAAGACCCTGTGATACTTTTAGTGAATTATTTATTATTATTATTTATTCACTCCAATAACTTACAAATCAAATGTTCAATGCCCAGACAGTTACTCTTACAATTACTCTTACTTGAGTAGACATTTTACCAATACTTTTTAACTCTTACTTTAATTTCTTGGAACACTACTTTTTACTTCTACCAAGTAACTTCTACCTTAGTATTTCTACCTTTACTAAGTAATATCATTTTGAAGAAACATTGCTCTTACTTAAGTATTATTTTTGGTTATTCTACCCACCTCAGCTCTGACCACATTTACCTGATTACAATGGAGATCAAAATGCTCTGTTCCACCAGATGATGTCATTGGCTGGAACTCTTTTTCTCTACAAAGAATCTTAGCTGTTTTTAAGTTCATACATTCACCTGATCACCGCGGTCAAACTACAGTACGCTCAAACGGCCCAAACTTGTTTCCATACAATAATTTAAGTAAAACAAAAGTCCAAGTATATGTAAAGAAATTCATCATTCAGGCATGAAATTTGTACAACATTAAAAACACTAAATCAAGTCAAACACAGAAAGATCCTGCAGGTGGCGCTGTCAGACTCACCCCCATTCTTGTTCTCCTGTGACGCGATGACAAACCCGAACCCTTCTCCTGGTCGCCTCATGAGCTCCACCTCGAGTGTTTTGGCTCCTCCCACTCTGGCCTCATTAGCCCCGCCCCCCGTTGAGTCCTTAGACCCGCCTACTCGCATGCTCTCGTCCAATCCCTGCAGGTCTCTGGGCTCGAGCGTCAAAGTGACTGGTACTGAGTCAAGGAAGCTGGTGCTCTGGATCAGAACTAAGGGGCCATTAGGAGTCACAGCAGGGGGCGCTGCTGAGGATAGATTTAAACAACAGCTTTAAAATGCTTAATTACCATACAATCAAAAGAAATGATTAGGATAAAATGTTAAGGAATGATTAAGGGATGTTGTATAATGAGTGTGTTTGCCAATGCCAAGTCCATTGATTCATTTCATTTACTGTATTCATGATATAGATTTTGTACCGGAGCTATTGGCGGTGAGGGCCGGAGACTCCAGTCCCACACCTGCCTGACTCAAAGGAGGCACCACTGCATCATGGGAATTGTGGTCCGAGTGGGGAAGGGGCTTGTAGAGGTTAGGGGTGACAGTAGGGGCAGAATGGGTGGAGCCTGTAGAGTGGGAGGTGTCAGGTTAGGCGTGGCTCACAAGTATAGCGTTAAAGGAGCGGGGTTTAGGACTCACCTGGGGCTCTGTAGACCAGCAGCACTACCTCCCCCTGTTTGGTATGGTCCTGGAGAACTCTCTGAACCTGAGGTCATAAAAGACAGTGTTAGAGTGTGTTAGAAAATGGTTAAAGCGGAATTCAGTAACTTTTTGGGCAATTTCCTCTGTGATGCACAACCTACATTTTGGAGGTAAAACAGCATATACTAAGCCCATTTGAGTCCTATATGTTCCTATAATTTTCTGACAAAATCCAGAAAGAAAGCCATCACGAGCTGGTGGCTTTCTCACAGGACTCAGCACTATAAATGTGACAATAACCGAAATATTGTGATATTGTATCTAAATGTCCCACAAAAATATCGTGAACTGTCACAATACATTGAATTACATAGACCATGATCCTTTGCTCCGTTTCAGTGCAGACGTTTATATTTTTAGTCTTTGGAATATGAATATTCACACCAAATGCTTATCAAGGCATTTCTCAAGAAAGAAAAGTATATCTACAAGCCTATTCAAAGTCTATCAATAAATATCTTGAAATACCCTGAAATGAATATTGTGATAATATTGTACCGCGAGATTTGGATATCGTTACATCCCTACGCAACACTGCACAGAAAATGGTCTTGTCATTATGTTGCCCATTCAATCATCTCAAACTCTCTCACCTGAGCAAAGTTAAGGCTCTGCACGTCCGCCCCGTTGATCTTCACTATGGTGTCTCCTGCCTGCAAACCAGGACAGTTCCTTCGATCCCAAACTCTTCGAACCACGGCCAACTGCCCACTGTGCCCTCCCGCAGTCACACTGAAGCCCAGCCCTCCTCCACCACAGCCCCCCACCGCCACGGGCACCAGCTCTCCCCCAGACCCACCACCAGAACCTGAGCTAGGCCCCGGACCTGGACCCGGAGACCCTGCGGCCTGGTGGTGGTGGTGGTTTGCCGGGCAGCCGTTGAACCCACAGGAGGGAGCGGGGGTTAGGGTGGGCAGGGTTTGGTTTGTGGGGGTATGAACAGTCTGAAGAGGGGGTTGAGAGGGTCCAGAGTCGGGTCTGGACAATCTACCCAGGGCCTGTGACGAGCTTGAGGTTCGCAGAGGTAACGTGGAAGTGGACAGGTCACTCTCTGAGGACTTAGAGCTCTGGTGCTGCAGCAGAGAGGAAGTAGACAGAGCAGGAAGTGTGCCACTGCTGTAACCAATCAGAGACGAGCTGCAGACATAAACAGGACATTTTTCTTTTTTTTTTATGTTTTAATATTGGAAACTAAAATACACCATTAAACAAACATAATCCAGTAAAAAAAACTAGGACTAAACCAAGTCTAAATCCAGTCTCACCGTCTGGTCCCGCCGTTAGAAGGACCTCCATCACTGCCGTCGCTGTGATGTGCTACTCTGTCTGGAAGGGGCGGGGCTACAGGCAGGTCGGAGGAGGTGGGTGTGGGAGGAAGGCCGTTTGTGATTGGCTGGGAGACAAAGGAAGGTGTGGTCTGGCTTTGACCTTGAACAGAGAAGTTACAGGACGTGTGTTGTAAGATTCTTATAACGTTAAAGAAATAACTCATGTTGAGATTGTTGGTGTAATCCCTCATTCGTCCAGGGGTGTTCCATTGTAGAAAAAGATTCAGTTGTTTTAGTTTTAGACAACACGAAGTCCCTGTTTATTTCAAACCAGGCAACACGTTAAGACAAAAACTGGTTCACCCTAAGGACAAGATGCCGACACAAAAACAGAGCAATGTAGTGTATTCTATCCAATGCAGTGAAGAAAGTTGTAAAGAGCGGTACATAGGGGAGACTAAACAACCACTTCACAAGAGGCTTTATCAGCACAGAAGACACGCGAGTTCAGGACCCCAGAGCGCCGTGCATCTTCATCTCAAAGCCACAAACCACTCCATTAAAGACAGTGAGGTGGAGATTCTGAGCAGGAGAAAAGATGGTTTGAAAGAGGAGTTAAGGAGGCAATCTTTGTTAAAAAAGAGAATCCTTCCTTAAATCGTAATGGAGGTTTAAGATTCAACCTTCCAGTTGTTTCTAATGGTCTGCTGAAACCCTGGAGACGCCCGAGGGATTCTGATGCTAATCAGGTACTCAAGGAGGAGGGAGCCAAAGTCAGGTCACAATAGGATATCGATGGCCCATCTCAATTAAGTTTCAATGGGCCATTATCAGGAGGTCCCGTCCTGTGGGCAGGGCTTTCACAGAGTAGGATATAAACCGGGGTTCTCAGACTTGTTTCACAGATTGAGAATGACTCTTGGATGAGTTTTGTTTTTTCTAAAACAGAGTCCAGATGACTACAACTGAATCTTTTTCTACAATTCATATTGAGATTAGACTGCTCCCTTTCTGACCTGGGCAGGAGCATTTTCAAAAAAAATATCCCAAATAAAAACAAAATGCTGAACACCAAACAAGATGATAAGCCTAAATATTGTAACTAACTTGCATTATGTTTCTCATCTTGGTAGTTAAAGTGAAAAGTCAAGATTTTTAATACTTTGTGTAGGGCAGATTCACCTGGAGAACTGCCGTTGTCCAGGGTGCGGCTGTAGGTCAGGTGACCATGTCCTTGTCTCTGATTGGTTGAAGTGGAAGGGTCACTGGGGGTCAAAGGCTAGCAGGACAAAACAATCACAGTTTATGTGAGCATTCCCATTCTCGTTTGAGTATAGTTTTACAATAGAAATTGTGTAGAAATAACATGACCCTAATGTTTTTTGTTAACTTACTGTATTAAGACTTTGTTTGGGGCAGCCGTCCGGGTTGTACAGCATTGGGTACCCTCTCCTTAACACTACGTCCACACTTTGGCCCATTGGGACACCCTTTAGTAGTTCCACCACCTCCTTATGGGAGCGCCCCAAAACACATGAGTCGTTTATGTACACCAGGATATCAGCTGTCAAATAGAGAAAATACTTATTATATAATTAGAAAATGTTCAAATTGCATCATACACCAAACCTGTTATTTGTAGTACTATTTTTGTAACCTTAAATGCTCTGGAAGTAATTTGAATGATTTATTGTGACTCTTTGTGAATAGAACAATGAATAATAGCTCCATCAGAGTTTCTGGTCCTTAATTTGACTGTAGTGAATAAACCATCTGCTTCCTGTGACTGTAAACCCGCACATTCTTCTGAGCTGATCCGCTTCACGTGAGACTGGATCAGGGGTCTCAAACTGTGGTATGACTTGGTTCAGACCTGGTTTAGTTATAGTTTTGACAAGTTTTAGTCCAGATTTATTCTATGTTTTAGAAGTCATTAAACATGGAATATGTAATAACATACAAAGATAAATATTTTCTTTCTCATACTTTTATTTGATGAGAAGAAACTCATTTCTGGACCAATCTCACATGAAAGGTACATGCAGCTGAGTACATATGAGCAAAGACAGGATCATGTGATTCAGAAACATAATTACTGACCCTTGACCCTATTTGCAGACTTACAAGTAACACACACATCATGGTACCAGCGGCTAGATGAAGGAAATAATTGGCCTGTGGTAACAAATGAAAGTGTGTAATGTCGGTGTAATCCCTCATTCATCCAGGAGTGTTCCATTGTAGAAAAAGATTCAGTTGTAGTCTTCTGGACTCCGTTTTAGAAAAACAAAACGTTCCGATTCTCCGAGAGACTGACTCTTGGATGAGAGTCGAAACGTTTCGTTTTGTTTTTCTAAAACAGAGTCCAGATGACTACAACTGAAGGGACAGTGTGTTAGAAGTCAAATATCTAAAAAATAATGATCCAAAACCAGGATGAAACCAGGTCTAAACCAGGTTGTGGTTGTGTTACCTGTGTTTAGAGCAGGTGGTCCACCTGGTGTCACACTGTAGACCTGCAGAAATTCCCTGGGCCGGGACCCCCCCACAATGTTGAAGCCAAAGCCTCGAGGGCCTTTGGAGAGCCTCGTGTGGATGGAGTATCCCTTCAGAAGGCTGGGCTGATCCACAAACTCCGGCACTGACAAAAACACACAGACAAATTTAAAGTAATACTCCTTATACACTTTTATTTTATGTTACCTACGACAGGGGTTCCTAAACCTTTCAGGATCCCCAAAATAACCATGCAACTGATCAGGGAACCCCAGAGTAAAACAAAATAGGCAATATCTGGCCCAATTTTACTAAAATATACTGTTGTCCATTCAAAAATAGATTGAATAAAGTGTTAATATAATTAAAATTACATCTTGAAATCATCTCGTGAGGCCCAGCTCGTGCTTCGCGACCCCCACTTTCAGACCATCGACCTAGGAGACTATGTAATCTCAATGTAAATTAGAGAGGTTCGGTTTAGTTAATGCATGGCATAATAAAGGAGGATAATGAATGGCTCAGACTTTACCTAGAATGAGCGCTGCCCCCTGTTGGATGTTCACTGCAATCTCATGAATGTTCAATATAAAGTAGCTGTTGGCGTTATAAGTAGAATTGAATGTCAAACTTATTTGTATTAGCACATCTGCGTCCGCTTCTACTACTAGTCTACTACTGCTGCGGATGCTGCTGCTACCACCGGCCCAACAATAATTTCAGAATTGTATGGCAAATAGGGCATGCTTAGATTATTTGATCAGAAATTGTTTGAATGAGAATGAGTTTTTTGCCTTCCAGTGTGGGACAGACTTACGTTCATTACTTAGAGGTGTGTCTTTATTCTGAGTCCGAGGCTCTAGCCAACTGCTGCTCTTCGCATTATGACTGAAAAAAGAAATACGTATATATTAATATTGTCCACACAAGGTCTAAATCAGTTTATTCCAGAGCAGTTTTATAAATGTGTGCAAAACCGTTTTTGTGTGACCTTGTGTATTTTGTTTTAATTGTCTGTGACATAATATAGTCGTAACCGTACTTCTTTTTATTTGTCTGTGACTTTATAGAGCAGATGGAAGATATAGTAAAAAAATAAAAAAATAAAAGAGTTTTAGTCCCTAGAATAATTATAGGTTAAATCAGCGCTAAATGATTGACTAGTGCTTGGACCAATCACATGCCTCTTTTTTTATGTGAATAACACTGGTGAAACTCACTCAGTGAAGTAATGATCAGGGTCATCCCAGTTGTCGGCCAGGACTCCTCCCCTCCGCCTTCCTCCCACCTCAGAGCTGTCTCGACTTCCTGTGGCCGACTCCCATGATTGACTGAGAGGCAGCGTTGTGGGTGGGGCTAGGGCTGAACCTGTTTTGAGTGGTGAGAAGTAAAGCTATGGTTGGTTTAAGAGAGAAAAATAACATAACGTTACTTATTAATATAGAAGTAGAGCTTGATATTTTTATTTTTTCTATTAACCAAAAAAGCTCATCCCATATTTCTGATCAGCTCACACATAAAACAAGGGACCAGGACTTCATCACTAATGCACAAATACTAAACATGGTCTAAAACAGGTGTCACGCAGAACCTGAGTTGTTGGTATCTTCCTCGCTGTTGTCCTCCTCTCCAGCTTTCTCCAGGTTAGACAGGGACTTGCTCCTGGTCCTGAAGTTGCGCAGAAGGTTCCGGTGTTCCTGGTAAGTGATGGGCGGACTTTCTGGGCCAATGTGAACTGGCCTGGGAGTGCCGTAATAGTTCCCTGGATTAAAAAAGAAACCAATCAGTATGATAATATTTACTGTAAATACCTCATTGGTTAGTTTTATTTTTTAGTACATCTATTAAATAAAGATCTTAAAAGACAATAAGAGGAGTGATTAGTTTTTGTCTGAATATATCACGTGTGCATTAAACCCAAAATCTGTTATCGCAGCATCTCTCCAAATGTATTGTGTGCTCCATTCGAACACATTCCTCTGCATTCTCGTCTCTCGCACAAACTAACTTCACGTCGTCTTACTACCATAAATCACCTTTAAGCCTGTAGGTGTCTGGCTCAAGGACACAACAATGGTGCACACTGGTAAAACTGGAGTTTGAACCCCCAACCAAAACTCCCCAACCATCCTTCACTTGAACCAATTCTGCCTAAAAGCAGTAATATTAGTAGCAGTTGTCAAAGCAATAGTAGTTGTAGTGATTAAATATAGAATTTACTAAACTAAAATGACAAAATTCCCCTGATTTAAATGTAATAAAATAAGGTCCCCCACTCACTCTCACTTCTCCTGGATGCCGCAGTATAACTATATGAATGTGTTCTATTTCTGTCGCATTAATCCCATTCAGATTATACAGTCAGAGTTCAGATTATTCTCCAAATCCTCTGCTTCCAAACACCCTTAAAACTGACACCACCAACCTCATAGGCCTACTTTATATACGGTATGTACTAATACAAATACAACTAAAGTACATGCCAAGTTACCTGTTACTTTTGCCTGGCTACAGTGTATTTAATAGTACTACCACTATTATTACTAAATCTGAGAAGAGAGGAGATAATATTAAGGCGAGACACTGCAGGTGAATATGAAAAGATCTTTAAATTAGAGGTATCAATCTCATACTTCTTCTGTAGTTCACGTACAAAGTAAGGAAAAAATATAGATTGTTTTTCATCATGTGATGTTTTCATGTTATATCAATATTTTAATTGATGTTTATTTAATCAGGAAAGTCCCAACTGAGTTTTAATATCTCTTTTTAAGGGGCATCCTGGCCCCAGATAGGAGGGGCCTATTGTACATGTTTTTAGTGGCAGGGAAAACCTACCTGCTTTTTATCATTCAAAAGATATAATATTGGGATCATTTCTATGGCGATGGTGCTATTTTTTAAAAAGCACTTTGAGCCCCATGGATTTACAGTAGTATTATCGTAATGTCACCTTTAAATTTGCCGCTCTCCAGCAAAGCTCCAGATTCCTCCAGCGAGAAAAACTCCTCTATGGACACAAAGTTATAGTCCACTCCAGAGATCTCTCCATCTCGGGGTTGTCGTGTCGTACCTGGGAGAACACCACAACAAATTAGATACATTGTTTGATTTTTTTAAGTATTCAAACATCTTTTTATTGATGCAGTCCTCTCTTCTCCCACACCTCTACACTGTGAAGTCAATGTTAGAAGTGTGAATTAATGATTACAGGACGTGTCAACAGAAAACTCTACAAATATACTGAAGTTAACAGAACAAACTAGAGAACAGAGGAGTGGAGTGGGTCCGACAATAACAATTTGATGGCGTAAACATTGGGATTTATGAGCATTTATGGTTTATGGTTGACTGAAAGAAAGCATTTCAAAGCACAGAGGAATTTCAAAGGAGCATTAGAGAAGGTATTTATCATCATGTGGATTGAGACATGAGCAAACACTGGGTTCTCAACTAGGGCTCAGTTCAGAATCATAGATTTGAATTAGAACCTGAGCACATGTGCCACAAAGGAAGAAGCACGAAGCAAATGTAAACTGAAGTCAATCCCGAAATGTTAAAAAAGATTTGAATTATTGCCCGTTTAGCGTCATGGTCAGGGAACTACAGATAAAAAGCCAGTCTTTTGGAAAACCGCTCTTTTTAACTCGTGTTTTTTTCATGCATTGTACTGTCCCCGATTAAATTAATTATTCTAATTTAACTAATATATTGAAGACTCTACCACTACTTTCTGCTCTCACAAGGGTCATAACTGTGACTTGTCTTGACAGTTGATTTTCACAGAGCCAGCAATAATTTCAAAGTAATAGGTCAAGTGAATTAACTTTTTAATTTGTCAAATTTGCATAGATCAGACAGCAGGTTAATGCTGAGCTCGCTTTAGTTTTTTTTAGCACTTTCACTCAAATTGGTAGTAAGTTGCATGTGCAAGAACTTATTATATCTTTGGTCATACTGCAGCGGTATTTCCATTGCACAAGGCACAGCCTGAAGAAAGTACGGTGTGTTTTGTTGGTACTATATATCTTGTTGATATTAGTTGATAATAGAACTCTTACATGGTACGGCCCGTAGATATAAGTTTTCTCGTATGACTTGCTGTAGCTGGCTGTCCATGGATCCTGGAGTGAAGCACTTACTCAGATACAGCCTCAAGTCTTTACACAGAGACGAACCTAAAACAAGACACATATAAAAGACTACAGAAAAATACACAAAAACTACAAAACAAGGGTTTGTGGGAGATTTAGGACAGGACCACACCAAGTCTACATTAGGACTCAAAACTGGGCTCAAACCAAGACCAAATGAGGGCAAGTGTGAACGTACCCTTAAGGCATGTTTCCACTGGTTCACATTGGAACGGATCGGCACGGCACATAAGTATCTCCACTGTGAAGTGAAACATACCGGGCCATTTAAGGGATGCTAAGCGAATCCAAGAGGTACTAGCTTCCAAAGTGGACTGACTTGCTTCTACTCTGTGTACGCGTTTAGCTAAGGAGGAGCTACATACCAGAGCGAGGTGATTGGAAGACATGGGAGATTGGAAGAGAGAATGCAGACTCCGAGGAAAACAAGACGGCAAAAAGCATATAAAAAAATAAATTATTTATATTAATAATAACAAACGCTTACTTGATCTAGTGATAAACCGTCATCCAGTAATAATAATAATGCTCTCTAATATTTCATTGCTTTGATTACAGCACACATTCGCTGTGGCATCATTTCAATAAGCTTCTGCAATATTTAAATATTCATTTCCATCCAGTTTTGCATCATTTTTCACCAATTGATCTTGTATTGATGATGGGAGAGAGTGACCACTGCAAGAAGCCTTCTCCAGCTCGTCCCAAACACTCTCACTGGGGGTCAGATCTGAAGTAGATTAGTTTCTGCTTCTTCTTAGATGTTTCATGTTACATCAGCTGCTCAAGTCGCACCTGTGCATGGAGATGCTTTCCGCCTTTAAAAGAACCGTGCCAAAGCACTCCAGGGCAAACCGGTCTGAGTGACCAGAGCCAGTCGAAACGTAGCTCTCGTCCTCGATCAGTGCCTATTTGGATTCTAGTTTAGACTTTCACCGTCTGTGTATAGTCCTGATGAAATCTGACTTTAGTTCAGTCTTCGTTACCTGGCAACACAGTCTTGATCCTGATTGGTTGAGGGCAGGAGTTCAGGACCCCTCTGACATCACCCAGGGTCATTCCTAAAATGGGCGTGCCTCCAATCTCAAGGATGATGTCCCCCACTGTAGCCCCGCCTCCTGGAGCCGCGGTGACAAATGGGAACTCTCCATAGTCGGCTCCACCCCCCACAGCCAGCCCAAGCTCCCCATTGGCTCCGAGAGGCACGAAGCTCTCCTGGACCTGAGAAAATTATAATAACGAATCAGACACCAGAGTATCCGGTAGATGCATCTACAAATATCTATTAAGTAGGCCTGTCACAATAAAAAAAAATGATGTGCGATTTATTTCTAAAGAAAATAGAAGACAACTTTAAGGCCCTGAAATGTTTACCCTAAATAGTCACAGAAACACTGTATAATGAGTCATAGATATACAATATTCAGCCCGCATCTTAAATGTGAATGTACAACAACAACAAAACTACAATAACCCAGGAAAACATAGAAAATGAACATGCAATAAATATTGAGCCTCAGAAATGTGGTTCCATTGATCATTTAAATCAATACAGTAAATATTGTGACAGGCCTAAGGGACATTGACTTTATTATCCTGGACATATACTTCCTCTGCCTTTAACCTATGCATCCATCATTTTCTATGGGATTAGACGAGTAAGGAGCAATGGACCAGATCTGAACCAGGGTACTCATCAGAAAAAACCTAGCAGAACCATTCTGGATCCTGATCAAGAACAACGTTACATAGCTGTAGGATACTGTGTGTGCTTTGTGTTGATCAGGGAGAGAGCCCCAGAGAAAGGAGCTCAAACCGTTCTCTCTGTGAAGTGACAGAGCCGTCCATTCTTCGACCTGTCCTCACCTTGGAGCGCCAGTGCAGCTTCTTCACGGTGGCTTTAGACATGACACTCCAGCTGAAACAGAAATATGAATTAAAAAACGATTGAAGTGAAGTCATTTATTTTACTTCTCAAACATACAATTACATAATAAACCTAAGCACAATAAAAAATAAAAATAAATAATCATTCATATGATGCTTTTCGAACTCTCTTCCTACTGCAATAAAACTGTCCTGGGGCAGACTGATGAGGCATTACCATCTACTCTTGGCCTAAGTAAATAAACATAGACCAGTTGTAATAAATATTATGAATTTGCGTTATTTTATTTCATGTAGATATACATTTTGCAAAGTAAAATGTCCAACCATGCACACAGTATGCATACATTATTCCTGAGACTAGAGAACTGGGTGGGCATCACTGGTTGGTTCCTACTGATCTAGAAGACAAGAAGTACTCTGTTGAAATCGGTAAATGTGTCTCAGACCACATGGCCTTGACCTGTGGGATGCCCCAAGGGTCAATCCTGGGACCTCTTCTGATGCTAGAGCCAGTACGATCACATTAGTCCTGTGCTTCAGGTCTCTGCACTGGCTTCAGACTCAAGAGAATAGACTTCAAAGCAGCTCTGCTTGTATACAAGTCGCTCCATGGCCTAGCACGCAAAGTACATCTCGGACATGTTAGTGCCATATGAACCATCTCGGACTCTGAGGACCTCAGGGACCGGCCTTCCTCTGCTGGTGCCCAGAGTCAGGACTAAACATGGTGAATGAGCGTTCTTTTTAGCTGTGCATTTGATTGAAAAGATTTAATCTGCTCTCTTCTCTTTTAAAGTTAATTTCCTGTTATGTAAAGCACTTTTAATTACTTTGTGCACAAATGCTCTACAAATAAACGTGCCTTGCCATTTAATTTTATCGTGTTGTATAGATTGCAATGAAATATTAATAAATCCATTGCCGTAATCATCAGTATATTCAACTCTCTAAAATGTACTTTATTGTAAGAATGTTGAAACTGTTAAATTAATGCATCCAGGAGTTAGAGTGAAGTACGTGTTCATATAACTGCAGTATAATCACAGTAATGGCTGTAATATTCACGGATCATTTTATTCCTGAGCCGTCAGCAATTTTCCGGCTCTTTATCAAAAACATCATCATCAACCCCCTCTGTGTCTCCAAGGCAACTGCATAATTATCCACTGGAGAAGAGATTTCCTGTCTTTTATTTGCATTGAGAGTCGAATGCGACGTGGCTTTTATTTTGGCGCGTGTGTAGTTAATTGTGCAGGGGCTCTTATTCTGAAAAGGCGTTGTCAGTGTATAGATTTGACAATGTGAGTCACATTTTAAACTGCCAAAGTTTGTGTAGACATTTTCTGAGAGCGCAGATGTTGACAGCACATCTGCGCTCTCTTAAATTGTAAGTAATGGTGATTTTCTATCCCTGAAAAAACCTGTTTGAATATGCTGAATTTTGCAGTGTAAATTTGTATTCTGTTTTTTGCACTGATTTAATGTAAAAATAGAAAATAATATTTACTTTTCAGGGTTGAAAATTCAGAGTTTGAGAGTAATAGCGACATTTTATTACACAAACTTCTGACAGGGTGAGCGCTTTATGTTGAGGCCTGTATGAGTAAGTGTTTTTTTTTATCAGGGGCTTTGTGTGAATTTGTGTGAACGTGTGAATCTCGAAGACCAGATGGTGAGCAGCAGCAGGTTTTCAGTGAAGTTTCATTTTGGTAGCTCTTTTGCTTGATGTCCTTTATTTTACCGCTCTGTATGACTCATTGTTTTATTTTGGCGGGGAGTGTGTGTATTTCCTGCCACTGAGGAGCAGATGGTGACTGACAGCAGGAGGCGTTATTTACACAAACGCTACTATCAGTCACAACACACATGGATAATGGAATGAAAATTATACTTGTGTTCTAATAATAATAAGTGATACATTGCAGAGATATACAACAGTCAATATATGATGAGAGTATATAAGAGATATGAGGAAAACTAGCAAATGATATAGCGAAAAAGGACGTGCAGTTAGTTGGCATTAGAGCAGAGGAGGCAGAGGAGAGGGTTAGATTGAGGTAGAAAGAAAAACGTTGACAACACAGAAATAGAGAAAGCGGTTTGGCGGATCGAGATGGGAATTTTCCATGAAAAAAGTAAAAAGAGCTGGTACAGTTTTTACATCCAACATTATTAAGGGAAGGCGATTAAAACATTAAAGTCAGAGTGTGGATGTAAGCTGGTCGAGGACTGATGTTAACACTGAATTATTAAAGGCGCTCTGCACGATTTTTACCATCTTCAAAATATAAAAAACAGAATGAGTTCATTTTAAAACTGTTAGCAGCGGCCCAAATGTATTTGTCACTTGAACGCATTCCAGGCATCATAACTCTTTACCGTTATGTGTTTATAAGCACGTTTCACAACAATTTGGGCATCATGCCACTGCTGACTACCATAACTTTGCAAGCAAGATTTTTGCTCCCCATTTTTGTGAATTCACAAACAAGATTCCATCTTGTTAGGCTTCCGCTGTTACGCCCAAACCACCAATCAGAGGGCAGCATTCTGGGTTGAATGCCAAAATGAACAAAAACAAATAGTTTCTCCGACCGATGTACTTCAGCCTATTTTAGCATAAATGTGGCCTTTTTGGATCGGAAAATATGTCTGTGCTTTTCTCTCAACTGGATTTAACCCAATCAGATGTTTCTGCATATTCCGCTGTTGAGACGCTTTGACCAATCAGTGTGACGTTTTGTTAATTTTTTTTATCGTTCCACCGGATTAACGAGAGCCTTTCCGGATTGATTAATGTAACAGAACTCACTTCAGAGTGCTACACATATCCATCGGGCAGCAGGCAGGTAACAGAGCATGAGCGTTTTTTCCTCTTTTGCAGACGATATAAATACTTTATAATTAAGTGCAGACAGACGACATCGGGCTGATTCTGACCCAAAGAGCGGGGGAAAAACATATTTTACTCAACTACAAATATTGTTGGTTGGTCATTTTAAAGAGATTTCATGAAATATTGTTTCTGACATTATTTTAAGTAAACTGTTGATTAAAAGTATGTTATGTAGTGTTGCTTTAAATTTAGATATCCATCATGCCCAAACCTATGATAACCTGGTGCCATATTTATAGCATCTATTAAACGGCATTTTTCACATGACTCCGAACAACGAATCAGAATTCATCTTTCTCCACAAAGACCCTCCATAGAAAATGATGTAGTAACTGATAAAAAAGATATTGTGACTCATTCAAGCGTCAACTCATGACCTCAGCTCCAGCTAACCCTCTCCGTTATATATTCTTCTCCTACAATAACAAAGAACTTCACATTACCTCAATAAATCTCCTTCCTGTAGTCCTCTAATATCAGCATTCTTCTACCCATATTTTCACTATCCAAATCATCTCAATCTGGAAAAACCCGACCCTCTCTAGACAAGCTGTGCAAATCTCCGCTGCATTCTTGACATGAGCAAAAAGAACAGGGACTTCTTCTGCTCTGCTCCTGTCTGTTCCAATTGCTTCATGTTATTTGCTTTATATTAAAAGAACAGCGTCTAATTAAGGAGAAACTCAAGTGTGATCCCTGCAGCAGCAAACTCTACAGTTGTGGCTCATTAAAAAAACAAAAATTCTGCGCTTTCAGGATGAGAATAACAACCCATTTATGACAGACTGTTTGTAATGCAATGTAACGAGACAGAACAGAGCAAAAAGGGATATTTCTAAGAGGTGAGCGATATATTATGTACAGGAAAATATAAAAATTGTTGTTTTGAAGATATATTTCAAATCTTGTGGGTTGGGGCTTTATCATTTGAGAGAAGCCTGAAATGTGATCTGCTAATCTAAAACATGAATCCTATCCATTTCAGAACATGCTAATAAATGTCCAAATAACAGGGTTAGCAGGTTATACTCTTAATTAATCTGCATACTTAATCATTGCGGAGGAAAATGTGTTATTAAAATACGACCACTGCCAGTCAAATTTCGATTTGATTTGATTAATCTTGTGGTGCCAGCATATCGTTTCATATAAAACAATGATCAAAAAGATACAAAAAGAGCTGCTAAAAACAAAAGAGAAGAAACTTAAATAACTTTAATATTTTTTGAAAGGTATAAAGCTGTTTTTGCATGTACGTATGCATTTCATTCACATTTGTGCGATACTCAAACCCCAACCAAAAACATTAACACATTTTATATTTTTTTGGTTGGTATAGTTATCAGGGCAAAATTAACCATAATCTTTTATAAAATTACAGTGTGACGTAACACTTTTCACAACAGATACACCAAAGCAAGTTCCTATGTTTGTGAATTCTGTTCATTGACAATGGCAACAAACCTTTTTCTGATTCTGATTCTGATGCTGAGATCATTTATTTAACATGTATTTGAACTGTCTTTGTTCCTTTATTCATCACCTGTCCAGGTTTAATTCTGTTCAAAAGTCCACTTCACTGCTCTAGACCGCAGCACCAACAGTTCACATTATATTGGTCTGTATTGATTCATTTATAATCTGTGAATGGGCTGCACAAATCAGACTGAGAGAAACTTCACCACCTCATTATCGCCAAGTCTACCGCCTGTTACTGTTCACACCAGCACATACTGCCACACACACACACACACACACACACACACATGCACACACTGAAACACGGTACTGTAAATGTCTGTCACTGCAGCTCACATTCAAAATACAGTGTAATACCGCAAGGCAATTTGGAGCATTGAAGAGCCATGTTTTATACAAGAGCAGCTCATGGTGAAAATAAAATTATTTATGTTAAAAAATATATCAAATACCTTATCATATTATGTAAAAAAAATAAAATTACAATAATTCAGTGTATTTTGTAAATATTGTATATAATGAATTGAGACATTTTGAAGTGACACCCTTTTCCAGCACCTCACAAATATCAAAATAGTTCTGGTTTAGTTCTGGTTTAAAGTCTTGGTTATGTCCCGGTTTAGTGTAAATTTAATCCTGGATTAGATCTGGTTTAGTCCTGATTGTGGATGTCACAATATAAAATTTGGGTGTAATGATTATTGTGATAAAAAGTACTTTAGATTTAGATGAATTTCTTTAACTATTGACTGAATTAAAACCCACTTAATTTTTGCTTCTTAAACAGCCAGGATTATTATTTTTTAGTACTTACAATTGATTATATTGTGACCGAAATAATCACTATTTTTGTTTAACCGAATAATATTGAGATCCCTAAACTAAAGGTTAATAAATAAATAAATAAATAAATATTGTGACCTGAATAATCGTGAATATCTTGACATCGCTAGTCTTGATCTAGTCCTGGTTCAGTTTTGGGTTTAGTCCAGGTATAATCCTAGTTTTGATGTGGTGAATGTGCAAATGTGAGTCCTGAAATAGACTAAATTAATCTAGATCTAAGTTAGACCTGGTTTTGTCCTGGTTTATTCTTAATTTATTCTTAGTTCAGTCCTACCTTTAGCTGTCCCTCATTCCTCTGTACTCCTCATGTCTGTTTGGAGGATAGTTTCGGTATACTGTAGTTTATTTGTGTAGTTCCTTTTGTGGCATTGGCGGTTGATAGTGGGTCCAGAGTCCATTTTGATGTCACTGATCCAGGGCGTGGACTGGTTCTTATCACCTGCGCACAACAAAAGAAGGACTAAACAAGAACTAAACCAGGACTAAAGCGAGGTCTAATTTTGCTATTCTGGAAACTAAACATTCTTCATGACTCGACTGGCGTTTCCCTCGTCATCGAGTCGTGTCCGGGGGCAAAATGACAGATGTGGCGGCAACACTGGGCTCTCCAACCACCACCAATCACCCAGTCTCGCTCAATCATTCATGCAGCATTTGCGCACCCCGAGGGCCTGGCTCAAGTGCACAACGGCAGCCTGAAATGAAACGGGGAACAAAGTGACGACTTCCTATTACAAGTGATACTGTCGCTGAACAACAGATGCTCGTATGAAAACTAAACGACTGTGGTATAATTCTAAGCAAACCGGCTTTGACGTATGTGAGCAGCGGTTTTAAAGGATTAAGAACATCTGTAATAATATAACGTAAACAAGGTCACGTCATTCTGTAAAAGTGCAATGTGTGTGTGTGTGTGTGTGTGGACAAAGCAAGTGTCCTGGTTTCTCTGGTCCTGTTACCTCTCCTTTTCCTTGTTATTGTTTTAATATATTACAAGATGAATACAAAATAAAAACAAAGAGGACACAGAGAGAGAAAAAGAAAAAAGAATAAGAGTCTGCCATATGTCGTTTGTATAAGTCCCTTTTGTTGGCAAATTCTCAGGAAAAGTCAGTCTTTCCATTTTATAAATGTCCAATGTTATTTCAGTCCCGGTCTTTAACCATCGGCTCTGTCCCTGTCATCCATCTTCTTGTTATTGCCTTTTTTTGCTTCAAAGTACATTCTAGTTTAGTGTCAGTTTAGTCCTGGATTAGACCTGGTTTAGGCCTTTTTGTGGATGTCACAATATAAAACATTGGTTTAACAATTATTATGATAAAAAAGCACTTGATATTTACATGCATTTTTTTGACTATTGACTAAATTAAAACCACTTAATTTTGCTTCTAAAACAGTCGCGATTATTATTACTTTTACAATTGATTATATTGTGACCTAAATAATAAAGTTTTTTGTTTAGCCGAATATTAAGATCTCTAAACTAAATAAAGGTCAATAAATAAATAAATAAATAAATAAATATTGTGACCTGAATAATCATGATTATCTTGACATCCCTAGTCTTGATCTAGTCCTGGTTTAGTTTTGGGTTTAGTCTAGATTTTATCCCAATTTTGATGTGTTGAATGTGCAAGTGAGTCCACAGGTCCACAGGTATCCATCTATTGTTTTAATTGGTTGAGTTTTACATCCGAGATACATTATTTTAAAATTAAATGGAACGTCGGTGTTGAAGACAGACTGTAGAGACTGTAATCTCAGTCCAGTATTTATGAATAATTGGACAGTCCCAAAACGCATGATTGTGATGTGCTATTTGGCAGCCACAGTTTCCCCAACAACTAGTATTTCCCTGTGAATAATGAGGCACTTTGACATGGGGTCCGGTCCCTCTCTGATGACCACAGATGCTACAACAAGGTACTAAAGCTTAAGACCTTTGGTCATTTAGTTGATTAATTGGTCGATGGTGTCTTGGTCTTTAACTACCAATTACTATGAGGAAGTTTTCAAGAATTTATATTAACAACAGCAGAAATTAGTGATAATTAGAAATGAGTAATCTTGAGATTTGGGTGTGAACAGTTAGTTAAATTTGCCTTTAGAAATCACCGTTTACAAGTGGTTTTCTGTAAAGAAATATGTTTCACTGCGTGAACTCATATACATGGTCAAATCATAGGGATACTTAAAAGGTTCAAGCATCTTTTAATTAACTAATAGATGCAAAAAGTAGGTTATTCGATTATTCGACTCATCAAACAATAATTTTTATGGTACATTGAGACTTTTGAATTTCATTTCCAACCAATGAAATATGAAGAGTGAAGGCCTCAAGGTAATATTTACAAATAAAGTGTATTATCGATGAAAATCAGAAAATGTTCCATTATTTTTGGATATTTTGTTTTGATGAAGCCGCTGCCACTAAAAAGGATATAAAGAGGAGTTTTTGTATGTTTTTAGAGTCTGTATAGTCCAGATAACGATTATTTCTAGCCCTGCACAGATCTTTAGTCTAACATGAATGTCTTCAGTCAACTACAGCCCTATGAAGTACAATGCATTCTTCACATCCAACTACAAGTCCAGAGCCCCCCACACAATTGCCTGAAGAACTCAACACTTTATACTCAAGGTTTGAGACCATCCCCCCTCCCCCACTGTGGCCACCTCTGCCCACCAAACCCTGGTTGTTGTTGTTGTTGTTGTTGTTGTGGTGGTGGTGGTGTTTGGTAACAGTAACAATGCTGGACCTTTTCTCCCCGTCCGTGCATCTCTCAGTACTGGATGTAATTAGGTTGAACTGTCCCTTTCCCCTGTACATCTCTGTGCTGACGCTCCTTGCATTTCTCCCTCTCCTGTATATAGATTTGGGCTGTCTCCCTCCCTCTCTTTCTCTCCCTCCTTACTTTTATCTCAGTGGAGTGTAATGAGGCTGAACTGTGACTTTTTGACACAAAAGACCAAAATAACTCGGACTCGGAGAGAAAGCTCCTTCTAACTCAAGACTCAAGCTCCATCTCCAAGCTTTTCTGTACAACTTTAGAGCCACAGTATGGGCCATTTTGCAGTTGATGGATTAGATTGATGTTATTCTACTTTTTAGGTTGTGGGGAAGAAAACAGGAATAATCCTCCCAAGGCGCACAAGCTCTTTAATTAAGTATCTGATGATGAATCTTTTATTCTCGCCTAAATTCATTTTGTACAGTAATGTTCCCGTTTTGCTAAGGGGTTGATAGTTGAACCAGTTGAAAGAGCTCCCAGAGGCTGCCAGAACCTGTTAGTCTAATGTTTATGGAGGTGAGTGAAGTGAGAATGACTCCGACGGCCTCATGGGAAATGTAGTGTGTCAGATCTTTGTGCCTCAACGCAGAAGACGTGCTCTGATCTCTAACAAGGAACAAGACACACATGACTCTGAGAACAAGAACAAGAGGAGGAGAAGAGAAGAGAGGGAAAAATCAAAGAGGTTCATTCAGTAAAATACAAATGCAAGAGTGAACCAGGAAAACTATGGGTGCTCATTCATATATCTGTGCACTGTGTTTTGACAAATCTTTATTGGCCCAACTCAAACTCATAAGGGAAATGATTCAAACATTTTAACAGAAGATGTTTTATAACTGTAGGTGCTATCTAGAATCTCAGTTGAAATATCTTGAATAGCTTACATTCTTAAAGCACGTTTAGACCTTCTGGTCCCATAGACCGGTTCATCTTGGCGCGCTTCAGCTCAGTTAGGTTATCGGTAATTAACAGCCTACGTTTCCACGCCAATGTCACTCAAAATAAATAAAATAACAAATGCATTTGAATTATACTTTTTAATCATTACAAAGTGCAGCTCCACAGGCTGATGGAGCTGATGTTAGATGCATTCTGCACTGAAAATAAAATATTTTCTGTCTTGCATCAAAAAACAAGAAACTGCTGATGCTAATGTGTGCTCAAGTCTCAACATAAAGTTACCTTTAGTGGAACCTTTACGGTGGTTTATAAGATCAAGACAGAGTTGGGTGAGAAATTATTATTTTTAATTTTGATATCTTGT
The DNA here is from genome assembly GCA_015082035.1 of Chaenogobius annularis. Taxonomy (NCBI): domain Eukaryota; kingdom Metazoa; phylum Chordata; class Actinopteri; order Gobiiformes; family Gobiidae; genus Chaenogobius; species Chaenogobius annularis. The sequence continues at coordinate 368,746 of BJKM01000390.1, forward strand.
TTTTGCCTGCGTTCTCTTTATCTCTCTCGCTCTAGTGTGAATCCCCCGCTCTTAGCTAATGCTAAGGAGGGGCTAGACAAAGCAAAGCCAGTACCTCTTTGGGCCTCCTTCGGACCCCTTAAACAGGTTTCAGTTTAAGACAGCGGTGACACTCTCAGACCACAACTATCTGATCCAAAGTGAACCGAGGGGGCCTCTCCACAGATCTGACCAGTAACTTGGCCTGGGGGCGTCACTTGCTTGTCGCCATGGAGGTAGATTATGTTTAATACCTTAATATGAAACATTCCATGCAAAAGAGCAACCCACAGCATGTCGCAGAACTTTCACCAGAAAAGTTACATAGTACACCTTTATGGGAAGTCATTTTACAGATAAAAATGTTTAACAGAAATGTATTTTGTCTTATAAAGATTATGTTTATTTCATAAACGAGATATTAAAAATATATGGTAAAGTTGGTCAAATCATTTTTAATGAGATTGTTGTTGTTTTCATTGTTTTGCCAGAGACCTCACAGTTTACACCACACAAACAAACCTACAACTGATTCAAATAGAACTCCAACCGCATGAATAACTGAACTGAACCAGGACCAAAGCGGAACTCAACCGGGTCTAAATCAGCACAGGCGCAGGTCTAAAGCAGGCCTCAGCTCATATGGTGAGTATGATGAGAGCTGAAGTCGGTGTCCGAGTCTATCAGAGTCATGCGGCACCAAACAAACAACATCACTGTCTCGCTCCACCTTTGACCCGGGTTCGGAGCAGCACACAGGAGCAGCAGCACAGTCCAAATCACCCAGGACTCCAAAGTGACGATGGGAGAAGTATAATATGAATTTTCACAATATCACGTCACAGTTTTTTAAGCAATTTTTTTTTTTTTTTATGATATCGCCAAGATTTGAGCAGATTGTCACAGAGATCAGACCACATTTTTTTAATCGCAACATCACCCAGCCCTATTCCAAATGTAATATATTACAATAACCTGCTGTTGACCCATAATACATTTTTTGACTACTCTATTAACTTCTACTACTTAAATAACTGCTATATTACTAGCAATATGTTAGTGTCCTCATTTTTTCTGCTTAGAGTAATAGAGCCCTAATAAATACCATTACAACTACAGCCACAGCACCATCTAATGCAACTGCCACCATTGCTACAACTTCCACCATCCACACTGAGACTGTTGGACTGCAGTGCCGGGTCATTTATTACTGAGTTGATACAGATTCATACTCGGCAGGGCGGCAGAGCTGGATATGTTCAGGTGTAGAACCGTTGAGCCATGTTATAAAAGCAGAATGTTGAACACTGTAGATAACGAGATCATTTGTCATTTTGTGTCCAAACTCATTCTTTAATTAAAACATGGGAAGGATCTGAAAGTACTGAAGTAATAAAAGAGCTGTCAATTGCAGCAGACACAAAATGAACTGGAGAGACACCTGGACAAGACCAGGACTAAATCTGCAGGGCCAAACTATCAGCTCAGACTAAACTCAAACCAGGATCAAACCAGGACAATAGTGAAAGCAGAGTATTATAAAGTACTGTACTTCAAAATACAATTCACTTCGAAGTATAATGAGGAAATATTTAAAAAGTGACTTGAATAAATGAAGTAACTCTATATTTCCACCCCAGTAAAATAGTTCAAAGTTTCCTCAAACAATATTTTGCGAAGTAAGGATTACTACAAAATATCTGAGCCACAGTAAAACCAGGTCTAAACCTGTTCTGGACCACAAGTTCGTGCACACAGACCTGAACTCAAACAGGAATGAAACCAAATGAAAACTGTGATGGATTATAACAACCCAGGGTACTCTGGGGCGCGTACTCACAATGCACAATTTTCACTCGTCTGAAGTATCAGTTGACACTGTGGACTTTCAGGGTAAGTTCACAATTGTCCTTGTTGGGTCCTGGTTTAGGTCCAGTTTAGTCCAGATGTAGACTTGGTTTATTCTTTTTCTAGTCCTGGTTCGTTTAGTCCAGGATGAGTTCTGAATTTAGTCCAAGTCCAGTCCTAATTTTGATGTGGTCTATGTGCAAGTGTGATTGCACCCTAAATCTTGCTGTGAAACCAGCTCTGAATCAGCAGAAACATACTTTCTTCAAGCCATAACTTTGATGTTAAACTCTGCTCTGCAGCAGCCACCTCTGAACGAAATGTTTGGGTTTTTGAATACAGCATGCTCCTCAACAAGCTTGTACCACAGGTATTAACAAGTCTAAACACTGATCAGGACATAAGGACATAAGGACTCAGAATGCGCACATGATTGTACATATATTATAACAAAAGAAACATCTGTGTTTCTGTGCATCACATAACCACTGCACAGAGCCACCTGACCCTGAACTGAACCAGGCTTGAACCTTTACTTCCTGAACCTATAATCCTGAAACTAACGTTGAACATGAATGCAAATCTATAGATGAAATCCTGTTTACATACAGGCATAAATCTGTTTACATATACAGTAGACTTGTAGCCTGCTGCTGCTGCTGCTGCTGCTGCTGCAAGAACTTGGCACATGCTGACCCTTGGAACAGAACCAAGGACTAAACCAGGAGTAAACCTTTAATGAACAGGACTAAACCAGGATGAGAGGGACCAATATAACAGCCTGTTATAGCCACATACGGTTCAGTGATACTACACATCCTTGTACACTGCTCCAGCAGGGCTGACCCGGGACTAAACCTGGATCACACCTGGCTCAAATCAGGACCTAAGTCAGCACTGGACTAAACCTGTCCCTGGTCTAACCCGTGCTTCTCTAAATCAGGGGGAGACTTACACCCGGGTCGTTAACCCGGTCCTCCTTGCCGCTACTCAGAGCCAGAGAGACAAAGGCAGTAGCGGCAGTGAGCGGTCACAATGCGCTGACTCCGCACTGGCTTCACACACAGGCACAGCAATCACAAACAGCACGAGCACATGCCGCTCGCACATGCACGTGCACTCAACCACAGCCTACCTTCATAATCTCTTCATCTCGTGCCTGTTTCCCGCTCTTTGCTGCGGGTTTGAGACCGTTATTGCCGTTTATTTCACCGCTTCTGCCGCTGATGCTGCCGCTCTGCCGCCGCTGGAGCCGCGCTGCTGTGACGGACGGACGCACGGGCGGGTGCGCGCGGGCGTCACACTAGGATTGCGCGTGCAAGTGGTGCGTGCATGAGGTGCAGTGCAGGTAGTGCGCGTGCGTGAGGGGGTTGTAGTGAAACACGCGTCAGTGCTGCTCCATCGCGGTGTCAGGGTGGGCGTAAATGTGTGTGCAGGCGCGTGCGTGACTGTGCGTAAGGTAGTGCAGGAGGTGGGACCAAAAGGGGGATTCAGGGTGAGAGGTGACGTCACATCGCGTGTGTGAGAAATGTTTTTGCTGCAGCGTGAGGACTGTTTAATTTCATGATTAAAGTAACAGTATAACTTTGACCACCAGAGGGAGCAGTCTGTGGTCGAACCCAATGGTCCAACAATAGACCTAAACCTATAGATCTAAGATCTTTACTTCCAAGGTCTAACTCAATCCCGAGTCTTAAAGGAAAATACACAACTTGGGCTAAAGACAAACATATCCAGGCTGAATATACAAAAGTCCCCCAATGGCCAATGGCATATTGTTTTCCATTTTAAGAAGAATAAGAAGCTGAGGTGTCCCTGACAAACCCCAGGTCACCCTTGTAAAAGAGGTTACGATCTCTGGATTTCTTATCTGGTCAATAATAAAGAAATGAAATCAAAACATCCATGTGCTTCCCACCCCTCTCTTCATCTCACGCCTTTTAGCACTATAAAGTTTAAACATAAAACTGTGATGTACAAAAAAAGCTCAAACAAACAAGGTTGAAAACGAGAACTTTCAACCACAATTCTAAATTGAATTCTATCTTCTAAATGTTATTAATTGTTTTCATTCTTCTTGGGAGGGAAGGAGCTTTTTACCTGAGTATCAATGCGCATGCACACAATTAGGACAAGTTTTGTGCTACAATATGTGGAAGAAGACTGGGACAGTTGGAATTAAAAAAGCTGATGCAAATATAAAACAATTGAAAGATGATGGAAATGTTAAGTAATGCAAGAAGAGTACTTATCATGTACTAATAATGCATTGCACTACCTATGAGAGTTCTAGTAAATTAATAACGGACAAAAGGGGGTGGAACCAACTTTTTAGACAGAAAAATGAACACAAATATTCTACAACATATGTCACCAAAAGGTTCCTGGTCAGACTTGAATGGTACCCCAGATTATCTTAAAAAAGTGTCTCCATGTCTCTTTCTGTGAGAAGCCATACAAAAAAGGACCTGGTGGTAATAAAATAGTATCAGGAAAGGGTAGTGAAGACCCCTTAAGGCACCAAAACACAATCACCTCCTAATTCTGCTGTCAAAGGTTGCATTGGTCTGATGCCTAGGGCAATGCTGCTCTCAGAGGATAGAGCCATGTATGCACAGTATTGTTGAAGGCCAAGGTGTAATAAACTATACTTTAATAGAACCATGACGCTAAAGCTTCAATATCAATGATGAAACCGACATGTATCCAACATTCTGAGTGAGTGATTACCAGTTTTTCTCTAAAAAATTACCACCCTTTCCAATATGGCGTTCATTACCAACGTTTGCGTCACTTCTCTGCGACGCATTGGTGTGACGTCATGTGTGCTGGACAGTTGTGGTGCAGTTCGCGCTCACAGCTGCACCGTAGTGAAAAGTGAAGATTTAGTAGAGAATAACACAAGAATAAAACTGTGGTGAGTAGAAATAAACGCTGAGGTCCTTAGTCACACATCAAACTGATATTTGATATGAATACTGGTGCGTTACGGTCATATTTAAGGCCATTTTAATGTCAAACTGTTTTGTTATACTTCTGTTTTACATATTCGTTATAATTGTGGTTGCTGATTTGTGTAGAGAAATTTCTTGCAAACGTGTATTGAGATCCATGGAGGATAGAATTGAAGTTAACCTGAATGTAAATTGACCCACAACAATGCTCTACAGCCTTATTCATTATAGAGATGTGCTACAATAAGTGGTACACAGCCATTGTGCACACTGGCAATATGCACATAAAAAAAAAATTAGAATATCAGAAAGTTAAACCCATTTATAATATAGATTAATTACACAGTGAAAAATGTCATGCTTTTTTTTCTTGACATTTTGATAATTATGGCTTGTGGATAAAACAAACCCAAAATTCTGTGTCTCCGAAAATTTTAATATTTTATCTATCAATTAAACAAAGGATATTTTAAATAGAAATGTCAGGGTTCTGAAAAGTATGTTCATTTTAGCGTGGCATGGAGACAATTAACCTGTGGCACTGCTCAGGTATAATGAGCATTTCCATAGAGCTTCCTGTGATTTGACTGTGGACTTCAGAAAACACAGTGGACCAACACCAGCAGATTACTTGGCAGCCCAAATCATCTCTGACTGTAAATTTCACATTGGTCTTCAAGCAATGTGGATTCAGTGCCTCTCCGCTCTTCCTCTAGACTCTTGGACCTTGATTTCCAAATGACATACAACATTTACTTTCATCTGAAAAGAGGATTTTTGAGCACTAAGCAATAGTCAAGGTCTTTTGCTCTACAAATGGCTTGACACGGGGAGTGCGACATTTGTATCCCATGTCTAGGATTGGTTTGTTCATAGTGGCTCTTGATGCGCTGACTCCAGCCTCAGTCCACTCCATGTGAAGCTCCCCAAAATTCTTGAATGGATTTTGCTTGACAATCCTCTCAAGGCTGCGGTCATCCCTTTTGCAGGTGCATCTTTCCCTACAACACTTTTTCCTTCCACTCAGGTTTCTATGAATATGCTTGGATACAGCTCTGAACAACCAGCTTCTTCAGCAATAACCTTCATGGCTTACCCTCCTTGTGTGATGGGCAAAATGAATCAAGACTTTGAAGCTAAAGTGGGCGTGTCGAGCTGAAGCCTCGAAATAAACTCTGTCAGTAACAAGGAAGTCACCTGACCAAGGCTTCAGTTTATGTGAAATCAGAAATTCAAGAAATACTGTGTTCAAGTGAGCAGAAAACCTTTTATACACATCATTGTTATTGTTATTATGCACAAAAGTTCATACTACTGGTAGGAAACCTTCAAAATAAACTTTTCCTTCTTTGTAATACATTTAAGTTCCCAGTAGATGGCAGTATTTTGAGGCTTCATTCCGTGTAGGCAGTGACTGGCTGAGGCCTCATTGGTTCACGAGGCTTCACTATTGAACTTTTTCACAATATTCAAATTTTCTAAGACACTGAATTTGTTTTTTTTATTGAAAATAAAAAATAAAATCAAGAAATAAAAGATTGAAATATTCCATTATATATATTCTATATACGAGTTTCACTTTGTGAAATGAGTGAGATTTAGAAACATACTTACTTACGTGCTATTATTTATTCAGTAGCATAATATAATCTTTCAGTTTGCCATTCGTTGGAAGATGTCCTCCAAGTCAGATCCTTCTGATTCTGCAATGAAGTCCGTCAGACGGTCCCCACGTTTTTCCCCTCAGGTTTGTTTTTTTTGTTCTGAATTTCTATCCTATCCATAAAACATAAATCTGCAAAGATTATTATGAATATGTCAAGTATATTTTCCAGTATACATAAAGGAAAGTGATGGTCCCGTCAACAAGTATAGAAGTATATTTACTTTATTTGAGACGGGGACCGTGCAAAGTATACATTAACCTTATCAGGAGAGATGCATTTTACCAGGTTGTAGCTCAAGTGCTAATTTCCAGTTGTCCCTGGGCAGGCTGATGTTATTAAGTCCCACTGAGGGGAGGAGCCTAGTAGTGTCCATCCTACATCTCAGACAGTTACAGGGCTGATGTCTTGGTTAATCTCCACAAACAAATCATAACAACCTGTATAAGTCCATGTGTTTCAAACTGTAAATGATCCTTGCTAATGATCAACTTGGACTCTCTGGACTCTTGTTTGTGTTAAAATGTGTCGTGCGTGATTTAAGGGAACAAACAGCAGTTCTGTTGGAGACTCAACCAAGGGAAGCGCGGACAGCAAAGGAGAAGGCAGGCTGCAAGAGGCGAAAAGAAGAGGAAAGATGGAAAGAGAGCAGAGAGAACAGGAGCTCAACCAGAAGCTACAGCAGCTGGTAAAGAACATTACTTGACCAGCTTCTATGATAAGATGCTTTCTTCCCTATTTGACTGCAATGAACTGCTGCAACTACTGTAGATATTGCTGTCTTCTTGAAGTTCAGATCCAAAAAGGAGAAGAAGAAAAAATCTTTTATATTATTAGTTTTGGACCTCAGGCTTTTTTCCCGTCTTTCACTTCCACGACCTGATGTATGTGCATGTATGCCCCTTAATGTACGCTTATTCTTTTGTTTCATATTCTGTACTTCCAGGACCTGTCAAATCGTTCAGCCGCAGTTGACACTGGACTAGTATATTCTGAAGAGTTTACCAAACATAGGAACTTGTGGGACACAAGGTAAAAAACATAGTTATAATATGCACACTTTGACTGTGACTTGTATGTGTTTTTTATAATTAATTTGTGGTGTTTAGTCACCCAGAATGCCCAGAAAGAGTGCAAAGGATTGTGGAGGAGCTGGAAAAACAGGATCTACTTAGTCGCTGCACCAGAATCCAGGTATACATTTTTTTTAAATGGCTGGCTGCTTCATACTGAATTCAGTTAATGACAGGAAATGTAATCTTTTATAAACTTTTGAATAATGAACATGAGAACGTTCATGACACTACCAACTGCAGCTTGCCCAAACACTCACTGCGTTTACATGCAGGCCAGAAAAATCAGAGAAGTTGCCTTGTCCGATTTAAAAAGTGCATGTCAACCCGGGCACGTCGATTGAGGTGCTGTGGATTAATTCTCCCAAATCCACTTGGCCCAAATGGTCCTGACCTATTCTAGTCCGTATTCAGATATCATGAATACGATCAATCGGACTGCTCGCGCAATTGCATGTTGTACTCGCTAATACACAAGCTCCTGCAGAACACACACATGGACAGTCGACTCGTGAACCCCGAACGTATTAACAACAACTCAGCGCAGCTAGAGAGCGTGTACAAGACGATGGCGACTCGCATGTTTAGTAGGATTGGCGCACGCACAGTCACAGCTTCAGGGCTGAGAACGTCCTCCATCTTGTCTCGCAGTTTAACAAATGTCTCACATATCATACGGAAATTTCCCACCCATTCTGAATCTGTCAACGCCTCCAGAATTACTGTCTCCCACCATTCCTAACTGCGAACCCGCATCCACAGTGAACGGGGTGTGTGCGATTCACCTGTTGTGGGCCAGGGTTTGTTGTGCTCGCCTGTTTGGATTGATTTACTCTGACCAGTTTTGGGGGAAAGTTATTTATTTATTTTTCTTTTTAGCACAGTCCGATTTCTCTGCGCGTGTAAACGTAGTGAGTGAAGAACTTCTAACACCTTTTACCTTCACTTTACTGGCTTCAATCTTTGGTGACGTGATTCTTTATGTATCATTCATTCACCACCATTGCAAGGGGACAAATCTACTACACATTCTAGGCTCAAAATACTATATAATGTTCTTTGACCATAATGACAGCTTTTTTTAACCACAAATCAATTCAACCCCTAAAAAGTTAATCTATGTAAAAGTCCAGAAATGTGTTTTAAATCACGTTTCAAAACACATTTACTTTCTCAATAGATAGTGATTTATGTGCTGTTGTTATTGTATTCTCATTATAACTTCTCTGAATGTTTAGCCACGAAAGGCAACAGACAAGGAACTGCTACTCATTCACTCGTGAGTATCCTTTGTATTCTGGGTAAACTTGTACAGCAGAGACGTGGATTATCTACCTACACATGACATCACATTTGGTCGATCGGAACAATGTATTATTATTCCTACTACCTATATGACTGTGCTATTACAATTATTTACTTTAAAAATACTGTAATATTATAATGAAGAAATGAATGGACATAATCTGGATGTCATCCCTCTGTCTGTAGGCAGAGCTACGTGGATTTGATGCACTCGACCCAAACAATGACAGAGGCTGAACTGAGATCTCTGTCAGAAAAATATGACTCAGTTTATCTCCATCCGGTGAGATAATTTAAATAAATATGGTATTCTGGTTTAAACGTGTGTGTGTTTTTTTATTTCTTTATTATTTAATTGCCTTGTTTCTGTCCATCTGCCACTGTGCAGTAGAAGCACAATTATAGAAGCATTTTTGAAAGTCTACTAGAATATTTTCCCACAAAACATTTATTTATTTATTGCAATTCAACAATTTAATATAATTTTCTCTCTGCGCAGGACTCGTTTTCTGTAGCAGTTCTGGCTGTGGGCTCTATCCTGCAGCTCGTCGACAGAGTCCTCACTTCCGAACTCAGGAATGGATTTGCTCTTGTCAGGTACAGCGTTGTATTATACTCTTTAATCATCTTGTTTCCATAACGTTAACGTGTGTTCCCGTTTTCCTCTCAGACCTCCTGGACACCACGCTCAAAAAGATCAGGCGAATGGTTTCTGTGTGTTTTAATAATGTGGCCATTGCAGCTCGATACGCTCAGACCAGACATCGAGTCAGCAGGTAAGATGGTTTTTGGAAATGTAAGATAAGTAACATAACTTGTAAAGTGTGAGTGCCTTGATCATTCAGATAAGACTTCATTTGATCGTTTTGACTTATACAGAGTGCTAATCGTGGACTGGGACGTGCACCATGGACAGGGCATCCAGTACAGCTTCCAGGACGACCCCAGGTGAAGATACATTCTTTTGAATCAATCTTGTACACCTCAAGGATCTTTTGTCATTTCAGTATCTGGTGTAATTTAAATATACATTCAATAATATTCTTGTCTGCTTTGACCTCAGATCCTGCTCCTGACAAACTGTTTTAAACTGTTACTTCCTCATTTAACATTTGACATTTAAAAACAAAAATATGCTGCAATGAATTTTAATTGTTTGTATTTTGTTTAGTGTTCTGTACTTCAGCGTCCACCGCTTTGAGCATGGATCATTTTGGCCTCATCTTTCTGAGTCAAACTCAGATTTTATAGGGGACACACGAGGGGCCGGACGAACCATCAATTTACCCTCTGGAACAAGGTCAGCATTTACCAATATTATAATGTCTTTATAGTGACGTCACCTCAGGAGCGTGTTTCAGCAATTCTCATTCAAAAATCCCATCACATAATCTATAATCATTCACTCTCTTCCAGACTGGAATGACTGATGCAGATTACATTGCTGCTTTCTATCACCTACTACTTCCTGTTGCTTATGAGGTAAAAAAAAAATAAAATAAAGACAAGAAAAAAAAGAAAGAAAGAAAGATTGTAAATTCCTTCAGAAATAAATCATGTGTTTTCTCAGTTCCAGCCTCAGTTAGTCCTGGTTTCAGCCGGGTTTGACTCTGCAGAAGGAGACCCTAAGGTAGAATACTGTACTATCATGGTTGTAATATTTGTTTAGAATTAAAATAATGTATTTACTTGTCTTCTTTTCTTTTTGTCAGGGCGAGATGTGCATCAGTCCTCAGTGCTTCCAGTTTCTAACACGCCTCCTCATGAGTTTAAGCCGAAGGACACATAATTCTAGCTCTAGAGGTAATTAAAAACTAAACCAAGATTAAGAAACTCATCTTTTATAATGTATTCTCTTGCTCTTAGGGTGGTTATAACTTGGCACAGACAGCAGAGGGCGCTGCAGCTTGTGTGAAAGCCTTACTGGGTGGAGCCTGTCCTCCCCTGTCTCCGCCCACTGCACCCTCAGACAGGTATTCCCGTTAAGCTACAGGAAAAGGATAACACTTGCTATACATATTCAAAACATTTTTTTACACTAATGGGGTGATTGACAAATATTAAATCAGTAAATGTTCATTTTAGTGCTCTGGAGTCCATTTCTCAGACCATCAGTTCCCTGTATCCGCATTGGCCTTCTCTCCAGGTTCTGGGTAGGTCCTGTTTTAACCACTCACCTATTTATAACCACCTTTATTAAACTGCAGTACTGTTCGATAATAATGTGCAATAATCTCGTTTTGTAGAGGGATGTGCCTTTTCTGGTAGTGAAGTGATGAGGGAATCGACCAATCAGGGAAGCCTGTGTTGCCTAAGTCCCCCCCCTTCGGTTTCCACAAAGACTGGATTGGTTTATGATGAGAGGATGATGGAGCACCCTCAACTTGTGGGACAGGTAAAGAGGTTGCACCGGTTTTTATGCTTAATCGCGTTTTCTCGTGATTAAGAATATAGACTTTTTTTTATTCAGACATCACCCAGAGCAGCCTCAGAGGATCTCGAAGATCTACACTCGACACCAGCAACTGGGTCTGGAGCAGCGCTGTGACAGACTCGAGGTGCGACCGGCGACGGAGGAGGAGCTTCTGATGTGCCACAGGTAAAATTGAAACCAAGATTTAAAGCTGGAATTAAAACTAAAAAAAGCAACAGACTATTCAGGTGGCTGTTTTAGAGCTGGTTTAGTCCTGATTGTCTAGTCTACCAGGTCTTGCACATTTGGCTGGTTTACGGTGTACACACACTTAAGTCTGCATCAGAACCTTTTTATTAGCAGCTACTTTTAGCAGATTAAGTGTGAGTTTACAGGAATATGAACACATTTTTCCACACGGGACTAAACCAAGACTTTACCACCAAACCATGGCTAATCCGCATGTGTTATTTTTCCAGTGCTGATCACATTGCTCGTATGAAGGCCTCCTCTGATCTGAAGCCCAGAGACTTGCAAAAAGAGACTTCAAACTGGGGGAGGAGTTTAACTCGATCTTCTTGAATAATCAGAGTTATGAGTGTGCTCTGATGGCAGCGGGGGGCTGTTTCAGAGCCGTGGAGGCCGTCCTCACTGGACAGGTGAAACACACTGACTTTACTGATTTACAACTTTGTTCTTATGGAAACAGCAACAACTAAAAAGAGAGAGTTAAATACTTCTTTGTCTGTAGGTCAGTAATTCTGTGGCGATAGTGCGGCCCCCTGGACACCATGCAGAGAAGGACTTCCCCTGTGGATTCTGCCTCTTTAACACACGGCAGCGCTTGCAGCTCGGTTTGCTCAGAAAATCTCTGACAATAGCCATCACTCCGGGTCTCTGATTCTGGACTGGGACGTTCACGACATGGCAACGGGACTCAACACATGTTTGAGGATGACAAACAGGTGAGCGCGTCTTGTCCTGCAAAATACAGAAATCTTACAATATTAATAATTAGTCAATATTAATATTAAATTGAACACCTTACTTTTCTCTCTTCAGTGTGTTAGTATGTATCAACTTCATCGCTAACGACAACGGCAGCTTCTTCCCCTCCTCATTGGACGCTGCATGTGACAAAGTGGGCGTGGCCACAGGGGCGGGCTTCAACGTTAACGTGGCCTGGAGTGGAGGGAGGATGGGGGATGCAGAGTACATCGCTGCATTTCATCGAGTCGTCATGCCCATCGCCACCCACCGAGGTGAGAAACGGTTTAGATGCTCTATTCAAGTGGTGGTGGTGGTGCAGGTGGTGGCATGGTGTGCAGGGTGGTGGTGTGGTCAGGTGGAGTGGTGCAGGTGTGGTGCAGGTGGTAGGGTGGCAGGTGAGGCGTGGTGAAGGTGCCGGTTCGGTGTGGTGGTGGGCAGTGGGTGGAGGTGGTGGTGCAGGTGGTGAGGTGGTGTGTGGTGGGTGCAGGTGGTGGTGGTGGTGGCAGGTGGTGGTGGTGGTGCAGTGGTGGTGCAGGTGGTTGTGGGTGGGGTGGCGGTGGTGCAGGTGGTGGTGGTGGTGGGTGGTGGTGGTGGTGGTGGTGGTGGTGGTGGTGGGTGGTGGTGGTGGTGGTGGTGGTGGTGGTGGTGGTGGTGCAGGTGGTGGTGGTGGTGGTGGTGGTGGTGGTGGTGCGGTGGTGGTGGTGGTGGTGGTGCAGTGGTGGTGCAGGTGGTGCAGGTGGTGGTGGTGGTGGTGGTGCAGGTGGTGGTGGTGCAGGTGGTGGTGGGTGGTGCAGGTGGTGGTGGTGGTGCAGGTGGTGGTGGTGCAGGTGGTGGTGGTGGTGGTGGTGGTGCAGGTGGTGGTGGTGGTGCAGGTGGTGGTGGTGGTGCAGGTGGTGGTGGTGGTGCAGGTGGTGGTGGTGGTGCACACATTGAACCCTTGTAGATGCACACGTTATCTGAATTTTAAAATGAATTCGCCACATAAACATGATTTATCAGAAGTTATAAAATGTGAAATACTGACGCAAATGCATTCACAAAAGGCTAAACTAAATGGACCATGACCTCTTTTTGTTTCAGTTCAGCCCAGATCTGGTCCTGGTCTCGGCTGGGTTTGATGCGGCTCGTGGAGATCCTTTAGGGGGATACAATGTGACTCCAGAGGGGTACGCTCACCTCACACATCTACTGCTTACTCTGGCTTCAGGGAGACTAGTCATGATCCTGGAGGTAAGACCTGCGATTTAATTTAGTACGTCCTAAATTGGAGACCAATTTATTCCTGATTTAGTCATGTATATTTGTTAGTATATCTTAATGTGGGTTTTAGACTCGCCATTCTCAAACTGTGGTTCAGGAGCCATGTGTTGGGGGTCCCCCCCAAAAACATTGATCATTACTTAAATACTACAATATCTTATGATGTACAGTCCTAAACATTTAAAGATTTGATGGGAACAACCATGCAAATTAACATTTAATTGTGATGTCATGGTGGAGAACGATGTTGGGTCCCTTGGGATATTTTCAGACCAATAAGGGTTCCTCAAAGAGGAGAATTTCTGGTTTAGACTTCAGAGGCATCAGTCCTCCCAGGCTTTACACTTATTCCGGCCTTTCACCAGTTTTAGACCTGTTTTCAGTCCTGTTTTTTTTCTGCTTTTGTCATTTTGAAGCCTTTTTACTCTGGTTTGGTTTAGACCTGACTTTACACTTTACTCTTCACTTGTCTGTTCTGCACTGTACCACAAACATTACAATCCCAATGTAGGAAATTAAAGAAGTTTCATAGCTGGTGTATCCACTGCACAGTTCTATTGTGCTGGTCTACAGCACAGCTTTAGTTGAACTCTAGTGAAAGATTCAATCTGCGCAGATTAGATTGCAATTAATCTCAGACTGCCCTCGGAGCAATGCTGAGGTGGTTTGGATTAATTCCGTTGGGAGTCATTTTCATCGAACGCCCTCCACAGGCTTTTTTCTTATATACGTACATGGTTAGTTGTGGTTAGTGCAGCTTTCAAAGCCTGTGACCGCGAGAGCGCAGCAGTGCTCCTACACCGCAGTCGCAGATGTTCTGCATGTGGTCTGAGCAAGGCGTTCGTCCTGGTTGGGCTTTAACCGTGTTGTCTTTAGGGAGGCTACAACTTGACGTCCATCTCCGAGTCCATGGCCCTTTGTACCTCTGTGTTTACTCGGAGACCCGCCCCCATCAATCCTGTCTCCGCCCCCTCATCACAGCGCCGTCACATCCATCAACGAGGTCATCCGACACCATGCTCCATTCTGGAAGTCACTACGGATACAAAGTTAGTACAAACTGGAACTGGCAATTGTAATCCCTCTAAATTACGCTTTCATTATGCAATTTCTTTGGTCCTTTTTACCTCTCTCTAGTCCCAGATTCGGTGCGTGAGTCGTTGCCATCCCCAAAGCATCGTGGGAGACGCAGTTCTAAAGGAAAAGGCAGAAAGTCTGATCAGAACGACAAACCTCCACTTCCTCCCTCAGATTTAGACCAGCTCACGCAGGAATTGGCCGGATTAGACATCACTCAGACTGCTGCTGTGGGCGGGGCCAGACCCAAACTCCGTCCCAGCTCTGGAAGACTGGACAATCAGGGACAGAAGTTGTTAGAGAAAAGTCAATCAGAGTCACAGGTGAAACTAAAATAGATCCAAATATAGTGTTGATTTGTTATGTAGATTAGAAATGTGGTTCTAATTTAGATTGGATATTTTAACATGTTTTGACTTGAATGATATTTAACGATGTTGTCTTGAATGATATTTTAACATGTTTGTCTTGAATGATATTTTAACATGTTTGTCTTGAATGATATTTTAACATGTTTGTCTTGAATGATATTTTTAACATGTTTGTCTTGAATGATATTTTAACATGTTTGTCTTGAATGAATATTTTAGGTTGTCGCTGCCACGGACTCGGAGATGGCTGTTCCCAAAAAAGAGCCCTCACCTGTAAAAGACGGGGAAACGGGAGTTTCACCTCTGAAAGGGGCGGAGGCTGAACTCTCACCTGTGAAAGGGGAGGAGCCTGGTGCAGAGGCAAAAGGAGCCGCTGGTTGGTCCAAGACAAACCTAGAAGTGTCGTGTGGAGTGGAGATGGGTGGTGTAAGAACTGATTTCACTTTTTCACATTGAGAGATTGGGGTTAGTCGTAATTTGGATTTAAAAGTTATGAGTCAATTTGAGATTAAAAAAGATATATATATGATGGCTGTGATATATAGAATGTTAGATGTGAATTGTGGAGAAGATCCATATGTACACAATCCTTATGTTTACTCTTCCAGAACACCTTGTTTGTGGTGGACCCTCTTCCCTGGTGCCCTCATCTAGTCTCTGTGAAACCGCTGCCCCCTGCTGGTGTAGATATATTCAAACCCTGTGAGGACTGTGGCTCTGATGTGGAGAACTGGATCTGTCTCACCTGCTACAAGGTTAAAAGGCCTCGTGTAGTACATTAAATACAGCATATCATTTTGGATGAGGCTGGCATTTTACTGGACCCAGAAGTAATTATGATCCTTGGGCTTCATCAGTGTCTTTATAAATCATGGCTTATCTCTGTCAGGTGTTCTGTGGCCGGTATGTGAACGAGCACATGGTGATCCACGGAGTCACAGCAGAACATCCTGTGGTTCTGAGCTACGCTGATCTGTCAGTGTGGTGCTACGTCTGCGAATCCTACGTCCACAACCAGGTACTGCTACTATTACTGCCATTACTGCTGCTTCAACCACTACTACGATACTGTACAACTGCTGCAGCTACAAATAGTTCTTCTGTCACTACTGCTACTACTGGGCAGTGCTAAGTTTGTGGGATTGAATAGTGTCCTTGATAAAAGATACAATCGCATTACAAATACACATTTCTAATTTGTTTTTTATTTTGTTCTTAGGTTTTATTTGAAGCAAAAAATGCAGCTCATTGGGCCAAATTTGGAGAAGAGATTCCTCCCTGGACTTAAAACAAAAAAAAATATTTTAAAACGTATTATTCTAGTTGTTTTATATTTTATCTCCTCAAATACTTCTGCTCTGTGTGAATGGACTTTAAAGGAGCGTCACCATTGAGAGCGACTCGCCAGCAAGTTTTACTGAAGTCTCCAGCAAGTTTTTTGAATTGTATTTTGAGAATTTTTAAGTTAAAAGTGAGATTTGAATGTTTTATAAACAAAAAATGTCAGTATTCATTTAAGTTTTGTCACTTTAGAAATATTCTCATGCTGTAAGACCCAAAGCAGCCCCCTTTGAGAAAATGCCTGTTGTATTATTTTGTCCTGGTTTAAAAACCTTTTAAAATGTATTTTATGTTCCAATTGAGAACTGGGTTGTGGCATTTTTGTGGCTAGATTCTAATTTTAGGAAATAAACCAATCAAATATACGTTGGCTAAAATAATACTGCTCGAATAAGCTGATTTAAGCCATTAGTTCAAATATCTCTCAGCTAAAGTCATTCATAGGTCTTGAACGATATCTGTGTCAGTATTTGTGACTGTAGAACCCCAGGCGCTTCTTTCATGTTTTTGTGATATGAATGTTTGGTTTTGACTCTTGTTTGTGTTTTTTGCCTGGTTTTGTTTGGATGTAGCTGAGGCCTGTGCGTTTTGTGCAATATTCTCTCATTGTATGAAAAAAATCTGAAACTTTGTACTTATTTCAGAAAGATTAAACGTGCAAATGTCACTTGCACATCTCTTTGTTTCAATTACAATTGTTGGTAATGATATTTTTATTACACAAACACTAAAATCTACTGTTTATCTTGCATTTGTCACGAGGAAAGTTTGTTAATAAAGGAAACATCTAGGACTAGGTGAGAGGTGAAAGTTGAGTAAATCCCACAGCAGAGTGGACTGAGGCTGGGGGTTGTTCTGTAGTGTCAAGGTTCTGCTCACACTGTCAGCATCCTCTTTAGTAACAGTTTTTGAAAGTCAAGGTAAACTCTGTGGCGGGTTCAGTTTTAAAAAAAAAAACCCTAATGTTATTTGAGGGGGGAAAAAACGACCTTTTCATTACAACTGTCGAGAGAAACACTGCAGCTGGCTCAATTCAGGTTCACTGCCCACAAGTTTAATCCCAGACACAAGAAGAAATGCAAAGACCTAAATATATTATATTGCCCCGACATGGCTGCAAGATTAATTGCAATCGAATCGAAATCGTTATTTGAATGGTCGCAATCAGCAAAATCGTTTAGGTCACATATTTTCCAACCAACAAAAGATCTATGCGTATTATGTACGATTCTGCAAGAAGGGTAGATAAATTACGTTTGGTTCAAATATAATCACAATGTTTGTCAGGGGGAAAAAATGCAAATAGCCCTAAATATGTCTAAGTTTTATTAATATACACATATTCTATCTATATTAGATTGCTTCGTTGGTCTCATGTGTTCATTCGTCCTGTGTCGCAGTCGAAATGTAGTTTGTCCCCGTCTTGCTCCGCCATATTTGTAGTCTTTTCACGCCCGTTCGTTCTCATCCTCTCCGTCGTCATCTGTCTCCTGGCTCCGCAGCATCCTCCCGCATCCCTCTGTCCTCCGTCCCACAGCGGGCTTTCTTTCCCTTTGCAGCCGAAAAACTGGCTCTAATCCTGGAGGAGGCAGCAGTAGGTAGGTCACGCATCTGCTCACACAATTTTACTGCTTTTTGTTTGAATTTCACTTGATGGCTTCTCATAATCGTCATGTGTGAAGCAGTCGGGATGTGTGACCGGTTTCCCCCGCTCGTGTGTTTACATCGGACTTCTGATCTTTTGTTCATCTCTAAGTTGAAAACTGTTTTTTTTGTGTGCATTTGTTTTGCTTTGCCTCTTCAGGCTCTTCGTGAGAATAAACGATGTGTTATTGTGACTAACCTTCAACTTGAATTAAAACGCATTAGGCTTTTCGCTGTCGATTTCCCTCTTGATTCGCTTTCACTCCTGGTCGAGTCTTGATTTGATTTAAGTCATTTTTGTCCCATTCTTTGGTCATATCATTTATTGTCTTATTTATCCCATTGTGAGTTTGTCTCAGTTTGGTCAAAATAAGGCAATAACCCACTAAGAAGTAAAATATGTTCTGTTGCTGGTCCTGCTTTCGTCCTGTTAAAGTTTTAATGTTTGAAAGACCTGACTCAAATGTTTTATTCCTTTTGAATGATTTTTATTCTGATTCAGTGATGTCGGCGTCCCCCGCCCTCTCGGACCTGTCCCGTCTCTACCAGACAGAGTTTGTCCGCAGTGCCAGAGCCGTGGGGGTCCTGTGGGCCGTGTGCACACTCTGCTTTGCCATAATCCAGGTCGTGATCCTTGTCCAGCCCTCGTGGGTCGGGACCGAGGCCAGTCTGCACCAGGGACACGGACCGGAACCGCCTAGTGGCACCCTGGGACTGTTTGAGGTGGGTCTTTAAATGTCCACAGACACATGTACAGGTGAAACGTCTCCAAATGTCCCAGACAGGTGAAGTGTCTCTAAATGTCCCAGACAGGTGAAACGTCTCTAAATGTCCACAGACACATGTACAGGTGAAACGTCTCTAAATGTCCACAGACACATGTACAGGTGAAACGTCTCTAAATGTCCACAGACTCATGTACAGGTGAAACGTCTCCAAATGTCCACAGACTCATGTACAGGCGAAACGTCTCCAAATGTCCACAGACACATGTACAGGTGAAACGTCTCTAAATGTCCCAGACAGGTGAAGCGTCTCTAAATGTCCTCAGACCCATGTACAGGTGAAACGTCTCTAAATGTCCACAGATACATGTACAGGTGAAACGTCTCTAAATGTCCCAGACAGGTGAAACGTCTCTAAATGTCCCAGACAGGTGAAGCGTCTCTTAATGTCCTCAGATACATGTACAGGTGAAACGTCTCTAAATGTCCCAGACAGGTGAAGCGTCTCTAAATGTCCCAGACAGGTGAAGCATCTCTAAATGTCCTCAGGCACATATACAGGTGAAACGTCTCTAAATGTCCAGACAGGTGACAGGTGAAGCGTCTCTAAATGTCCCAGACAGGTGAAGCGTCTCTAAATGTCCTCAGGCACATGTACAGGTGAAGCATATCTAAATGTCCTCAGGCACATGTACAGGTGAAACATCTCTAAATGTCCCAGACAGGTGAAGCGTCTCTAAATGTCCTAGACAGGTGAAGCGTCTCTAAATCTCCTCAGGCATGTACAGGTGAAACATCTCTAAATGTCCAGACAGGTGAAGCGTCTCTAGGGGTGAAGCGTCTCTAAATGTCCTCAGGCACATGTACAGGTGAAAGCGTCTCTAAATGTCCCAGACAGGTGAAGCGTCTCTAAATGTCCCAGACAGGTGAAGCATCTCTAAATGTCCTCAGGCACATGTACAGGTGAAGCGTCTCTAAATGTCCCAGACAGGTGAAGCATCTCTAAATGTCCTCAGACACATGTACAGGTGAAGCGTCTCTAAATGTCCTAGACAGGTGAAGCATCTCTAAATGTCCTCAGGCACATGTACAGGTGAAACGTCTCTAAATGTCCCAGACAGGTGAAGCTTTTCTAAATGTCCCAGACAGGTGAAGCGTCTCTAAATGTCCCAGACAGGTGAAACGTCTCTAAATGTCCCAGGCACATGTACAGGTGAAACGTCTCTAAATGTCCCAGACAGGTGAAGCTTTTCTAAATGTCCCAGACAGGTGAAGCGTCTCTAAATGTCCCAGACAGGTGAAACGTCTCTAAATGTCCCAGGCACATGTACAGGTGAAACGTCTCTAAATGTCCGCATACACCTGTGTTTTTCCTCTGTCTGTCAGGTCTGTGTGGACTCTGATTGGCCTGTTCCAGAGTGCCGTGGGGGCCTTTCCACCCTGTCCCCCCTGCCGTCGTTCCAGTCGGTGGCAGTATTAGTGGGACTCTCTCTCTGGGCAGTGTGGACCAGTGTTTTGTGCCTGGTTTTGTTCAGGTTCTGCAGCGCTGCCACAGTTTATAAGATCTGTGCCTGGCTCCAGCTCACTGCAGGTAACTGTATAACACTTTCGATGTGGCGTTCGGAACCATAATTGTCGTGCCATCCAGTTTTAGCAAACCCCTTTAAACAATGATTTATTGATTATAAAATAAGACAAAAATTGTTGTCAAAAAATACTCAGATATTGAAACTGAATACTCATTTGAGGTTCGAGGTTTTGATACTATGAGGGGAAAAAACATAAATAGGACAAAGTTTGACCTTTCCTATATCATTTGTTCATCTTTAGCAGAGCCAGTATAAGATCACACTGTAAAATATATTTAATTTTGGTTAAAGATTATATTTAATTGTATTATGGTGTGTTTTTAATCATAATTTTGCAGCCAAATTTTATAGAGAGTATGAATAGTAATAGTAAAATAAAATGATAAAATATTTCTTTGAACGTATGTCTAAGTCCCTTCTTTTCCCTGGAGGTTTCTGCCTGGCGCTGGCCTGTCTGCTCTTCCCTGACTCTTGGGAGAGTCCGGAGATGAGGGCTCTGTGTGGAGCTCAGGTATGATTTGTTCATTATTCTCTTTGCACAATCAGACTTGGCCCTACACCCAATTCTGACACGTGTGTTATTTCCCAAAGGTGAGCGAGGCAGACTTAATCGTCTTCGGAAATGTGGCTTTGTCGTCAGATTTAAACCTCTCAAGAACCACAAACTTGAGACAATAACAATAATTTACATCTATTACATTTTGACAACTCCACTTTTCTAATTGGATCCCCCCTCATCCCCACTCTCTATTCTCTCTAATGAAATCCCCCTCTTGTATCGCCCCCTGTAGGTGACTAGTTTCTCCCCTGGCCGATGCTCGGTTCACTGGGCGTACATTCTGGCTGTTCTCGGAGTGTTGGATGCTGCCATCTTAGCGACTTTGGCATTTGTTTTGGCAAATCGACAGGACGCTTTGTTGCCCCCCGATACTAAAGACGGTGAGTCCAGACCCAGCTACTATCGCTGGCTTTCAGATGACAAAGCAACATAATAGGCCAATGGGGAGGTTTTGGGGTGCTATCTATCGAGACTCTCTGACAAAACACCTTCCACTGTCGTTTGACGGTGGGAGGAAGAGAGAACCCACCGTAACATAAGTAGGACAAGCACACTCCACTCACAGAAAACAGGAGTCGAGACAAGATAACCACATTCCATGCACATTCCACCCAGATAGAATTTAACCCACAACCTTCATACCAGGAGGAAACACACATATGAAATTATGTTTTGTGTTTTTTTTCTTGCAGTGACAACTGGGCTCCTGATGTCAGCTTAGAGACAAACACACGGTAAGTTTGAGGATATACACAGTAAAAAATAGATAAATAATCTAAAATATCTCTCTTTTTCTTTCTGCAGACTCTGCTTCATCATCATCATTTAGATCCAAAATGTTCCCTGTCTTCCAGAGATGAACCAGCATTCAACAGATATGACCTGCTCTAAAATAGCTTTATTTTCTAAAGCATGGACATATGTCTGTTTTTATAAATGTTACAACAATACTAGAGTTGGTGTAAGATAATTAGCAGAAGTATTTTAGATAAAGTGCTCTTTGTAAAACTAGAAACAAGCAAATGTTACTCAACTGGTCAACAGTTTTATACAAACCCATGTTCTTTTGTTTTATTGACAGCTCAAATTCTTCAAATTGTGTCATTTTACATAATTAAATGAAGAAATTATAAAGGGATTTTTATGATGAAGAAATGAACCCTTACCGCAGCTCATCAGCACCCCCTACAGCACACTCAGAGCAGGCTGACAGACGTGGCTGCCACTGCACCTACTCATTTGTGCGTCAATCATCTAAACACAGGCGTGCGAAGTGTTCTGTTCAAGAACCTGAGCATCTCGTACTGGTGGGGAAGCAACTTCACCATGGTCCTCATGATGCCCTAAGACTGTACATTGATATGGGATTTTAAATCAGAATCAGAAATGAATGTTTTATGTAAAATAATTAATATCATGTGGAGTTATATTCCCGTCTGTTGTCTATTTATTTTTTATTTTTTAATTTATTGGTTCATTTGCATAGGGACCGATACTGCATTGACTAACTGTAACACAGCAGCCCCATGCATGCATCATAGTGCTTATAGCCGGAGCTAATCCGCAGCGTTTGTCCCTAGAAGGGCTATTACACACAGAAAGCAGAGGACACAGAGATATGGACAACATGGGACATGGACAACATGGGACATGGACAACATGGGACATGGACAAGAAAAGATACATTAGAAACACATTAAACGCGAGTGCAGTTCTGATGTAGGCACATCAAAGATTTAGTTTCTTTTTTGAAGATACACATTTTTGTTATCGATTTTAAATGGACAGGGCTCATATTCCATAGATTAGAACCCTTCAAAGAAAAGGCTGTTTGAGTGAAGTTTTGCTTCACTCAGACTGTAAAGTTTACAGTCTCCAGATATATATATTTGTTTTGTAATCTTACAGTTCTCTGATTGTAGCATGTTACAAATAAATGAAAAACTTTGTATGACAGATAAATCGATCATGTATCATGTTGCCACTCAGTGTTTACATTAAAAAAAAAACTAGTAAGAAATAAAAATAGCAGTTCAGTCTAGAACATTTGATTTATATATGTGATTCTTGAAGAGCGGGACAAAACAGGCCCCTTAACACTGCAATTTGTAGATTTATTTTTTTAAATATCACAAATGACATACTCAGTTGATAAGTTGATTCTAAGGTTATACTGAAGTTTTTAGTAGAAAATATTTTTGATGTTTTAGAAAAAGTTTGATGCAAATATTTGACTGTTGTGGAAGTCTGCTTTACCTGCTCAAAGCATTTAAAACACTATAAATGTGTACACAATTTCAACAAGCTTTTAAAATTCATAGCAATGTCTACGGTAAATTAATTTTTTTGGGTCAAACCTCATTAATACAGTTAATATTATGAACACAGCACTACCACTCACAGTCTGGTCATTTTTAAACGTTTGGATATTTCAGGCAAACATTCCCGATATTCCTGTGGTCTCAGCTGGAAAATGTCAACTCTGTCGTCCATTATGATACATTTTATTTATAAAATACAGGAGTGAGTTCAAGCCTTTAGCGAGATCATTTACGCAGCTCACAAATGGAACAAAATGAAACAACCTTCAGTATCATATTGTATATGTAAGCAAACAAAGGTTTTTTGTCTCAACTCCGTCAGCTGTCAACTCTGTCAGATTTCCTGTCTGATGGAGTTGACAAACCCTCTTATAATATATTGCTTCTGAACCAAGATATTGGTTGAATTGTAATTGTGTGGTTTAAATTGCATATAATATACATAAATACAGCATAAATAACATAATTCATAACGTGTGTTGACATTTCAGGTTGACAAACCCACCAACTTGGTAAAAGGTTTAACGTTTATTTCCCAGTTTTCTTACCAATGTAATATGCAATCGATCTCCTGAAATTGTATTGTCAGTTTCCACTTACTTTATGCGACAGTTGTGGCCCAATCATGTCGGGACACTAGAACGTCGAAGGGTCAAATGTAAAGCAAAATATGTTAAATAATTCATATTACAATAAGAACTTGTGGAGTGGCAAAGGAGTGGGAGAAGAAGGGGAGAGAAGCACGGGAGGGGCACTAGAGCGGAAAAGGAGGTGAAAGGGTGGACGTAGCAGAGACACGAGGGTGAGCTGGGGGAGAGTAGACTGTGCTCTTTTAGTTCGTTTGGGGTTCGTAAGTTAAACAAGAGTCTGTTGTAAAGTATGATCGGTGTAAAACATGAAGCATCTATTTTCATGTTCAGTTTTCAGGAGTGTTAACACAGTTTGTCAACTCCTATATTCAGTTTTTATTTGATTGTTTTTATAGATTGTTCCGTTGCGTTGTGTGGTGCGTAGACGCTCAGGCTACTTTTCCACGTTGATGTTTTGTCATTTTTGATACTTACCTGCATTGTTTTCCCGTTTGCTCCAGTGCCTCTCATGCGACCAGCTCCTGTTTCTGTCTACTCCGGCCCACCGATCACCCTGCCCCCATCTACTCCTCTGCTGTGCCGCTGGATCCACTCAGCCCCTCCCGGAACCAACTCCCAGTTCCAAGACTATTTTGTTCCTAAAAATAACACTCTTGAATGCAGAATGCTTTTTTATTTTTTTTTACGATAAACATCAATTGAGACAAAATAATCCTGTGCTAGATGTGTTGAACTGACTTTATTGAAATAAATGAATACACAGTTATCATTTATCTAATCTCAACGCGACATGAAAACAGTGACACGTGAACATGAACGGGCCAATCACAGCACAGAGAGAGAGCACTCACTGTCTTATATGGAAACAGGAAACTGGCTCTTTTCACTGTGTAAAGCTTTAGGTTCAGAGAAGGAAGAGAGAGAAACGGGTCAGAACTCAGCCAGTCCCAAGTGCAGGCGCTGGGTAGAATACATGAGGATATTTATGATTATACTTTTGGTTTAGAATATTTTAATCCATCCAAATTTAGTTTAGTTCCAGTTTATGATTTATTAAGGCATAAATACTGCATAGCAAATACTGTGTTGACTGCACTGACTCTCAGAGCTTATGGGTCATATTCATCCTGATGTCCTACCGTCGTAAACAGTAATCTCTACACATTAAAATGCTGGTTTACATTTTGTCTTTAGAACTTTAATGATAATAGTTTTGTCTGACGCTAAGAAGACGCTTGCAGCGTGTTCACTGATAGCTTTCTTAGATTAATTTACAATTCCATTACAATTAAAACTCAAGGAAAATATCTTCAGTTATGGTGGAAACTGGTCTGACCCTGCTCTCCTCAGCTCCAGCTCTGGTTTTATGCAGTTTCACCAAAAGCAGCAACAACAAAATAGAACCTAAAACAGGGAACACACACCATCCTTCTCCCTCTTTGAGCCTTGTCTCATACTGCTCCTCCTTCCACATGTTTAACCACGCTCCTCTATTAAAAAAACATCTACATGATCTTATTTGAGTAGTTTGGTCTGGTTCCTCTTGATTTACACTATGTCAAGCATGTTAAAATAGGATCAACATATATGTGCTTGTTTGTTTTGGATATGGATTATCTATCTAGGTCTAATTAATAAATCCAAATTTGAAACTACTCAAATCAGTGTAATCTTCTGATTCTGTAGATATTTCTTTTGTCCTCAATCCTGTCCTTCTCCTCACCCTCTACCCTCCATCATGCCTCCTTGTCTCCTACTCCCTAATCAGCTCCAGCGCCTGCCTCAGAATAACCTGAGGGTCATAGTTCACTATGGCTCGCCTCTTCCTCCTACGACTCCCATGATCCTCCTCTACGTCAATGCGTTTGATTCGCTGCAGGCCCTGAGATGGGCGGGGCTCAAGCTCATCCTCCTCCAATCGTTTCACTCGTAGCAGTGGAGGGTCGTCACTGGGAGGTGTGTCCTCCAGGGAACGCCGGCTCCTCCTGTAGGAGGGACTTATGGATGAGGGGGCGGAGTCAGATAGATCCCTCTTCATTCTGTGAGCTGATGGCCTCACAGCATTGCTTGGACCCAAACTGGAGAGGATCTGACCAATCAGACGCCTAGTAAAGAGAGAGACAGCAAATAAAGAACACGGAAAAGGCAAAATCAAGGACAACAACTTCTACAACAAAAATGCATATATGAAATCAATAAATTATAAAATTGATTTTGTTGTAAACCGAGGAGATCCCTTATTATGCTACAGTGATGAGAGTTGCGATTATTTCAGTGCCAAAATGTAGATGATATTTGAGTTGCTTTGTCTGCAAACCTGAGTGTCTCTGAGTCACTTTCTCTTGGTCCGGATCTCTGAGTTTGCTGGAGTTTGTTCAAAAGAGCTTCAGAAAAGTCGGGGTCCAATCTGAAAATAGACAAAAACAGATGATAAATTCCTCCACATTTCAATCAAGACTCACTAGTTATTCCTCTAGACCTGTTCAGATCCACCTAAACCTGTTCAGATCCCACTGGACCTGTTCTAAACCAGTTCAGATCCAGAGTTTCTTTGACTGACCTCTGGAGCAGTGCTTCAGCCAGCTGTGGTTCCACTTGTCTCCACCAGGGGGCTTGAGAACGACTCATGGTTAATCTTGGGCTTGTCTCGTCGTAGTCCGGAAGAGTCTTGATCTCTGTGGGATTTAGGTCCTCCTCCTGGTCCTGGTCCAGCTCCACCTGCAGTTCCGGGTTCACGAGTCCCGCTCTCTCTGCATCCGCGAGCAGTTGCAGCAAGCTGGACATGTACGCTACAGAGACACCTAGAGATCAGGCTCAAGTACTGCAGACATCTACTTTGAGCTAGAAAAAAGAAGTCTGGTTTCTATAGCCATGAATCTAAAAGGTATAACATATCTAGGAAATGTACACTCACAGGTGGGGCTAGGTACCTTTAATTTTTTTTTCTTGGCATATTTTTCACTCCAGAATACCTGCTCTCTGCTCCTGCTGCTGCTCCTGCTGCTCCCGCCTCTGGTCTCTCTCAACCAATCGCTGCAGGGCCTGCTCCAAGCCCCGCCCACTCCAGTCTGCCTCCGGCACAGAAAGTGACATCATGCGGTCCTCGTAGGGCAGCGCGTCTCTCCGCACACGCCTGACTTCGCCTCCGTAGTCCAGGCCATGTCCTCTCCCAGCAGGAACACACTGAGACACAGAATAACACAGGCTCATGGCAGAAATTCTAATTTGGAAACGCCAATAACTGATATTTTGGCCCATATGATTCTTGTTTTAATCATTCATAGCACATATCAGCTTTTGATCTTCAAACTAGTTGAACATTTATTTCATGGTTAGAGGTTTTTTCCAAACATAAGACATTATTAGCGTGTGTTACATGATAATAGACAGCATTTACATTACATTTACTATAACACAGAGGAGAAGGAGGAAGTTGATGAGCACTATTGCTAGTTCTCTAGGGTGCAAGACAATCTTAAATTAACATGTTGATACGTCCATACCTGTTACTAAACCTGTTCAGTGACTCCCATTCACAGTCATTATCTCATACGACACACAGACTCATCCGTGTGTCGCTAAACATGGCTCCTGGCTGCTTCTGTTGCTAATCATTAATGCTTGACGCCCAAAATGTGTGGTATCTTTCATTGCCATTAGTGTTTTACGACCCATAGAAAACACACTGTGGAGCAGGCTTTTTGCTTTGGGACAAATTGGCCATTAGACATTGTTTTTTTCCCCACTGCAATACCAGGAGCATCTACTTGTTGCTGTAGCGACTAAGTAAACAGATTATAGTCAGCCGCATATCAGATTCTATTGATTTGTCTAAAAATACCTCAGAGTGCCATAGAGAGATATTTGAGATAATTAATATTGATTTATGGGTCTACAAGACAAATACAGTTATTAGATAAACACAAGAACTCCTTTTGACTCTTAGGTTATCCACCTCTCAGAAAGGATGCTCTGGACTCCTGATCTCTCAGAATTGAGTGCAACGACTAATTGTAATTTGAATGCATTTGATAAATAGTACATCAGCAAATAAAACTGGAGGTACTCGAAAGTTGATTTCATTTAAAGCGAGCTATCTTTCAGTTTTAGTATCATCTGACTGGGGAAAGCACTTCTAAATGTAGACCACTGCACAGAAGATCTACTCTACCTGGTTTGGATCAGTCTAGGCCCGGGTTTAATCCCTGTTTAGACCTGGTCCTGATCTAAACCATGATTAGTCCCACAGAGCCTGCTAAATCTGAATTCAGGTTTTGGTATTGAATTTGATTGTACACTAAATTACTTCACTCCCACTGCGCTGGTCTTGACAAATGCCGCCCCAAAAGAGATCAAGGCAAACTGTCATCGTCAAGCCGATCGATAAGTGAACAGACCCCGCTCCAACCTCCCCCGTGCTTCTGCTGTCTCTATGTCAAACCCCAACTCTCCAATCACCAACATTATCTATATAAGTGCTCAATAAATCTACCAGCGATCAACCTGTGATATTCTGTTGTGAACCTGAGTTCCGCTTTATCACATGTTGACACACACATACGCGCCGGAGTCAGAATAGCACATTTAGAGAAATATTACACACAAAAACGATAAACGATAATACTGAAGACCACTGATACAATAAAGCAGGATAAACCTTTTTTTGTAAGAACATAAATGACAATAAATGAATGCTGACGTGAGTTAATGTCTGTAATGAGTCAATATGTTAATCAATCATAATAAGCTACAACAAAAATAGGAAAAGAAGCTCTCCCATAGTGGAAATCAAAGTGCATGTGTTAAATATTGTGTGCATTTATTGAACAACGAATTCCTTATTGGGACAGGCATTGCAGGCTTCAATTCCTGGACATTTTGGAGTTTGAAAAATTATTTGCAATTGAATCAATTTCAATGGACGTAATTCGAAAATTGCAAAGACTGACATTTTGAAGTACCATAACTCCCTTCACAAACAATAAAATAATCCAGTGTTATTGTGCATTTATAAAACAGTTTACATCTGTAGGTGAAATATATGTGATTATTTTATTAGTTAACATTATATAACTTTTTAATCTTTTCGTAGCATTTCTACCACATAAAAGAGCTGATTGAAAAACGCTTTTTTTAGTAGAGATTTTAATGCTAAATTTTTATACTCAATAATCAAATTTAGCTTCAAAATCTTCAAACCAACAATCACAATAGTATCTACATTTTTAAAAGCTACTTTGAACAGAATCCTATTATTAAACCATAAATTGCAAATCTAATCGCAAGTCTTGTCAGATATTTTCCCCAAATCATGCATTATGTTGCATCTTCTCGCTGCTTGGCCCTGTGTTCATCAACATTAAACATGCTCAACCCTCCAGCGAGGTGTTCCTGATCCGAATCCTCACTCACATCTGAGAAAACAAAACAATAACGCTTGTGTAGGACTAGATAAAGTAACGTTCACGTCACTGTGCCCACTGGGAGATCTCTTCTGTGGGGACTTTTCTCCAGGTCTGCGTCAGGCAGCACTAAAGGACTGCAGTAAATCAGAGAGAGCTCCATCAGGAAATTAACTCCCATGGCCCGCTGCTTGTGAACGCACCACTGCACCCGCACGACCCATAATTATAATATGTAACAATAACCAAGGCTTTATCTCCATCTCACAAATTAATCTGTTTTGTGAGGCCTAAAGGCAACGAGGAAGTGAGGCGAGTCGCCAGGGTTTAATCTGTCATTTTTGGTTTCATGTTTTGTTTTGGTTTTTTTTATAACTGGAGAGAACTAAACCAGAATAGGACAGGTTTTTGTGTTTCTACTTTTGATATGACTTATTCATTTTAAATATGTAACGGTTCCAATCTTAAACCTAGTCTAAACAAGTAGGCTACAAATCCAAATCTTTAATAAGGCTCAAATTGTTTCAGAATATTCTACAGTAATCTTGGTTTTAGCGTGAATATATTTTCTTTTTAAAAACAGTTTGTTTTAACATAAGATGACGTTTTAGTCCACTTTCTGCACAAATGATCTGTGTTTATGATGATCGGACATAAACTGTAATAGGAGTACAGCGTCACCCTGGAGACGAGCTGCTGCCGTCGCCCTGGAGATCTTCTCTGAGTCACCACGGCAACCACATCACATCACATCATCCCAGAAATCATAATTAAGACTAACCTAGGTTTAGAATTAGGACTAAACCAGGACTGGACCGAGCCAAGACTCAACATTCAAGAAAGGATCAAACCAGGACTGAGCCAGGATCAAAGATGAGATTTGGAAGAGCACAAGAGAACATAAGCACTCACCCTGGACCAAACCACTTCTAAGGAGAGACTAGGCCAGTCCAGGACTAAGAGGCCTTAAGAACGAAAAATAAAAAAAAGAATAATAACGACCTTATAAAATAAACCAACATTAACAAGGCATGGAAGAGACCGAATCATGTTTAAATGACTAAAGCAAGACTAAACCAGGTCTGTACAGACTAAACCAGAACCACAGTTAAACTAGACATAAACTCGGCATGAACGGGGAAACCAGGAAACAAACAAGAGCCCAGGCCAGGACTAAATCAGTGCTGAACCTCGTCATTTCTTATGTAAGACAAGTCACTGTTTCTTTAAGAACAAATGCATCATTTGTCAATACACGTAAACTGCGCAGTTTTGCCTCCGCTCAAATTAGCCTCTGCATCTGCGTGTTTTTGGCATATGTTTGTCCTAAAAAGAGAAAAGGTCGTGATACCTGCGCGGAGTGGAGCAGAGCGGCGCTGAGGAGCACCAGGACACAAGCGGGCTCCATCTGCTGTGGTGTCCGGGAGCGTGGTCTGCGGCGAAGGGAGAGCGAGTCTGCGGCGTCAGGCTGCGGAGGGAGCGGATAAACGTGAGATCAACAGCATCCAGCGGGCGCGGAGAGGGGCGGGGCGAGGAGAGACGCGAGAGAGAGGGGGAGAGAGGGGGAGAGTGGGGGCCAAACGGCACTGTACTGTATTTTACACATATATGTGTGTTATATTGGCCTATTTTAACTCCAAGCAGAAGGAGGATTGTATTGAATATGTACTAAACAAAGTGTAGCGGCCTTGACGTGTTCAAGATCAGGACTAAAGATGACGCTGGCCGTGGTGCTGAATCAGACACAACGACTTGGTGTTATTTTGCTGTAAGTAAGAACAACCCATCATAAAGTAACATTTGTGTATATTTACTTTTAAGGCACAATACGTATTTTTAAGCAAAAACAGACTGAAACATAAGTCTTTTGTTTGTTTGTTTTTTGGTTTTATGGTTTTATTGCACTACAAATGTATATAAAAAACTGTGTCCCTGATCCCTTGATATGTCTTTTTGCTAATATACCACAAAATCTAGTTCTCTGCATGGAGAATGTCAGAGGTACTGGGTTTTAACTTTCTATTTCCATGTAATTTTGCTGAATTTCCAAGTCCAGAAAGTTACATTCTGTGCCTTTACGTAACTTTTAAAAATACTTACAACTTTTTGAAAATATCATTTAATTCAGACTCAAATACAGTTTTTTTTTCCCATCAGTTTGTTGTTTATTGAAAGTTCCACTGAATGAACACATCAGGAGGAAAAGGGGTGGGTCTCCATAGCAACAAGTCACACAAACCAATCAGCTGCAGTTTATCAGTGACATCATTAACATAAACTTCAGAAATCAACATATCAGCTGCAGTATTCAGTGACATCATAAATATTAAAGCAAATAAAATGATAACAAAACACTTTCACCATGGTTACAGATGGAGACAGGACATGGAATCACATACACCAAAAGTGTAATGGAAGGAAAATGTTTGAACTTGATTTGCAATAGTGTCCATCCTAGTTCTTTATCCCTTGCTCCTGTTAATGCCAAGACTAAACCAGGATCTTCTTTAAGTCCTTTACAAAATAGCAAAAACAAAACATGAATCATTGATTGTTTTGAGGATGAACAGATAAATAACTTCCCTATTTAATTAATTACAACCTAATATCCTTAAATTTATGCAAAACGTGTATTATTGTTCCTTGCAAAGTAAAACATTTTAAAAACAGTTAACGTTTTGAAGTCAAATAAATGAAGATGTATTGCTCAGTCAGAGGGAAGGGGGCGGTTCACTGACACTCTGAAATTTTACAACACGAGCAGAAACACAGCACCATGCACCATCACTTCCCCGAAAACCATCCGGCGTCAATCACACAAGCTGGAAGCTGATTGGGCCAGGACTCCACCAATCACAACACTGGGTTTGGCAGAAACAGGGATGTCCCACCCAACAAACTTTTTATAAACATAAAGTGCAAGGAATGAAACAGACATTATTCTGAATTATTATTAGTATTATTATTTTCAAATCTCCCTTAGTCTCAGCAACTTGAATTCCCCCTCTTTTTCTATAAGTAATGTGTCCATTATTGTCTATCATTTTAGAAAAGATATGATTGTGGATATTTTTATTTTCTTCCAATAAAAGCTCCTTTCATAAAGACTAGGTTTCAGATCTTTATCCTTCTTTATCTTCCTTCTGTGCTCAATTTGTTCCTCAGTTTTGAGATTCAGCAAATTGTATGTTTGCTAACTTAAGATGCAAGTAAGTGTTTCTTTATTTATTTCTTCTTAAACTATTGTTAAAATCATGATTGTGCATATATTTCTGTTGCTCAGTTGCACCATGCTTGTTCAAGTTCAAGTTCCCAAAGAAGATGTTTATAGACATGGATATTTATATAATAATTTTGTATACCTTTAATTGAAATTAGTCTCATTCATAATTTATTTGATATTTTAAAGCTAGTGTAATTTGAAGTAAAAATAAATAGATTCTGTTATTGTTGAGCGGGACATCTCTTCAGAGGAATGTAACAAACAGCAGAGACAAGGCGAAACTGTGAAACCAATGGCCATTTTGGATCCAGCAGGAAGTCAGGATCAGACTGGGCTCAAGGTTGGGCTTAATGACATCACTTCCCTTTTTATATTTACATGCAGCACACACGATTTATCTAAAACAATAAAATAAAAAACAGGAAGCCGTTTGAGACACTGTTGAGCTTGTGTAAAATGTCTTTTCCCTTTTATCTTCTCAACATCCTTTCATGCAGATATTCTCATTCTCTCCTCTTCATGTCCAAACCATATCAATCTGGAAACATCTGACTTCATCGAGAAAAGAGCAACATAAGAACTCATTTCTAATCCTGAGACATCTCCAGCTCTTCTCGTTTTGAACCCAGTCTGACCTACTTCACCTCATTTGAATAAACGGTCTTATTGAAATAAACGCTTCTATTAGATAATATAGAACATCTGTCACAAACGTACATTCGCCCACAATTCATATCAATAACATCATCATCTATACACACACGGGGCTGGACTTTTGGTGCTTTTAGTCATTTACACATTGATTATAGTGAACATCTAAAGGTCCCGCCCAAGGCAAAACCCAAACCCTACCCAAACCAATTTGTACCCCCCGAATCCAAACCCCACCTCCCACCTCCCATACCCCCAATGACAGATAGAACAGACAGATAGAACAGAGAGGAGCGAAGCAGGTTGCAGCCCGGTGGCAGTTCTTCACTCCAACGCTTTCTGAGAAACAAAACAAACATGTGTAAATGTGAATAATGTAATGAAAGAGCATATCAAGAACAAAGAAAGGAAAATACCAGGGATAAAAAGGAGAGAAAAAAGGTTTAAAACACAAATTGTGTAGTTGTGCTGTTGATGGTGCTGAAATATTGTGATATCTCCCCTTTTACTTAACCTGGCTCACGCCAGATGAATTCTCGCGATATTTGTTTCACAAGCTCTTGAGAAGGAATCTGGGTGACAGACCAATCATAGCGCAGCATTGTAGTTTGGGCAAAAGGATGATCCTAAACAAACATGGCAACGCCGACAGACGTACTTAAGCCTGTTTTAGCAGATTTACGGACCGTTTTCTTTTTGAAAAACTTATACATTGAAGTGCTTTTTGTGTTTGAGGAACAAGTCTGTGCTTTTCTCTGACTCGATTGAACAACAGTTTCCACTGTTGTGACGCTTTGACCAATCAGATTCAAATATTCGTCATGTCGTTCCGACTAGAGCCTGTCCACGTTTATATTGTGAAGAACTCAATTCAGAGTGATACATATATCAATCTGGCAGAGCCAGGAACATTTTTGGTCCAACTAGCTAACTAACTTAATACAACTTATATAAGTATATTTTTAAAATATATATAAAACATATAAATAAGTTACATAGCGGTCCTAAACCAGAACTAAAAAGAGTCCACTGCAGTGATGCGTGGTGTTGAAAGAGTCACTCCAATGTATTAACGAATGCAGCGAGATAAGGTTGCTTTGTGTATCATTGTGCAAAACGTGTTCGCATCAGTCTGTGGTTAAGAGTTTATTCTTACAATATATATAAAACTTGATGAGTGTTTCAATACTTGTAAAGTAATGGCATAAGATTCTCTGAAGTCAATAATGGGATTTGGAATTATTCACAAACAAATGATTGTTAAATACAACATTTGTGGCTTTTCTTTTTGAATATTTATTTTAAAAACGGTGTCCAACCTATATATTTATACAAGTCCTTGTTCCATCTGAGATTAACCTACAATTGAACAGACATGGATGCGCTGTCTATGGTGCTGAAAAACTCTAGGATTCTCTCTGTACTGCATGAATAAATGGATGTAAATGTTTGCTCACCTGTCTGTGTGAATTTTGGCCTCACATCTGATTGGAGAATGAGGTGGGTGCCCCCTGCTGGCCATAGCCCTGACTGTACTCTGCTTCCTGCTGCAACAGAAATAAACAATACGTCAGTGAAGGCTCGACAGTAGGTAAAGTCTAGCGCTTCTACAGGAGATTGGACAAGAAGGAAGAAATGAACAAGCTCTGCTGTTCCTCTGATGTAAGAATATGACAGGTCAGTTTAGAGGAAAGCATCAAGCAGTGTAATGTGCGAATACAAAAGGGTCTGCCAAGCACTTCAATGAAAAGTGTAGCCTAGAAACCAGGTCAAGTTGAGTACTTTATGGGGTTTTTTTGTACATAGTTCTTCAAGTAATACAATATATTCAAGCTTACAGCAAAACAGGACCAGAGATTACAGGATCACTCAAACAGACAGAGACAGCAACATTTAAACATAAAAGCAAGCTCAAGAAAGGTTATTTGGCTGCCCTTGTAACGCGGTGGTAGCATCCATTACCTGGTTGTATCCCTGCTGGTTGTAATCGGGCTGGTATCCCCCCTGTCCTGAGGCATAGGGGTCCGGCTCATACGCCCCCTGCTGGGCGTATGCATCTGCGGCAGGTTTGGTCTGAGGAGGAGGAGCTCTCATGAATGGGGCAATGATCCCAGTCTCTTTAAAGACGAACCAGAGGTTTCCAGCCCACAACACCAGGTTTATGAATCCAAATGCCTGAGGACAAGATAAAGGGATAAACCTAATGAGCAAACAAGAGGGAACAACAACCCAAGTTATTCTCCTGCTTCTCCTAAAAGTAGCATAACAATAAATCAAATAATAAAAAACAGAGATGTTGGACATAGATGAAATATAAATTCAAGTACTAAAAACCCTTCACACACAAACAAACTGACTTCATATTTTGAGTTCATGGTTCCTTAAAGCTAGGGTACCCGAATGTATTCTTATCAGCAAATGTTGTTGATTTGTTTCCCGTAGAGAGTAAAACGTAAAAGCAGCCCTGACAAAATGAGAAAAAGTGTTTACCCAGAAAATTATGAATCATGATATTTTTTTTAAATCCTCATCTAAGATTCTGAATAAAAAAATGTATTAAAAAAAAAGTGTTAATTGTTGTTAAAAAAAACAATAGAGGCTTTTCACAATTGTCATTTAACACAAAAAATACAAAAGTCTGAACTCTGCTCCATTAAAAAGAGCCAAGCATTATAATTAGAAATGACTGGATCTTGATCTTGACTAAAATTCTACAAATTGCACAGCCTTCCGTGCACACCCCCAAAAATAATGCATGTTTAATATGAACAAAGTGCCAGACGTTTGTGAGTGCCAGGAACAAGTTAGATTTAATTACACACTCATTTTGCAGTTTAAAAATCCGGTCCACCCGCTTTAAATGAACTTGAGAAATCATTTATAGAAACATATTGCCATCAGGTGACGTATTGATTTTGAACACCCAAAGCATGGGCATTTTACATTTTACATTTTAAAATACGGTACACAAATTAAACTATTAAACCCAATTCGGCCAGAGCGGACGTTACACTGTGGAGTCCGGCAGTTCAAATGACGATTAAAAACAAGCTGCTTCCTTCAAAGTTCAGATCTTAGAGAAGGCAATTTGAGTGCTGAAATAATCAGAATGACCTCAAAGCTGATAATAATAAAGCGTATGTTAAAAAAACCCAAAGATTAAATAGAAATAATGATAAAAAGTACTGACCACAGAGGTGTTGAGTCCGGACATGACGGGGTCGTGCACCTCTTTGCAGCGGTTGGCCTCATTGTCACAGGCCTGGATCAGACTCACCACCTTCTCTGGGTCTGTGGCTGTTTTCACGTCAGACAGACCCTTGGCCCACGCTGCAGAGGACACCAGCCACATGAAGGCAAAGACCGCTGTCACACCGAGATCCTACAAGACAAGAGAGGACATGGTTGATTGTCTAAAGTAATCCAACATCAGCTTTTCTTTTTAACCAGAATTCTAATATGAAGAGAGACATCAGTGGCACAACCGACAGTAAAAGGTGCTTCTGCGATTAAAGAATTGGGTTCACGTAGCATTTGATCGTGTCATAATCTCAGATGGTGGGCAAGGCCTATGTAACTCTATGGAAGATTCACTGTTTTTGAAAGAAATGTAATATTTAGTTTAAAACATGTAACTCACAATGAGGGGTCCTTTGTTGTTCTCCTTGTATTTTTCATAGAAGAACACGTAAACACTGAGAGCCACTGTGGCATAGAGGAACGCAAACACTCCAATCGTCACAAAGAACTCCGCTGAAGAGGAGTAATCTCCCACTAGAAAATATCGCTCCGTGGTCCCTCCCTGACAAGAGGGAGCGTCAAAGTAAACCTGGTGCAGTCTAGAGCAGAAAAGCAAGACAGGTTACAATTTAGATATAATACAAGAGTTTGAATATGGAATACTTAAGTCACTAAACCAGGGACTAAATCAAGACTAAAGCAGTCCATTTCCAGGTTGGTCAGTGTGTGCAGAAGATTGACAGGAGGTTGTGTCTTACCTGAATGGATACTCAAACTCCACCTCGATGCTCAGGTCACTGTCTGTGCGGTTCTTACACTCCACGGCCATCCGGAACATACCCGAGTAACTGCCACAAGTGGAGAAGGCAAAGATCGCAAAAAACTGCCAAAAAACCCGGGAGAAGAAAGCATTTAAAATCACTTGAATTCAGAATTTCAGAATTTCAGAATTTCAGAACTTCAGAATTTCAGAATTTCATCATAGGATTCAACAAGTTTATATTGTAGGACAAAATTAGATTAGATTAGATTAGACTAGTTTAAATTATTCTGTGTACTTTTAAATTTCAAACTAAATATTCTGTCAATAGAGTAAGATTCTTTCATTTTTTTATTTTGCTGACCATTAGGTAAAAATATCTTACTCGACATGAAGAAATATGTTTAAACACGTAAAAACTGAATAAACCTTTAAAACCTGTTGTTCACAAGCCGCTGACTCCAGTCTAAAGTTTCAGAGTTTCTATAGTGTGTTCTAAAGTTTAGTCCTGCAGAATCATGACTCATCAGGTCCACACAAAACGCTGAGTCACAGTCTGTGTCTTTCCCTGAATATAAAGCCACTGGAACACATGGCCACCAAAGCTGCACCCACAAACAGCTGCACGTGGAGGAATCGCACTGGAAACACAGCCTCAAATCAGGATCAGGACCATGGACAGCAGTTTCTAAAGCAACAGACCAGGACACGCCCCTCTGATGCTGTTGCTATAGGAATTGCGGAAAAAAAAACAAAAAAACATAGCCTTGGTGTTTCCATGGAGACTGCGCTAGCTCCTCCTACTGTTGCAGTTACTGTTTAAGTCTGACTGGGACCATCTGTGCTGAAGGTCTGGGCCAGAACCGGTTTTGGGTGGTTTTCATCAGGTTCTGAGAGTGTTATTCTCTTTACCTGAAGAAGAGACTTTCTTATATCATGTATTATGAGTTAATGACACTTTAAACTTAAACTTAAACTTTAAGCATTCAAACTTACATTCTAAATTCTAAATCATTCTAAATTAGACTCCACTTTTTAAAATAGAGACGATCAAATTCACTATATGTATGGTAAAAACTGAATTGTTATCTTATCTCTGTCTGTGACGATTTGCTATTTTGGAGAAATTGTCATATCGTGATTCAGTGCTTTTCTGTTTAATTCAACTGAAACTCAAACTTTTCCTGACCTTGGGACAAAAGATGTTGCCATTTTGAACTTAAATGTCAAAAGTAAAAAAACCTCACCCATTCCAGGACCTTGATGAAGCCCAGAGGAACTTTGATGACTCTGAACTGACCCTGGGCCACCAGCTGAAACACATACAGAACATAAGGAAAGTGTCAGCACTAGACGGGGTTAGACTGCAATACAATGTGAAGTTCATGTCTAACCATGGTTTTCAGAGTAATTAGTAATCAGGACCATGGGCCGAGCATTTAACAATTTAAAACAAAGTATTAAGACAAGGGTGTCAGAGATACGGGCCATGGGCCGAATACGGCCCCCAGACGTTTTATTCTGGCCTGCAAAACATGTCTAATTTAAATGTATTAATTTTTGATTGATATACAGTATTGAACTTATCCTGCCCCGCCCACTTTTCCCTCTTTTCCCACGTGATCAGCACTTCTGTTGTAACCGCACTTCCGGTTCAGCGGGAACTCCGTTGGTTTAATGGCGAACAAAGGAAAAGTCTTGGCACTAAAATGTGTTGATTTGTGTAAAATATCCATTTTCATGTGACCAACAAGTCAACAACGCACCGATTCCCTGGACGGCCCGAAAACGGCTTTTTTTAGTCTGTGTAGAACCTATTTTCTCTGGAGGTCGGCAGCCCCAGGTTAACTAATACAACCGGAAGAAGGATTACGTGGCGTATGGCGGCGCCCGGACGGGCTTCAGGAATAAGGTGAATAGAGTTTTTATCACTGGAACTACAATCCTTTGCAGCAGCCGCCCCTCCCCCACGCAGCTCAGACTGCCATGCAGCTGGAGCATCTCCTCAGTGCCGACTCAGAAAATTTTTTACGGATGTAACTTCAGCAGAGCGGTATGAGCGGGGAAAGAGACGTGTGGAGCTAACAACAAGAAAACAAACTTCTGCGATGTCAGCTCTGTGAGGAAAACATCCAAACCAGTGCAAACCTGGACAGATCAGGAGCAACAGGTGAAAACACAAGTCAGGGTGTAATAAAGTATGAACATGACAGAGTGAAGCTGCTGTGAGCTCTGAATGTGTCCACACTAATGTGACTGCGAATGCAAACACAAAGCACTCATTCGAGTCACTACATGAAGAGTTTATTCTCACTAAGCTTAAACTATAAAAATGTGAGCTCATATTTAGTTTGAGCAGCAACAGACAACAGGTCTTTGATATCAACGTTTCATTTCAGAATCCTACCACAGGTCCATGTTCCTGTTCCTGCTGCTGCTACATGAATATGGACTCAGTCTTGCATCTGCTGCAGATTTGTGTAAATCTCCACAAATTACGATTGCTAGGCGATATAAAGCTATTTAATTTTCTATATAAACTTTCTATAAAAACAACATCATTTTATGTTCGCCCCGCGACCCACCCTGTGTGTCAAAAACTCATCCCCCAACCCAAAGTGAGTTAGTATAAAAATCTTGCATTAAACATGAACGTAATACCCATAATAGCTAACTCTAAGGACCCATTACTGAGTGTCTCTTCATCTGCTCTTTTGTGCTGTTTTTCACTGTCGCCCTTCGAGGCAACTGCTGTTGGGATTTCAGGAACTACAAAATCAAATTGAATTGAATCTTTGGGGCAGTGGAAAAGCGGAGACAAATCTTACAGACTAAAGCTGTACTTTCGGTCTGACCACTCTTACTATCTGGAAAGTTTTTTTGAAGACTTGTAGTAACACATTCATCCTTCACACTCTGGTGGGACAATGACCACCATTCTGTCTGTTATCAGTCACCGAGAGGCAAGGTGAAGCGCAGTGACAGAATAGTTTTATGTGGGGATTGAACCATAAACCTTTGGGTTTGAAAGCTCATCTCTCTGTAACTAATGCTCCACCATTTTAGAATCCATTTTCTTGTGAAAATGATGGTCCAGATGGTACATGGCGCAGCACACAGTGAACGAGGTGTAGAAACTGCACTTACATCTGATACTGAGATTTGAAAAGGAAAGCTGAACAGCCATTCAGAGCTTTGGCTTTTGCTGCGTCTGCTGCTCTGAACCTTCAACTGGAAAGAGTCAGATCTCGCAGGTTTCAATGAAATCACCGTGAAATTCAAGTACAATATCCTGGTGAACTATATTCACACAATAAATAGGGCCAAGTAAAACGTAGTAAGATAAATGTATTTGCAAATGAGAAATGCAGTCTTGATTGATTGTATTGAAACAAAAGTACCCGGTATGTGTGGTATTGATTTCAGATCACTTTCACTGTAAATACATTTATCTTCAAACTGGAACATGCTACAACCACCACTCCAAGACTGGAGAGAGACCATGCATACTTCCAATTTAGAAATAGGCTTGCTATAGTAGTCTTTCATTCTTGCAGCTTGACTTGCTTTTGATTCACTAATGTTGATCTAAGGATGTTGAATAGTGAACTCACTATTTGTATGTGACAACGCTTTCGATAGGCAGGAAAGTCAGGATGAATGGAATGTTTGGGTTAATAAAATGTTTGCAATTGAAATACAGGACACATAATGGCTTCACGTTTGAGGAAAAGATCCAGATTTTACAATAAAAACAGAAAAGCTTAAATTGAAACCAAACACAATTCATTATGGATAGAAAAAGGCCCCACTCCAAACCAAGTTACAGTATTTTGCATCATTTATAACAAAAATGTGTCAAACTCTGGAAATAAGGATTAATTTACATTTGATCAAGAATGTTAAAGGTTTTAGGTTAAACAATTATTATTATTATTATTTTTAAAAAAGCACACATTTTGAAGTTAATTTGCTTCTCTGTCCACAAACTAAATTTTGATTCAAGTTTCATAAGAAGTTTAATTTGTGGTTGTTATACGAACTGTACCTAAAGATAAAATGAAAAACTTGTGGGGTCAACCAACCATTTCTGTCCAAAAAAACAATATTTTGCCTTTATAATTTTTTTTACATGGGAGTAATAATCTCCAATTAAATAAAATACACAGTAAAATACATTGACAAATGTCTTTAAACCAGACTCAGGCATCACAAGGAACAAAAAAGTTATAATTTGCCAAATCTCTCTTTTATTTTCTTCCATATTTTTTATTCTGTGATTTATCCAAATAATTCCATTGGAATCACATGATGTTTCCCTTCACTTGCATCCATTACAGAATCTTTGTGTGTTTTGTTTGACAAACTTTAAAAGGGTCTATAAAATAGTTTTCTTTTTAAAGTAAATTTTTTATTGCACCTTTATTGACGGTCCTAAATCCGACCCAACCCGATCATGAATAATTATCATTATAATCCCTACATTCTTGTTTTCACTGTTCGGACCCCGACAATGTAATGGTGAAATAATATGATGCGTCTGAGGCTGTTTACTGCGTACACGCCGGGCCCTCTGAATGAACAATGAATGCCTTCACAACCCACGGTCTAACCGCGAGCACATATGCGTCAAAAAGCACCGGGGCTTGTTACATTCATTACTACGTGTATTACATAATCCCTGGTTCAAGCGAGGTTTAATCTGAGAACGATCACGAAGACGGAGCTCAGCAAATCAGCACCATCCCGAAATCCGACTCCTCCTCTCTCCATCCTCTGCGCGCGTCGGGGGCCATTTTAGAGCGCGCACACAGTCCACACAAACGCAGACGATTCTACCATTAAAAACACGATATCGTTCTCATTTGACAATACCATTCACAACAGGCAAAATGTAAATCGGTTTCAAATACGTTTGGGTTGCGCGACCAAACCACGTCAAATCAGTCTGGAAACCGCGCAAAGCTGCATCCCCTTTGATCAAATTTTGCGAACCAGCGGAACGCGACTGTAGCGGAGAAAGACTGGCACAAATTGGCTAAATGCCCAAGCGGTTTCACGTCCAACATCATGGCATTTTCGGGGCAATTCCACGGATTTTCTTGGTGCATTTGATTGTAGTGTCGGGTTTAGGCGCAAGGAATAAGTGCTCTCAAAAAACAAACCGACAGACGCGTATGAGAGACGACGAAGAATGGCAAATGTCGGATTACAAATGGAGGGGAAAAATACATTTGGGTGCGTTTCTACCTGATTTACGACGTCCATTCTGCCTCCGGTCGAATCTCACAGCACGCACCGAGAAAGAGACGCGGATCGGGGCGAGAGGCAGCAGCGTGAGGGAGGGGGGCGGGGAGGGCCGAGCGAGCGAGTGAGGCTGGGGTCGGGCATCAGCTGGGGGCCGACCGGAAGTCAGCGATTCACGGAGAAAAAAATCAAGGAAAACGTTAAATTAAAAATACAACTGGTGTTTTAAAACGTGATGGTGCGGATAAGATCGGTGAAATGTGACGGTCCGAGTGGGATTCTTCACATTCAATTCAAGAGGATTAATTGGCGTTTGTAAAATATGTCCTCGGGGGGAGCGCTTGCGTCATGACGTACGTAGGAGGTGATGCCATAAATAGAGGAAATGTCCAGGAAAAATACAAGATAGCAGGCCTAGAAGACAGAAATAGGAGCAGGTGCCAAAAGAGCTGTTTGTCCCTTCTGGTGGATATGCTTTGCTTTAGAACGTAATAGATTTGAAAACTGCATTGACATTTAGGATACAGGAGTGCATTTTCATAGGGTATCCCCAAGGTTAATGCCAATCTATTTGCCTTTGTTTCATGTTGAATTTCACTGGTCAAGGTTGAGTGAAAGTAGTCTAAATGTGTGTTTTGTGCATTTCTAACCTGATTCTCCAATGTTTGTGGGGTTATTGTTATTGTGACCTGGCCATGGATCCTGCAGGGGAACCAATAAAGAGACCCTTTTCTGATCTAAGATAGGATTGACCTGGAAGATTAGTCTGTTGTGCATGTTGTTTGTCTCTCCATCAGAAATCTGACAATGTTTCAGAGAAACCTAAAAGACACCTAATGTACATGCGAGTTTACTTTTTCCACTGAATGGTCTGAGTTTAACACCAGATTCATTTCTTATTTTATGGTAATATAAGCATGCATATTATACATATGTAGCCAGGTGAAAATAGGTATCTATGAAAATGTGCATTGTATATCCTTTTGTATTTGTTTTCATTAATGGGTTATTGCAATACCTGTTTTGATCACACGGTGGTGCTGTTTGACTTATGTGAGCGTTAACAGGGGACGCTTTTGCGCTCGTTTATTATGGCCACAGGAGTTATTGCTGAACTATCTCGAGGTGCCACTGCCGGTTTTTTGTACGCTTATGTACTCTTCACTCCCGTGAAGTATTTGTAGTTCGGGTGCGAACAACGAGCGAGTTGCCATGTTCGCATGGACTCATTTGAGGTTCA
The DNA here is from genome assembly GCA_015082035.1 of Chaenogobius annularis. Classification (NCBI taxonomy): domain Eukaryota; kingdom Metazoa; phylum Chordata; class Actinopteri; order Gobiiformes; family Gobiidae; genus Chaenogobius; species Chaenogobius annularis. Next base: position 412,251 of record BJKM01000390.1, read on the forward strand.
TACCCTTTAAACAACATAAAACAGTTTGAGAAAGAAAGAACCCCGTTTTTCATAAGAAGTACTGTGTGCTGCTTTGCCCTGGCTTCACAGATAAGCATCAAACAGATCCAATAGAGTCACAGATTTCATAACTGAAACCATTGACAACGTGGTGATAAGTTATGTCATCAGACTCCCTCATTCACACACTCATTTATAGGCAAGTAAGTGAAGTGTCTTGCTCAAGGACACAACAGCACTGGTTGGAGCTGGGATTAGACCACTGACCATCGTGTTTGATGGGCGAACCACCAAGCCAGTGCCTCCCTGAACATGTAAGCATGGCTTTAAAACAGAAGTGCAGTCATGCATGGATATGTGGTGAAGTATATTGTAAAGTCAGCGCTTCCTATTTAGATTTGATTCAAATATACATAATGGACATATATATATATATATATATATATATATATATATATATATATATATATTACATAATTTATAGTAAGTATATTAAACTGTCACTGGGAGATGTATTATCAATCTAAATACACTGTCTTTTAGCGCACACAATGGGCCACCAAGCAAATGTGTGTTATGGGTAGATAACCGAGGGGAAATGTTATTTGAGATTGTCTCGTTTCGTGACACTATTTCCTGCAGACAAACATATTGTGGCCTGTCCAGATGTTATTGTTATTACGGATGGAGGCAGAGTGTTGCGTCTGGGGAAGAATGTCTCAGACACTCGGACCAGCAGCACAGGTTCTCCACAGGGCCTGGTGGTAACTTTCTCCTCTGCTCTTCTCCTGTACACAAACACTGCTAGACACTCCAGCCACGACTCCGTAAAATGGATCAAGTTTGCGGACGATAACACCACCTCATAGGCTCATCTCCGGACGGGGATGAGTCTGTCTACAGGAGGGAGGAGGACCGGCTGGTGTCCTGGTGCAGCGGCAACAACCTGGAGTCCAATGTTTAAAAGAGACTCCCCCAACACCACCGTGGATCCTTCCCTTCCTCGCACCACCATCCTCCAGGACCTCAAGTGGGAGAGCCGTCCATCACCCTCATCAAGAAGGCCCAGAGAGGATGTACTTCCTGCAGCAGCTGAAGGAAAGCCAAGCTGCCAGTGCAGATGATGGTGCAGTTTTACACGGCCATCATTGAGTCCATCCTCACCTCCTCCATCAACCTGTGTTGGTACGCTGGAGCCACAGCCAGGGACAAACAGAGACTGACAGCTGCATTGTGCGTTCTGCTGAGAAGGTGATCAGCTGCAGACTTCCATCTCTCTGCAGGACCTGTACGTCTCCAGGGCTCTGGGACGAGCAGGTCGGATCACAGCTGACCCTTCTCACCCTGGACATGGTCTGTTTGAGCCACTCCCCTCAGGCAGGAGGCTACGGTCCATCTGGACCAGAACCTCCCGCCACAAGAACAGTTTCTTTCCCTCTGCCATTGGACTCATGAACACTTCCAAACACCTGCCACTTTAACTACAATTCAATCACTCACTTTCTACACTACATCTATAAATTTAACTGTAATTCTCGTTTTTATTTTTATTTTATATTATAGTCATTTTAAATTGTTTCTTAATGCATGCCTTTTGATTGAATATATGTTGTTTTTCTTATTGATCAGTGTTTTATGTTGCACCTTAAGGCCGAGACAAGTTCCTATGTTTGTGAATTTTGTTCATTGACAATGGCAATAAACCCTTTCTGATTCTGATTCTATTTTAATGTGTACTACAGCTGCAGAGGCAGAGCAGGACCTGCGGAGGGCGCACTATCTCTACACACACTCTGGAGAGCTACATGAGATAAATACTGTATGAACTAGTTGGAGATGGAGGTTATGATTGGATTCATAAACAAAATATAAACTCATTTTAGATATGATTCCTACTTTAAAGTACACGGGACAGAAACATGTTGATGTAGGTTTTATTTGAGGTAAAAGGTTGCGTCCGTCGTCTCATTAAGAAGAACAAGTTTTGAAAGAGCCCTTAATTTGAACCTGAAGGATTCTCTTAAAACAACAGAGACACAGAGGGATGTGAAAAACATGAAGAAACATGAATGAAATATAGAAAACATTCTTTAAAAAAAAAAACAGCATCACAGATCAGATACATATCTGACAGAAAAATAGGTCATGTGTTATTTCCCTATTTGATTCTTAAACTTTTATAAATTCCTGAAAAGCTGGAATGTTCAAAGTTTTTTGTAGTTTTAATCCAGCTTCACAAAAGTCACTTCGGTTCATCTGCACAACGTAAACAAATAAGATGACCATCTTGGAAATCTTTGCTCTTCTGGGTACTTTGTTATGGTTACTAATATTAATAAACATCATTGTGTTTATTGTACATTGTGAGAAATCTTTTTAAAAAATGATCTGGGTTTACTAGAAACATTTTTACATTTTAAATATTGCTTTCTCGTAAACAAATGATTGATTATAGCAGTATTTCCAAGCCTTGGTTTGGTCATTTTCATTAACCCTCCCCTGATATGTTTATCCAAAAATGTCTTCTCTTACCTCAACATATTTCAAGGCCCTGATTTTGTGAACAAGAAAACAGGACCATTTCTGCATCTCTCTTCTAAGATTTAACCATTTTAAAGTCTCTCTTAGAACCAGTCACTATCAATCAGCACTTCTTCAGTGTCTGTCCATTCAGCTTGAATATTTCTGTTCTGTGATTGGTCCATTCAAGCAACCCATCTTTTCTGACGGGTCCGCTTGAACCTCACTGTTTTCTGATTTGTTCGTTTTAATGTTCCTCCCCTCTGATTGGTCCATTTCTCCTCAGAATGATGTCACGCAGCTCATTTCATCTGCGAGTTCATCCTCCTCGCGACCCGCTCTGATTGGCTCATCATCGCTATACATAGAGGTGAGGTCAGGGGTTGTGGCTGCAGTGTTGTCAAGGAGGCCGTGGTTACCGTGGGAACCAAGCAGGTCGGAGGCAGCAGACTCCATCTCATCAACCGTCATGTGGCACGCATCTGCGATCTCACGCTTTGCGAATGCCACAAACTTAGGATCCCGAGCGTAAAGTCCCAGGCCCTCTGAGATCAGGACCTGGATCAGGATCAGAGAGAGACCAGGGTTAGACCAGGATGACGCCAGAACTAAACCAAGTCGACCAACCCAGGTCAGTACTTACGGCTTCCACCAGACTGTCGGCAGATCCTCGTTTCTCTGTGAAGTGTGAGAGCTGAGAGGGGACCCGGAGAGTGGTGTAGGCCCTGTACGGGGGAGGTGCTAAAGGACAGAGAAAATGGGCTAAAATTAACATCTGTAAATAACAATCAACCAAAAGTAGTGCCATAAGAGATGTCCTTACTCTCTTCAAAGATCATGCAGCCTAAATCCACCACGCCAACCCAACTGGCACAATAGCAAACGGCTAGTTCACTCTTAGCGTCACTGCTTGTCCAATCCTATCTCTATGGGTTTTAGTAAATACTGACGGACCAGTTGTGGGATGTCACTGACAACATACTAAATACTTTACAAATGTCGTGAATACTTGGAGATTAAGGTATTTTTGTCACTAAAGCAGAGTTTGAGAATAGATATTAAATAACGCCACAAATAATTGGTCAGTCTTTAACAGAACCAATTTAAATAAAACACACTGTTCAAAAATAAAATGTTCTAGTCTAGATAAAAATAGATCTGACCTGGTGTACCTCCCGGGCCACCGTACCAGGTTGGACTGGGAGCTGCTCCGGTCAAACTCACACCTAACAAAGAAGACAAAAAAGTTTTGTGCATATTATTCATGTGTTTCAGAATTATGAAAAGTCCATTAACATGGCAATTAACAATTTAGAACTGAAATATTATATCTTTTGAGTGAGAAAATGTCCTCAAATGTTGCATAAAAAAGGAATGAATAGACATAAATTAAATGTTGTAATTTTAGAATGCTCATTTTGGAATTTGAATGGATTATCCCCTCACAATCATCCCACCATGACATTTATAACTAGTAATTCTGAACCTGGAGGTTTGAGTGCCGTGCCCCCTTCGAGCCCTCTCTCCCAGTGCTCCTCCTGCTCCTCCACCAGGATGAGAGGAGCGTACAGCAGCCGCCCACGACGAGGGTTAGGGTTAGCCCAGGATGAAGGGGCAGAGCGGGGGTCAGCACCTCCGAAAGAGCCCTGAGAACCACCAGAGAACCAGTGAGTTAGATCAGGACTAGAGTATGAAAGGATGGAATTGAAGAGGAGCAAAAGCAGGAAGCGGGTCAGTACCTGTGGTCTGGCTCGCCTTGGGGGGGACGTGGGGTGGTAGGTTCCAGGGAGAGGCAGGTCATCACTGTCTTGTCGCCGCAGACACTGGAGGTTAAAGGAGGGTTTCCGGCCTGAAAAACAACCTTTTTGCATTCAGCCCTCTGAGGAGAAATTGTTTCATTTTCACTAAACAATGTTCAATTCTTTTGTTTCCAACACAATGACCAATTGATTTGATTTAGATAACAAGCATAACTTTCTCCCTTTAACGTGCCAAAGCTCATTTCTACTAGCTTCTACCTTTTAAACACTGACTACCAACTTGTCACTTTCTCTGGTCATCTATCTATCTAACTTCTATTATAATATAAAATGTGATTTCTAGTTTAGTCTTGGTTTAGTTCTGATTCAGTCTCATGAGCTTTTCCAACTTAAACATCTCCCATTGTAGGTGAGAAACCAGGACAAAACCAAGTATTATCTAGAAATGAACATCTATCAATTTGACACATGCCATTGCACTAGTTTCTCCTTTAAACACACAACCCTCAGAACACAACACAGAACTCTCACCTCTTTAGTACAAGTTCCTGAATGTGGCATTAGTGTAGCAGCTGTAGTAGGAGTAGTATTAACATTAGCAGTATTTTACCTGTAGGTGTGGCAGGGAGCAGTCGTCTTCGTGTCGTCCTCCCGTCACTGAATCCGTCACCATAGTTACCGTGCCCGTCTCCCTGGTGGCTGTCTCTGTATCCGTTGTCATAGTGACGCTCTCTGTAATGTCCGTTGTACCGCTCTCTTGTACATTGGCGGCTCATCCTGGTAACGGCTGAAAAATGTAAAGGATATGATGTGGCATTCTCCTTCTTCACCGTGGTTCTAACAATCGGAACTACGTGCAACACATACCTGTCTCTTTCTCTGGAGATGATGCTCTCCTGGTCCTCCTCACGGCTGTAGAGTCTGTCTCCGCTTGGATCCAAGTCGTTTCGGCTCAAACGGTCCCTTGAGTCTCTCCTGAGGAACAGAAACATTTATGAAATAGAAGAAGCTAACATTTTCATTTGTACCAAAAATATATATATAGGTTTTATAGTGTGATAAAAAATGATCAATAACAGAATTCATGATTGAATACATTAAAATTTCAATCCGCTGGGCAGGGAGTTGCCTGTGCAGTGTGTATTCTCAGAATCAGAATCAGAAACAAACTTCACAGACATAGGAACTTGTCTCGGCCTTAAGGTGCAACACAAAACACTGAGCAATAATAAAACAACATATATTCAGTCAAACAAAAGGGCATGCATTTAAGGGACGATTTTAAAATTACTATAGTATAAAAAAAATAAAAATAAAAAAGGCATTGCTATGTACACAAGTTTACAGTTAAGTTTAAAGTTGTAGTGCAGTAAGTGACAGTGCAGTGAGTGATGAATAGTTGCAGTTAAAGTGACAGGTGTTTTGAAGTGTTCATGAGTCCAACGGCAGAGGGAAAGAAAACTATTCTTGTGGCGGGAGGTTCTGGTCCGGATGGACCGTAGCCTCCTGCCTGAGGGGAAGTGGTTCAAACAGACCATGTCCAGGGTGAGAAGGGTCAGCTGTGATCCGACCTGCTCGTCCCAGAGCCCTGGAGACGTACAGGTCCTGCAGAGATGGAAGTCTGCAGCCGATCACCTTCCCAGCAGAACGCACAATGCGCTGTAGTCTCTGTTTGTCCCTGGCTGTGGCTCCAGCGTACCACACGGTGATGGAGGAGGTGAGGATGGACTCAATGATGGCCATGTAAAACTGCACCATCATCTGCACTGGCAGCTTGGCTTTCCTCAGCTGCCGCAGGAAAGTATATCCTCTGCTGGCCTTCTTGATGAGGGAGCTGATGGAGGGCTCCCACTTAAGGTCCTGGTGATGGTGGTGCCCAGGAAGCGGAAGAGTCCACGGTGGTGATGGAGGAGTCTGTCATGAAGAGGGGGCTGGGGGCTGTGACTTTCCTGAAGTCCACGATCATCTCCACTGTCTTCTGGGCGTTGAACTCCAGGTTGTTACCGCTGCACCAGGACACCAGCCGGTCCACCTCCCTCATGTAGATAGACTCATCCCCGTCCGAGATGAGCCCGATGAGGGTGGTGTCGTCCGCAAACTTGATCAGTTTTTTATGGAGTTGTGGCTGGAGTGCAGCAGTTTGTGTACAGGGAGAAGAGCAGAGAGAAAAGTACCAGCCCTGTGGAGCTCCTGTGTGCTGATAGTCCGAGTGTCTGAGACATTCTTCCCCAGCACGCACTGCCTCCGATCCGTCAGGAAGTCAGTGATCCACCTGCAGGTGGAGTCAGGCACGTTGAGCTGGGAGAGCTTGTCCTGGAGCAGAGCAGGGAGGATGGTGTTGAACGCAGAGCTGAAGTCCACAAACAGGATCCTGGCGTAGGTTCCTGGGGAGTCCAGATGCTGCAGGATGACGTGGAGTGCCAGGTTGATGGCGTCGTCTACAGACCTGTTGGCTCTGTAGGCGAACTGCAGGGGGTCCAGCAGGGAGGAGGGGAAAGGACTTGAGGTGGGGCAAGACCAGGCGTTCAAATGACTTCATGACTACACGACGTCAGCGCCACAGGCCTGTAGTTCATTAAGTCCCGTGATCCAGGGGCTTCTTGGGGACAGGGACAATGATGGCAGACTTGAAGCAGGCTGGGACATGGCATGACCCCAGGGAGGTGTTAAAAATGTCTGTGAAGACGGGGGTTAACTCTCCTGCGCAATGTCTTAATGTAGCGGCAAAGACGCCGTCTGGTCCAGCAGCTTTTCGGGGGTTGGATTTCCGAAATAGCCTGTGAACATCCTGTTCCTGAACTGAGAGAGTGGTGGGGGAGGTGGGGGTGACCAGGTTTGGGTTGGCGGAGGTGGCCACCGTGGGGGAGGGGTTGTCACATCAAAACTGGAGTAGAAGGTGTTGAGTTGCTCAGCCAGTTTTCGATTGTCTGCAGCAGGGGGGGCTCGGGGCTTGTGGTTGGTGAGGAGCCGGAGCCCCCTCCACACGGAGGCGGGGTTGTTGTTGTCAGAGAACTGCTGCTTCAGACGCGTATTGTACTGTGATCTCGCTCAAAGAAACCTCTTTGCTAAATCCATACTTTGCATCTTTGTAGCGCCCCTGTCTCCAGCCCTGTGCGCTGCCTCCTTCTGCTGCCTTAACTGCCTCAGTTTTGGAGTGAACCAGGGTTGTCATTGTTGAAAGTGACTTTGGTGTTTGTGTTGGTATAATGCTGTCTCACAGAATCGAATGTATGACGTCACAGTGTCCGTGTACTCATCCAAACTATCTGTGGCAGCTCTGAAGACCTCTCAGTCTGTAATGTCCAAACACGCGCGTAGCTCCTCCACAGCCCTCATTGGTCCACTTCTTAGAGGTCCTCACTGCAGGTTTGGAGAGCTTCAGCCTCTGCCTGTACGTGGGATCAGGTGAACCATGGCGTGATCTGAAAAGCCGAGAGCAGCGCGAGCCACGGCGCGGAAGCGTACTGACTGTTGTGTAGCAGTGATCCAGGTGTTCTGCTCTCTGGTCGGAACTTTAATAAACTGTCTGTACTTTGGTAGTTCGTGGCTGAGATTCCCCTTGTTAAAATCACCCAGATAATACACAAGGAGTCCGGGAAGGTCCGCTCCACACTCAGAATCTGGTCCGCGAGCGCTCGCTGTGCCACGTGCACATTTGCGCTCGGTGGGATGTAAACAACAGCCAGAAATGAATGAGGCGAACTCACGTGGAGAGTAGAAATGGTTTGCAGTTAATGAACAGGAGGCCAGACAAGCCAGACAAAGAGGTGCACACAACAGTAAACAAGTAACATTATATTACAGTTACAACTAAGTATTAACATTAGCTCAGTAAAATACACAATGAAATGCCACCATTTCAAATACATCAGATGGTTTCCACAATCAAAGTTGAGACAAACAATGATGTGCACATTTTAACAGTAATAATTACATGTAAAATTTGCTGATTTTGTCTTTGTGTGCATCAGAGATAGTGGAAAAGCGTGTAACGCATGTGAGTCTGCACCGTCCTCAACAGCCCAAGGCTTTAAGGGCTGGAAAGAGGACCCTCTCACTAGACCCTTACCTGTACTTATTGTAGGATCCCTCCGACCTTGCTCCATGCCATTGTTCTTAGACCCCCTCCGGAGCAGGTTCTGGTGTTCTGGTGATTGACAGTTTGCCGGTCTCCATGGCGACCCAGGTCCTCATGCTCTGAGCCTGTTGGTGTTTTGGAAGAGATCCGACTCTATGGATCAGACCACCTCCATTTGAGACGGCGCTGTCTCCAACCACTCCTCCTGAACCTGTGACCCGAGAGAAGAGGGTTTCATAAATGAGAAACGTCAAGAGAAGACAGGCCTTTTTTAAGAAGAAGAAGAAGAAGAAGAAGAAGAAGAAGAAGAAGAAGAAGAAGAAGAAGAAGAAGAAGAAGAAGAAGAAGAAGAAGAAGAAGAAGAAGAAGAAGAAGAAGAAGAAGAAGAAGAAGAAGAAGAAGAAGAAGAAGAAGAAGAAGAAGAAGAAGAAGAAGAAGAAGAAGAAGAAGAAGAAGAAAGAAGAAGAAGAAGAAGAAGAAGAAGAAGAAGAAGAAGAAGAAGAAGAAGAAGAAGAAGAAGAAGAAGAAGAAGAAGAAGAAGAAGAAGAAGAAGAAGAAGAAGAAGAAGAGAAGAAGAAGAAGCAAAGAAGAAGAAGAAGAAGAAGAAGAAGAAGAAGAAGAAGAAGAAGAAGAAGAAGAAGAAGAAGAAGAAGAAGAAGAAGAAGAAGAAGAAGAAGAAGAAGAAGAAGAAGAAGAAGAAGAAGAAGAAGAAGAAGAAGAAGAAGAAGAAGAAGAAGAAGAAGAAGAAGAAGAAGAAGAAGAAGAAGAAGAAGAAGAAGAAGAAGAAGAAGAAGAAGAAGAAGAAGAAGAAGAAGAAGAAGAAGAAGAAGAAGAAGAAGAAGAAGAAGAAGAAGAAGAAGAAGAAGAAGAAGAAGAAGAAGAAGAAGAAGAAGAAGAAGAAGAAGAAGAAGAAGTAAGAAGAAGAAGAGAAGAAGAAGAAGAAGAAGAAGAAGAAGAAGAAGAAGAAGAAGAAGAAGAAGAAGAAGAAGAAGAAGAAGAAGAAGAAGAAGAAGAAGAAGAAGAAGAAGAAGAAGAAGAAGAAGAAGAAGAAGAAGAAGAAGAAGAAGAAGAAGAAGAAGAAGAAGAAGAAGAAGAAGAAGAAGAAGAAGAAGAAGAAGAAGAAGAAGAAGAAGAAGAAGAAGAAGAGAAGAAGAAGAAGAAGAAGAAGAAGAAGAAGAAGAAGAAGAAGAAGAAGAAGAAGAAGAAGAAGAAGAAGAAGAAGAAGAAGCCTGTTGTGTTACCTGTGGGAGTGAGCATAGAGCCTCGCCTCTCTCCACTGTGTGTACTCTGTAAAGACACAGGATTTAAAGATTGAAAGTAATAAAAAATAAACCCAGACAAACCAGTTCTGATAATCTAGAACAGTTAAAACCAGATTTTACCAGTCTGGTCTCCTCCTCCATCATGACCTCCTCGTCTTCATCCAGATCTTCGTTCAGAGCCAAACGCATTTCAGGTCCAAGGTCTTGGAGGGTCTTCAGTCCCGCCTTACACAACTGTGATGTTCAAAATATATTTACAATATATTTCCATAGACAAAAAACAAACAACATTTTTTTCAAACCATTTTAACAGAATCTACATGTCAAAGTACAGAATAAAAAATGAAACAGTGTTATGAAACCGTTCACCTGAATAGCAGAAGGGTTGGCCTCCTCTGCCTCTCCATTCAGACCTCCTTTCTCCTTCCTCTTGCGAAACTTTCTAAAATAATCCTGGATCAGGAACGTGGCATAGAACTTCCCGACTGTCACTTCCTCCCCTAGACACAAGAAAACCCGGGGGTAAGGGAGAGCTAAGCAACTACTTCCACTTGGAATGTTGTTTATTAATGTTAAATAGTACTGTTAAATAGTAGTAATAGTAGTAGTAGTAGTAGTAGTAGTAGTAGT